>RWGZ01000935.1:199857-450918 GCA_009725065.1 Utricularia reniformis
ATTATAGGAACAATATATGAAAAAAATTCCATCAAGAGTTACCTAAAATAATATTCTATTTGATTAAGAATCGTACTTGCTAAAGAATTGTCATCCAATGAAGAAGAAAACATAAAGGCTGTAGCAAATGGGGCTAGAGGTGGCATTATTTTGGAGAAAAAATGGCATATTTAATGTAAGAAACAATACCAGAATTCAGTAGAATTACAGATTAGGTTTGGTAGAACAAAGAAGTTTTGAATATGAAATATGATCAATTCTCATTGATAAAGAAATAGATGATTACAATGAATTAATTAGACGAAAAAATAACAACTTTCCTAAGAAATCTCAAACAATAACAAAATAATAGGAACAAAATAATAGCAACCGAAATCAGAAAAATAAGGATTAAGCTTTGACTAAGTCTTCATGGAGTAATTAATTATGACTTGGTCTCGGCTCTCTTAATTTATTAATATCAACGAAATTGTATACATCACTACACTTAGGATCCAACATACTCTTCTTTGATGTGATGTCGATCAAATATACCAAGTTTTTCTCTAAAGAATTCAAACTGAATAGTCGATAGAACCTTGGTAAATATATATTAGCAACATCATCTTTGTAGAACAATGATGCACTGATATTTGTATAAGATCGGGTCTTGAGTTGGCAAGAAACATTAGACTACCAACACTCGATCTAAACATTGTTGCATCTACCGGAGGGCTCTCAATGCACAAGATGTCTTGAACCTTTGTCTATGGTATGATACATACTTGAGAACAATCACGGAAACCAAACAAGCTTTCAATGTATCTTCTATATGTCAGAAAAATTCCAAAATTTCCCTTATTTAGAATTCCAAACTTTAAAAGAAATACTCCAAATATCGTAGAACAATATTCTTCAGTATTTTATGTTCTCAATGTTTTGATAGATGTGTTTGCCTGAGTTTCGGCAAATGATCTGATCTTTCTGAAGACATCAAAGGTTCTCTCTTTGGTTATAATGAAATAGGTCGAGCAATATCTAGACAAATAATTAATATATGTGATAAAATATCTACTTCCACCAAGAGAGTTTACCTTCATAGATCCACCAATATATGAATGCATTAAATCAAGTTTTGAAGTAGCCTTGAAATTTGATATAACCGGAAATGAACTCTTTGTTTATTTTTCCTTTATGGATTTCTGGGTGGCATGTCTGATAAGTTTATGTCAACACTTTGATGAAATTTGATATAACACTTTCAGATTTTTTAAGGTTGTTGGAGAAAACCAATGTCCAATTCAGCATATAAAGTCCCGAAACTTCTTTTATAACAGTTATCAGAGTACCATTTTTTGATGAAATTGAGCAATTCCTATCCTGGAAGTTTAGAATATAACCTTTTTTTAACCAACTGTGTAATACTGAGAAGGTTTATATCAATATCAGAACTCATAGAACATCTTCAATGCATCTCTTTACAAAATGGTGTATTCACAAGAACTCTTCCTTTGCCTTTAGCCTAAATTAGAAATCCATTGCCAATTTTAACTTGAGTTGAGAAATATTGATCGATTTCTTCAAATGCAAGTTTATTGGACACCATATGTGAAGAACAACCAGAGTCGATAATCCAACCTTTGAAAGGAATATGCTGATCCAAATTGAAGTCAATCATGGAAGTGAATAATCTTTCTATCTTATCAGCAACATCTGGAATATTCTCAAGAATGGTGGCAATTGTAGATCCAACAGTTTCTGACCTTTTTGAAGGACAAGTTTACACTTTGCATCAGGTCAGAAATAACAATATTTCTATGCATGTGAGGTTTTCTTACAGATTCGGCATTGTGGAAACTTGTTCTTCGTTTTCTTCAGATCCTATGATTTGTCATCATTTGATGATTGATCATAGAATTTTTTCGGAGATGGATTTGATCCGGCAAAAAATGTTTTATCAGAAACATATTCTTCAAAATGTCTGTGTTCGAGAGCTTGAAGAGAACATGTTACCTTTGCTACTGTGAGTTGTTTAAATTCAGAAGCACATTCTAAAGCACTCACTTTCGGTTCGAATGTCCTCCTGACAGTCTGAAGAATTTTTGTAGCAACAATAAATTCAGAATTGGTATCATCCAACATTGCAAGTTGATTCACAATGTTTAAAACTCTATCGACATATTGTTTGATATTCTCAAAAAAGTTCATCCTGAGTAAATCAAAATCTTGTCGTAGACGAAATATTTTTAGCTGCTTCGTTCTTTCATCGCCTTCAAATTCCTGCCTGAGTTTTATCCAAATCTCTTTGGCATATTTGAATGACATGATTCTCGGAATGATACTCCGATCAAGACTAGAGGTGATGGTAACCTTGGCTTGTCCTCGGCGAGCAATGAACTCTTCATACCGATTTATAGCAGCAGCAGAGGCACTGGTTGCATATGGAATTGGTGTATCATCAAGAACCGAATCCCATAACTTTGTAGCCTCCAGAAGTGACTGCATTTGATGTGCCCAAACTTGATAATCGTCTCCATTGAATTTCTATATAGCTCCTGAATTTGTAGGATCCATATGAAAGTTTTAGATATGGCAACGGTTTATGATGGATGAGATTTTCTACTTTTGAACTTGGCTCCGATACCATTTTGTAAGAAACAAGACCAGAATTCAGCAGAATTACAGATTGGGTTTGGTAGAACAAATGAGTTTTGAATATGAAATATGATCAATTCTCATTAATAAAGAAATAGACGATTACAATGAATTAAATTGACGAAAAAATAACAACTTTCCTAAGAAATCTCTAACAATAACAAAATAATAGCAACCGAAATCGGAAAAATATGGATTAAGCTTTAACTAAGTCTTGATGGAGTAATTAATTATGACTTGGTCTCGGTTCTCTAAATTTATTAATATCAACGAAATTGTAGACATCACTACACTTAGGATCCCACATTTAATATCTGGATCATAAAACTATTAGTTAGAAAGTCAAAAGCACTCAATTTTTATAAAGTTAAAAGAACTCACCTGAATTAAAATACCCCATTGGCGGGAATGTTGGAGTAGGATTAAAATATGGTTCTCCAGCAAACATAAAACTGCTTGAAGGATACAAGTATACTGGAAGAGCATTTGCATATGTTCGATTATTAACCAATCTGCCTCCATGATTATTATGATACAAACTTTCACCAACAGACTGTGGAGGGTAGCTAAATCTTACAGAACTCCGAATAGAAGAATGGTCATTACCAATATGAGTTTGAAGTCATCCAACTCCAGTATTGGTCTAGACCCGATCACTGAAGCATTTGGAGTAGATTGCATAAACTGATGTGGTAGCCAAAAGTGGGGGGTGATGCTTGGGGCGAGGGCCGATCAAGGGTATATTATCAGAAGGTTCATTTCCTGAAGAAATGTTTCTACTAGAAGGTCCATTATCAGAAGGTTCAATTCCTGATGGGGTATGGCTGATAAGTTAGCAGATTCAATGAGGTCAGGAGGGTGTGGGAGAGGTAAATGTTTTCATCCTAATAGAGCCTTTAGCATTGAGACATGGAATGGAATACCAGGTGGATTCTGGATTCTGTTGGTAAGCCGATTTTACATGCTATTGATCCAATCTTGGCTATGATAGGATAAGGTCCATAGTATCTGGTGGCTAGCTTGAGGTTGCGATGGATATTAAGTGAAGATTGTCGATAATGTTGTAAGCGAAGGTAACAAGGTCCCCTTCTTCAAAGGATCTTTCAGAGCGTTTTCTATCCGCATAATGTTTGAAACCATACCGATAAGAATATTCCACTCGTCGATACATTTATCTTGACATTAAGCTACATTCTAACAAACGTACAATATTTTTTCTGAACCTCAGTCCGCTACTTTGCTATTACAAATACTATATCGGAACTCTCTTAAGTTCATGTCTTCATCGCGAGTTCTATAGTAATTCATCACGATCTTCATAATTAATCGCAAACAATTAATCCCTTTTTTATTCGTCACTATTTTGGACATAGGTAGAAAATCATATTAAAAACTTCAGGCTTTCTTGGGTGCCTTTTCCACACCGTGAAATCGATTTGAAGTCAACTCTAATCGACCCAAGTGTCTTCGATCTCAAGACTTAACTACAATTCCACCGATCAATTAGAAAAGAAACTATGTGTTTCAATCATGTACATTAATGAGCGTGTTGAACACAATTAAGCCATGAAACCATAATCCAACTATAAACGCATTGAAATCATTACTACTTATGTTGCAAAATAACGAAATTCGTTGAACACTTCTTCAAATTCTTCCAAATCGTCATGATTGATACACAAACTCCGCAATCTCGAGCTCACACCATTTTTTTCGTCTTGTTCATCCTTATATTTGAATAGAAAATTCACATTCTAACCTTAGTAGAATTCGATTATCTCTTTAATATACTCATTTCTAAAAGGTAATATATTAACTTTCGCTTACAACAGGTCATAATTGCTCTTATTCGGACAATCTCTGAAATTCAGATTATCAATAAGGACATCTGTGTGATCCATAACATAATTTTATAAAACCTTCGATAATAAATAATAGATTTCGTATCATCCATACGGTAATTTTAAGACCATTCTTGTCATAAGAACATCTATTTATAAGATAACCTGCCGATCCTTCCGATTATAAATAATAAAGTATGAATCATTCATAAAATAATGATGTAGTCATTCTAACAATTGGAGATATCCCTGCGATAATCACTCACGCTAATATGGATCATATATAGGATTTTCTGTTTATATATAGCAAAATATTCTTTGGTGTTGGCCACTCATATCAGTTTGGTCATAACTAAGAATACTCGGTCATAATGCAAAGATTTACTATTAAGATCGTAATTTTGAGTGACAGTTCATAAATATGATTCCTTGATGAAAAATAATAAAATATTCCAAGCTATAAGAGCATCACTTGGTCACATTGATCGCTAACGAAAATACCAAATCATAAATAGAATTCATGTCATAAAAAAGATCTTCCAGAAACCCTGGTGTTGGGCCTCCACAAGCGCACAACACCACTTACTTAGATTGACCTGTCCCGTTTCTGAAACCCTAGTACAATCCTTAGACTGACGTAAATTTTTCACTCTCAACTACACAAAAACATATCATCACGTTAAATGATTCTACTCACTTAATTAGTGACTCTTTCGAGTCACGAAGGAGACATATGTCTTTCCACGGACTTCAACAAGCGTTCGACACATAACTTCAAACCTTCTTTTCGACCTTTACCGCTCTCCTATGCAAAGTAAGCATAGGAACCTTTACTGCCCGAATGAAAGTAGCGTAAGGTTTAGGGTATAATCCGTACACTATCATAGATATTTCACTCCTACTCTAGTAGATCTAGCTTCCCGCACAAAATGGTTTTACCCACTTAGCTTGCGGCCCTTACTGTCATGGAGGAGAAATATGTCTTTCCACGGACCTCACCAAGCGACCGACAGATAACTCCAAACATTCTTTTCGACATTTCACGATCCAGGTGAGGGTATAATCTCGTTCAGGGTACAATCCTTAGACTAACGAAAATTTTTCATTCTCACCTGGATAGATCGTGTACCTTGCGCAAGAGAGAAATTTCACTGCTGATCTTGTCAAAAATATTTTATTGTATTTATTTTTTATGAGTCAATTTCTTTTATAATCTTGAGTTTAATTTTTGTGGGGCCACGAGTGATATACTAGGTTGGACCCACAATATTTGGGCTTACATACTAGGGAGAGCGAAGCTATACCTTGGGTTTCACTATGACAATCAAAGAATACATTTACAATCGAGAGATATCAATGATCCGAATGAAAACGGTTTGAAAAACGATCAAATCCACTCTGTCGCACTCGAACTACTAAAAACTCATTAGTTAGGACGAAATCCTGCGAGTGAGCAAAGGGTCGCGACAGCCATGAGACAAAAAGTCGCGACAGGGCAAGATCTCGCGGGTCTACCTCCGCAAAATAAGATACGAAACTCCGCGACCAACGAAATAGTATGACTCGTGACTATGGGGGCAAAATGTCGTGAGACAATAGGATTCGTGACTTTATGAACAAATAGTCGCGAGAGGGCTAAATAAAAGTCGCGAATGGCAAAATCTCACGAATACTGGGGCAAGTTAGAGCAAAAACCTTGCCTTGGATAGCGTGCCAAGAGTCCGAGCCCTTTTTGGGGCTTAAAGTCTTGTATTTATAGAGAAACTTGGCCCAATAAGTCAACTTAGGGTCCAAAAGCCTAGTTTTAGTCAATTTGGCCCAGCCTAGTTAGTGTTGCTCGGAAACGTCCAATTTCACCGAGATATGAATCGTAATGTCTCGAGTTTTTCGAAATACATCTCAATCGACACTTATCACATATAATGTCGAGAAAATACATGAAAATACTCTTCACAAATTCCTCATCTTCGAATGCTTAGAAGATAGCCAAAAATATGGCATGTACTCACCAACGAGCTCTCCGAGTGCCAAATTACGAAAAGAACCCTAGCATCATTATCAACCGAAATCATCCAAAATTATTTGAAACTTCATTAGAATTCTTATACGCAGGCATGGGATGCCCAGATTACGAGATTACCCCCAAAATCTCATTACTCAATAAATATAATAGAAAACCGAAAATAACATTTAGCCATGTCAGACGAGCCCCGGGGTTTCATAATTACGTAAATAACCCCGAGAAATCTCAATAGTCCCCTGGTTTGCATATTCATATTCTGAGTCATAAACCACATTATATCGGCTCGTTCGAAGTCTAGTACTCGTTCGTGCATTTATTTGGAAAACCATGAGTAAGGCTGAAGTCTTCTCGCTAACACCAAGGGTATCAGATTCTGAGGTCGAACGAGAATTTTATGACTTTTCAACTCGGGGGGTGTAAGGCCAAGAAACAACACAATACTTTCTCAAGGTGAATAAAATATATCACATAGTTCATTAGTTGCAATTGTTTTGATCTTTAAAAATGTAGTAGTGTTGTAATGTGTTATTTTTACTCTTAAAATATTTTGGTTGGGTGACATCAATAATTTACTAATGTGATCTAAATTGTAGGACATAAACTCTACTCAAAACAAATAAGTCATGTTTTATTCTTAAAAATAGGATAAATATCCAACAAATAGGATAAAATATAGCATATAAGAAACCTAGACTTGTATCTCTTGGAGGAGTGAGATATCGAGGTAACCAGAGAGTGAGAATCATTCCTAGGGTGCAATTGAACTTAGGAGACAAAATTTTACGAAAGAAAGTTGAAGGGTAAGTGGCATGAATGAGATAGACAAGTCAAAATACAGTTTCTACATTTTAACTGTTACTTGTTGGCTTATGTTCATGAATTAACTGTTACTTGTTTGCTAATGTTCATGAATTAACTGTTACATGTTGGCTGCCAATTATGTGACGAAACTTGCATTATTTTGTTCCTTATTGAGTCTAGTTTCTATATATGTTAATTTTACAGGTAGAGGAACAAAGGGTAAGAAGTTATGAAATGTTTTCCAATCCTCACAGAACTGTTCCTCTAATTTACAGTTTTATAGATTATATGTAAATGGTTTTTACGAAATGTTTGAGTGCTCTGAGGAAGTTACGTCAGCTTACTATATTTTAGCTTGTTGAATTAGTTTTCAAATGAGTATTTTTACATTAAATTTGAAGTTCATTCAAGCCCTCAAATTATGTTTGGTGTTTTGTGTTGCTGGACTGCACCTAAAAATCAGCAACTATTTTTTATGTGTAAATGTCTTGTTTTGTGAAAATTCGAGGAGGGGTGGATGCACACTCCTGGAAACATGGTTGGACCATGGAATTAGCCACAAACTGAGCTAGCTGTGGGAACACGAAAGTGGTCATGGCCAAAGTTATGATTAAAGGGATCCCGAGTATGCAATGTTGGCATATTCATATATTGTGAAGTTGGGTGCCTCCTTCTGATCAATATGTGAGTATTGATTCTTATGTTAACTTGATCATTGGTGATGCCTAAGCCAAGGGTTAAGACGGGTTACTGGGCTAGCCATTCCGGCAATGAAAGATAAAGAAAAGTGCAGTCTATACGTGTTTACATTTATTAGGTTGATGCTTTGATTGTTTTAATGCTATATGTTTGTTGTTATTGTATTTTCTCTTGGTAAAGTCTCATGATTACTCATCCGTCAGCAGGTAAAGATGACACGGAGATTTAATTAGGTCGATCGGTTTGCCACAAGTTAAGAAAGAGTAAAGAGTTGCATGTAGCTTTTGTTTCGGTGTTTTGTTATGTTCAGTCTTCCACTGTTGTGTTGTAAATAGTAAACTTTGATGTTTGAAATTTAGTAAATGGTTTGAAGTTTGTAATGCCCATGTTTAGAAGTATATGTACATGTATGAATTTTTTGTGTTATGTATATAGAAGTGTTTTAAAGTTGTAAGATTTATTGTAGTATTCTTTACTTATAATTGTACAAATGCATTTGGATAGATAATAAGAACATGTATGGTCTTGTACTCTATTTAATAGAGTACGACATCATGTTTCACCTTAGATAATATTTATATAAGATGGGCTTGACAGTGGGTCTGTTCCTATACATACTGCTCGTTACACTGCGTACCGACGCATTTAATTGCACCCTGAAATTCTTCTGTGCCGCTTCAATTCGTCAATTCTACGCAATCAAATATAGGAAAATTTTTGAACCGGTTAGCCAATCATGATGGTTTCAATCTCTGCATGAAGTTCTGACTTCTCTGCTTAATCAAAATCCAGCACTTCACGACTTAGGGGTTCGTCAGACTTCTCAACCTTGCAATTCAGTCGTGATTGTTAGTCTACGATCTAGAACCCACATTTTTTTCACTGTCTTAGATATCTCTATGTTCGAATAAGAACTTCACTTTCTCACCTTAGCTTGAGAGTTGGCTCGTATTTTGCCATACTCGTTACTTTGGGCTAATTAGCTTACGCTTACAGTAGATCGATCATGTGCATCTTTTGTATGTAGCCCAATTACTGACTGTCAACGAGGCCTCGTCTACATGGGGACCGCTTAAACTCTAGCCGACTTTTAAGTAAAGAAAGGAGGGCTCAACTCAATTTTAACTTTGTCATTCATCGAATATTGTGTTAAGGATGTGCTAATTGAGGTATGGTAATTACCTTCCTTCTCTTGCTGCTTTCCATGTTGATCTTGTCTTAAAATATTTTTGGTATTTTTATCAGTCATACTTTTTTTTTGTTGATGCTGTCGTTAAGACAACAAAATTACGAGGTTAAGCACACAATGTGTGGGTTTACTTCCTTGTGAGAGAGAAACTCTACTTGGGTGTTTCACTATGATAAAAAGTTCACAAATACAAAATATATAGTCTCTCCTATCAAAATAAGTGATGTAGTCTCGATCATGGGTGAAAAATGAGCTCGAAGCTGAAAACCGGATCGAAAACGTAGAAATTATCTATTCACTAGAAAAATCCCCGCGAAAATTTGCATTGCCTAATTTTCGGATCGATTTTTTATCCGCAACACTATTCACCGCAAATTTGAGTATAAGAGCAATTCACCGCGGATTTTGGTCCTCATACACAGTTCAATGACCAAAATAAGTGGTGTGGTGTTGATCCAGAGCGAGAAATGAACTCGATATTGAAAACTGGGACGAAACTGCATAAATTACTATTCACTAGAAAATTCCCCATGGATTTGGCCTTTATAGTGCAAATTCCTAGCGAAAATTTGTCTTAGCCTATTGTATGGTCGATTTTGATCTACAACACTATTCACCTTTAAATCACTGCGGATTTGAGTAGAAGAGCAATTCACCACGAATTTTAGTCATAATACACAATTCAAAGACCAAAATAAGTGATGTGGGGTTGATCTGGAGTGAGAAATGAACTCAATATTGAAAATATGGACAAAAATTCAGAAATTACTATTAACTCAAAAATTCACCACGGATTTGGCATTTTTAGTGCAAATTCCTCGTGAAAATTTGCCTTTGCCAAATTTGTTATTGTTTTTTATCTACAACACTATTCACATTAAAATTCAACGTAGGTTTCTTCCCCCTTGCACAATTCACCGTGAAAATTCTCCCCAAGGCACAATTCACTGCGATTTTTAGGACTTAGGTGATTTACGAGGCTTCCAATTCCGAGATTCAATTCCGTCTCTCATTCTAAACCCTTCTAATGTGACGAGAGACATGTATTTATAGAGGATTCAAGACGAGTACCTCACTAATGGGTCAAAAGCCCAGTTTATCTAAATTGCCCGATTTGGCCCAGTTTGTCCACATACACCCAATTTCAACTATATATCTATCGTAATGTCTCTGATTATTCAGAATGTCTCTTGATCAACCCGTGACCTGCGAAAATAAGCAAAAGTACACTCGACATGAATCTATCTTAACAGTATTCACAAGATATCCAAACTATAACTTAATATTTGTCGTAACGACTTCTGTGTGTCTAATTACGAAAATACCCCTCTCGCCATTAGGATCCGTAATTATTCAAAAATACCCGTGACTCCATCAGAAACCTTATGTATGACCCCGGGATGTCCAGAATTACAAAGATACCTCAAAAGTGTAAAAAATAACTTAGTGGGCATACGGATTGGAAACGAGGCTGTCCAAATTACGAAAATACCCATGAAGTTATTCTGATTCAAAATCATCTCAGAATGTCGAAAATACCTTAGTCAACGTACCATTCAAACCCGTGGGTGTCCGAATTATGAAAATACCCCTAGTGTTGTTCCGACACTGAATCACTTCAGAATACCGAAAATACCATAATCAGGGCACTGATCGAACGCGAGAGTGCACAAATTATGAAAATACCCCCAACGTCGCTGTGCCTTCAAATCACCTCAAATTACCTAAAATAGAATAATAAATACACCGATTGAACCCGGGGGTGACCAAATTATGAAAATACCCCGACATCGTTTCATCCCGGAATATTCAAATATTTAGGAAAAGTGGTAGAAGGTTCCCGGGTGATCTAAATTACACAAATACCCCCGAGCAATATTACATGTATATTATCTGATAATTAAGATTCTATCGTGAAGTAAATCCTTATTGCGGGGGAAGCTTCGTCCTGGCAGATATTGGTTGAACTCTACGAGTTATAAGAATAGAACACCGAGAGCACCGACTATGAATCATATAGGAAACAACTTAAATATAGGGCAAGAACGTAAAATTGCTTCATAAGAAAGTCGAAAACTATTATATTTTCATCTCTTCAACATTGATTCCTCCTATATGTCCTTATATAAAGTAACTCCCTAGTTTTCTTTGAAACTGCTTCTCTTTATTTGCGAATTTAAAATTTATCTTTACTTTGTTCCGTCTCTCATAAAATCTCGCAACTTGATCAAGCCCGATCGTTGTTGCTAAATTTGGATTATTTCCAAAAAGAAAATACATGTCATCAATAAAAACGACTTTATGACATCTCCGATGGTAAATAGGACAATCTATGTCGTGCTAACAACAATTCTCTGGACCTTATCGTCATAAGTAGTGATATACATGTTATATGACAACGTGCTGATCTTTCAATTCATAAATAATGAACCCGGGGCATCCATAAAATACTTATAGTCATTTCACCATACGGCAAAAGAGTATAGACCTTTCGTAGATATTTACTCAATCAGTTTCATACGGATCCTGGGTAGGAATCTCTTATCGTAAATAAGACGATAGTCCATGCTATAAAATAGCTATGTGATTCCTTAGATGGTAACATAGGTTTCCTTACTGTAAATAAGAGAATAATCTTTGACTACCACTACCGCGTTTAAAGGAAAGAGGTCTCCTAATACGTCCAGGCGAGTTTCTTGGTTCTTTCAATCATTAACCAGAAGTGCGAGATGCTTACGAGACAATTACTGGATACGCCGATCATTCGAAATAAAAATTCAGACTCATCCACTTAATAAAGATTCAACATTTTCATTGCTTACCGAACCATGCGCCCAACAATAACTTGCTTCTATTTCTGTGAGTAGTCTAGTTAACCTCAGGGCAATGGGCGGGAGACACAACATTTTTCGTGTTACATGACAAAGATACCCTTCGTGTGAGGTGATTTACCAACTTAACAAATGACTATTATGTGACATGGATGGGTCAATTGTCTTTCCTTACTTATTATCCAAATGACTCCACTTCGTATGCTATTTTACAATCCTTTTCAAGAATTTTGGATTGTCTATAAAGTTGTTTATTCACTAACGAGCAAACAATTGTGTCATAAGATATCATCAATAAGGCTTCTTAAACATCAAAGAGGCAAATATCAATGCCATAAAATATCCTTATATAACGAGCTAGATTCTCTAACAAAACATTCCCTACTATCGGTCACTCATTTGATCACTTTGGTCATAACTCATAGTCCACAATCAAAATAGAATTTAGTGAAATTCGTACCATAAGGCGAATATTTCACTATTTCGATCGCTTATCAGAATGAAATCCATAAATATGATTCATTGGTCATTCATAGGTAGATAATTAAAACATGCAATAAATTCTCAGACAATGATACCTATTATAGAGAGATTACTTTAAAACTTCGATAATAATTGAGAATACTCGATCAAAAATAATGGGAATTGCTGCCATAAGGCTATCACTTGGTCACTTTTATCGTAAATGAAAATACCCGATCATAAATAGTGAAATACTATAAGACATCACATGGTTGCTTTGATCGTAAGAGAAAATATCTGATCATAACTAGAATTCCTGAAATCTCGGCGTTGGACCTAAACAAGCGCCAACACCACATACTTAGATCGACATGTCTCATTGTCCTCCATAAAATGAGTGGGTGATGTATTGTTGCTCAGATGAAAGTAGCGCCAGGTTCAGAGTACAAACCTTAGACTGGTGTTAAATTTTTCACTCACAACCGTACAGGAATATAGTCTCATGTTAAACGGTTTTACTCATTTAACTGGTGACCCTTTCGAGCCATGTAGGAGACGGATGTCTTTCCTCGGGCCTCACCAAGAATCCGGCACATACCTCCACACTTTCTTTTCGACCTTTCCCGGTCTCCTCCAAAAATGAGCGTAGGAAGCCTTCACGATCCAGGTGAAAGTAGGATTAGGTTGGGTACGAAACTCATTTTAAGGTAGGTAGAATGTGACAAACTAAAATTATAGGAGAATTAAATAACTAATAAATTTTATTGACTAAAGAATATGAAGATACCAAAATATTTAAAGAACTACTATATAAGAGTTTAATACATTATAAGGATAACAACGAGTTTCGAGGACGAAACTCATTTTAAGGTGGGTAGTATCTAAGAACCCAAAATTATAGGAGATTAGATAACTAATAAATATTATTGAATAAATAATATGAAGATACCAAAATGAAATATATATTAGTTTAAAGGTAATCGAAAAGGAGAATCTATTGAATAATAAAGAAAAGATTGATAATTTTATTTTGTAAGGAAACGTGAAATAATATGACGAATGAAATCTTATAGTTTGAAAGAAGTGCCGAAAACTATAATTATGATGTTGTATAATGAAGCTAATGTCAATTACAAGATAATAGAATATAAAATTGATAAAATAAGATTATTCGATAAAGTGACATTGAAGATAAACTATTCGGTAAGTCATTTGATAATGTTAACCTATGATAAAATCATAATGTATTACATATTAGAGAATCAGGTAATCGGAGAAACATTAGATATATATAATAGAGTATAGATATAAGAAACATAATTATACTCATTAGACTAGAGTAAGTATGTGTTTAAATGCGATCAACGAGAAAGTGAATAATGCAATATACGACTAGATCGCTAAATATTTCGTAGTAAAGAATATGTAGTAATAACGACTACTTTGGAACAAATTAGGATAAAAATAAAAGGAATGTATGTGTTATGGTCCCTTTTTAGGGGGTACCAACAGTCGTCTGGTTCGTTCAACAAACGAACTCGGTTCTGATTTATTTTAGATATGGAAGACGATCAAAAGCTGGAAATAAAATAAGTGCACGGCGATATATAGTGGAAACCCCAGGAATTGGGGTGAAAACCACTCGACTAAGAGCAGATTATGCTCTTAGCCTGTTCAATAATGAAATAACTCATAGTCAATACAAGAGAGGCTAATGAAAATAACAAGGTAAAGAAAGCGGTAAGAATTCCGGCAGGGTAACGGCCTGTTCTTCCGCGTCCAAAGGGTCCTGCTATTTCCGTCGTCTTGCCCTGTATTTTTAGAGTTCATAGCGTGTGTAAATCACGCTCCGTAACGGCCTCTGACAGGTTTGTTAGGGGTTGTTATCGTGGGATGTAAAACGAGGTTGGGACCGATGCGTGGTCTGCGTGATCGGGCTCGAAGCGTGGTAAACGTGGGAAGGCCCGAAGCGTGGAAAATGTGAGTTGTAATCGTTCTGTAACCGCTCGGACCGAACTCAGGTGCCAGCTGGCAGAAAACGCTTTATTTCGTTAAGGTCAGCTTCTGTCCTCTAGTGGAACATCGGGCCGCTCTTCCTTAGAAGTGTAAGTGGGCTGTAGGAATTCATTTTCGCCATTTGAATTGGCCCAATCTTTGCTGGGCCTTACCCATCACAAGGTACACGGTCCTAGAGTTCTCATCAGTATGATATGATATTGTTTAATGTTACGGTCAAATGGTGGAATTATAATGATATAAAAGTATGATGGAAAAGACAAATAAATAATGTGGGTACATATGTAAATGATATCTAATATAGTATTTCACTTAGATAAAATGGAAAGTTAACACAAATATTATTATATAAATATACATTTTTTTAAGGGGTAGATTGGTAATTTTCTAATGTAAAGCATTATAAATGCCGTTGAAAGAGAAGGGAGGGAATATGAGAGTGTAGAGGGAGTAGTTCTGGCCGATGGGCCGTGGGATTTGTGGCGCCAACATATCTACGCGGATAATTAATGTCATGTGATGAGGGGAGATGAGAGAGTTCAATAATGTGGGAAATTGTCCCCGAACTCCGTGAATATCAATATACCGCGGATATCATAATCGCGGTGAATTGATAGGCAAATGTCTGTTAGGAATTTCAAGTGAATTATTGATGGTTAAGAGTTGATCCAGAAGATTCTCGATTCGTTTACTGAGTGTGACCATATTTAGAATCAATATGGTCACGAGGTTAATGTGAGTTAAATCTACGAGGTTATATCTACGATTTCAATATAATAAGTGAGAATTTCCTATAGTGTAACTTTTTACTATAGGATATTTCGAAGCAATATGAGTTTTCAATAAGTTTTCAAAATAAGATGAGTTTTCAAAAGAAAAAATGTTTTAGAAATAAAGATAAGTTTTTAATAAGATTTAACCGAAGTTTCTAATATTCCATTATGACCGCTATACAGTTTTGTAAGAAATGAAGAGGTTAAGGAAAGCATGGGGAGAGTTAGACGTCGGCAGATACCGAGAGTGGTTATGAAGTCGAGAGTAAAGTCAGTTCGTTAAGTTGTTAGCGAGATAAAGAGTTGAAAAGAATTAGATAAACATTGAATAAGTTTATTTAGAAAAAAAGACTCCAATGTTGTAAGTTCTAGTTATATTATAATAGGGGAAATTGCCTTGTGTTTCAAAGAAAAATGGAACACGGCGTGTCGCGAACAAAAAATGGCTAGGCCCGGTTTCGGGGGCATGACACTCATATATGAACCTTTCCCGCTGTAATAGCCGAGAAAAAGATACAATGAAACAAATAGTAGGGAACGTAGTGGTAAAAGTCTAGACGAGAGATAATGAGGGATACGGGAACGAAAGAACGTGAAGGGAAATGAAAAGTAGAAAAGTAAAGAAAAAGATTAAAAGGGGGTCAAAAGGCAAAGGAAGGAGGGGTTAAAGTGTGAATTAGAAAAGTTAGGATGTCTATAAATAGGGGTGAGGAGGACAAAAAACGAGTTAATCATCATTAAGACACGAAAATTCGAAAATTGGGACGAAGAAGGAAATTGTCGCGAAAATTTCCAAGGGCAAAAATTATAGCGAAAATTTTGAAGGCAAGAATTGTCGCGAAAATTTTGAAGGGTAAAATTGTCGCGAAAATTTACGAAGGCAAAATTGTCGCGAAACTTTACGAAGAGTAAAATTGTCGCGGATTTCCAGTAAGGCATAAATTATCGCGAATTTCATCCCAGTGCAATATTATCGCGGATTTTAATCCTAGGGTATTTTTATCGCGGATTTCAGGGCAGAAGTAGAATTGTCGCGGAAATACTAAGTTCGAGTATTTTCGTTACGTCCCGAAGTCGGATCGTGGGAGGAAAAGGACACGTAAGGTCTACGGTAATCACATAGTTAACAATAAGATAATAACGGCAGAATTCGAATAACTAAGACCTGTTACGAAATGCAGGGAAAGCACGGGAAGATTATAACAGGCTAAAGCAAACGGTAAGCGGAGTGAACACAATATAGTAAGGGAAGGTTCAGGCTTAGGGAATGGGATTGGGTTAATGAAGAAGGAAGAAAGGATACGAATGAACGAAATAAATGATAATAAGACTCGGGGTGAGGAAGGATGGACCGTCCGACCGAACCCGGCATCGTGCCAAGTACACGATACGCCAAAGGAAGGGCATGCCTGATGAAGGGAACGATAAGTTCCAAAAAGGAAAGGATACGTACGAAGAGGGCAGAACGGATCCGGGTGGAAAAAGGGGTAGCGCCTAAGTACCCACCCGAGGAAGGGAAGCATATGGCACGTCGAGTCATCCAACAGCTAACGGTTGGCTTGGGTGGGACATGCACCGAGCATGTTAATCTCGGCAACAGGAAAGTTAATGAATGATGGGAATGATAAGTGTAAAAGAAGAGGGAAATAAGAAAATGGTTAAATAGAATGATTCACGTGTGCGTGTATGGTTTAACTAAGAAATGAAAAGATAATGTGTAGTGTGTGTGAAGTTTCCTTTAATAGATTGTGACTGCTTTACAGATTTTGTAGGTGACGTAGACGAGGTATGATAAGGGCAGGGAAAGGTGGTCGTCGGTTGTCCGGTGATAGAGTCCGGTCCTTTGGAGAATACTCTAAATTATGTTGTCGTACTTTCGTGTATTGAACTATGTTTTAAGTTTACATTCGAATATTTCCGTTTTAATTATCATGTTTTAACAAAACAACTAGGCCCAAATTAGGGTCGTTACACCCGCACTCTACCGAAAATCGTTGGGGGCTCTCTCTATCTAGGTGGATGTAGCATTAGGTTTAGGTACAGTCCTTAGACTTACGTAAATATTTCACTTCCGCCTAAACAGATTGAGTCCCTTGCGTTAAGAGTTTTTCCCTACTTAACCATCGGGAGAGACGGATATCACTATGCTTTACACTTGCTAGCACGCTACACCATCATCCTCATGTATGGACCTTTCCCACACTCTACCGAAAAGCTTTGGTGGCTCTCACTATCTAGGTGCAAGTAGCGTCAGGTTGTGGGTAAGATCCTTAGACTGAAGTAAATATTTCACTTCGGCTTGGAAAGATCGAATCCCTCGCGATAAGAGGTTTTACCCACTTAACCATTGGGAGAGACGGATGTCACTATGCTTCAGTATTGCTAGCACGCTCCACCATCACCAATCGGACCTTTCCCTTTCTCCTCCGCAAGAGTAAGAAAACGTTGGAATCCTTCACCGCCCAAATAGAAATAGCGTCAGGTTCATGGTACAATCCTTAGACTGGCGTAAATATTTTACTGCTATTCGAGTAGTTCGGGTGCCTTGCACTGGAGAGCATTCATCATCTAGACGGAACTAACGTCAGGTTCATGGTACAATCCTTAGATTGACGTAAATATTTTACTCCCGCCTAGATAGATTAAGTACCCCGGACTAAATGGTCATTGTAGGACAACGCAGGAGACGGATGTCCTTTCCCACTGCGGACTGTGACCAACCTCGGCCGAGGACGCGACCCTCGGCGGCGTGCATTGGAGGAGTCGGGCAAAAAGGCTCCAATGTGCCTTGGAATCATGCTCGGAACGTGGCCGTCTATCAAAAAATCGGGCCCCTTGACATATTCCAACATTGTGTGTGTATAGACGATTCTGCTGCAGACTAAGACTCTTAGGTTTTAAAAATATTTTGACATAACATCCAATTTTATGAGTTTGAAGTTGATCGACTACAAGACAGGCGGTACATTGCATTTCTAATCTACCATAAGTTATTTAATTTTCCATCATCCATCATACTAAAATGCAATGAACTTGACTCCTATCTTACCAGTCCCCTAGTCGATTGACCTCATGTCATCACAAAGGATCCGAAAAGTTCAGAATATGACGAAAAAGAGGGCAATTTTAATTTAAAATGATTGAAGAGTCACGTCTATACATAATACGTGTGCTAATTGGAAATATATCATGTCCGTGGCAGCTCCTTTCTGCTCATATTCATCGTCTTATACATTTCTTCTCTCACCACTTCCCTATCTCAATACGGACCTTCCTATCCAAAGTACAACTTTGCCCACATATTTAGTTAATAGCAATAAATGAACATGTAATTACATACCTCCGTTCGAATAGTCATCCTCTTTATGACGTTATCAATGCATCAATAATATAATTTCCGCATATCTGAATAAATCCATTAGTGACTATAAAAGTCTTAGGCGTAAAATGCAACACACGATAATAATGCACGCATCATTCACTTGCGCTTTTTTCGAATAACTATGTGCAATATTCAACATGGAAATAGAATAAAAATAGTAGATAGAGCATCCCTTGATGTTGTTGGGCATATGGTACTGCTATGCTAGACATAATAATACTCGCATAGTTCAGTTGCATGCTTTTCGAAGAATTACATTGCAATATATAATACCAAGATATTAAGGATCCTGAACGAGCAAACAATACAAGCGTGGGAAAGCTTATCACCTTGTGTTCATAATCTTATTCCAACCTCGTGATACTTCTCCAACTTATATATATATAGGAAAATGTTTCAGGACAATTGATGCAAATAACCCATAAGAAAAGCCCATAATAATACCGATTCTCAAGTGTCTATAGAGAAATGATTTTGTTGTCATCAATGATATTTAGAGCAGTAATGGCTCCATTTCCAACTATACTTGCAATATTCGCGAAGATACTCAGAGCAATACATACCCAACTTCCAATTTCGCTTGCAATATTTATCATATACTCGTCGTATAGTTGGCCAAATTATGAGCAACACGGTAGTCAGCATAGTTCCTTGCCGTAAACTTCTACCTTGAATGCAATGAGCTTAGCGCAAGATAACCATCGAAAATATAGACTGTATACTAATTGATTCTTCTTGTTACATCTAATATTCATAAGCAAACTTGGTTGCCAATTACACGATTCCACAGATTGATCTTCGTCTTGAGGTAATCTCACTCGTTGATAACTCCACAATGATGATAGGCAGTTGATAATAAATCATTGCTATCGCCCATGATTCGTTATACGATAGGTGCATTCGCACAATTATTCTCGCGCCTACCAATACACTTCGCTGTGCAAGTTATCAATCTTGGAATCTCGTTATTATGGATACCCCACATAGGCAGAGAATGGCTTATTTCTTTAAACATTCTTGTTCACGGATCTGGAGAAAGATAAAATTTTATCTGCTGACTTAGGGATAGAATGGTTAACAATATCAATGGTAATAGATAAATTAATTCCTCGAAAAGAAAAACATGACTTTTCAATAATGCAAATGATATTGCCCGGGGTTATTTATGTAATTATGATAACCCCGGGACGCGTCTGACGTGGCTAAAGGGTATTTTTGATTTTCTATTATATTTACTGAGCAATGTGATTTCGGGGGTAATCTCGTAATTTGGGCATCCCAAGCCCACTTATGAGGATTTTGATGGTGTTTTGAGCTATTCTGGATGATTTCGGTAGGAAATGATGCCAGGGGTATTTTCATAATTTGGCACTCGGAGTTCTCGTTGGCGACCTTACGCAATATTTTTGGCCACCTGCTAAGCATTTGGAGACGATCAATTGGTAAAAGAGTATTCCCGAGTATTTTCTCGGCATTTTGTGTTATTCATGATGGATCGGGGTGCATTTTTGAAGTTTCAGGGTACTGTGACACTTATTCCGGTTTAATTGGATATTTTCTAAGTAAGTTGGGCTAATTTGACTAAGATTGGGATTTTGGACCTTAAGTTGACTTATTGGGCCGAGTTTTTCTATAAATACAAGACCCTACACCCCAAAAAAGGTTCAGACTCTTAGCACGCTTCCCAACGCTCTCGATTTATTGAGTTTATCCTCAGTCGCGACTTTTTGGCAAAAAATCGCGAGACCCCTTATTCAATCCCATGAATCGCGACATTATGCTCAAAAAGTCGCGATAACACACTTATAGGGTCGTAGTCGCAAGATTTCGTCATATGGACACCCGACTCGTGACTTTTCATCACCTGGCACATGTAGTCGCGACATTGTACATGTAGTCGCGACATTGTGTCAAAATGTCGCGACTAACATCCCCATCTGCGAGATTTTTTATGGATTCGCGACATTGTGTGTGTACTCGCGAGTTTTTACCAAAAACTCGCGACCAGCTTGATCCATGGTTTAACGACCCTAATTTGGGCCTAGCAGTTTTGTTAAAGTGGAATAATTAAAACGGAAATATTCGAATGTAAACATAAAACATAGTTCGAAAACATCAAAGTTTGACAGCATAATTTAGAGTATTCTCCGAAGGACCGGACCTTATCACCGGACAACCGACGACCTCTTTCCCATGCCCTCTCATACCTCGTCTGCGTCACCTAAAAAATCTGTAAAGCGGTCACAATCTATTAAAGGAAACTTCACACACATTACACATTATCTTTACGTTTCTCACACAGACATGAATCGTTCATTTTTAACCGTTTTCTTATTTCCCTCTTCTTTTACCCTTATCATTCCCATTATACTTTAACTTTACTATTTCCGAGAGTAACATGCTCGGTGCATGTCCCGCCCAAGCCAACCGTTAGTTGTTGGATGACTCGACGGGCCATATGCTTCCCTTCCCCGGGTGGGTACTTAGGCGCTACCCCTTTTTCCACCCGGATTCGTTCTGCCCTTTTCGTATGTATCTTTTCCTCTTGGGAACTTATTGTTCCCTTCATCATGCATGCCCTTCCTTTGGCGAATCGTGTTCTAGGCACGATGCCGGGTTCGGTCGGACGGTCCATCCTTCCTCACCCCTAGTCTTATTAACATTTATCTCGTTCATTCGTGTCTTTCCTTTCTTCTTTATTAACCCAATCCCATTCCCTAAGTCTGAATCTTCCCTTTCTACATTGTGTTCACTCGGCTTACCGTTCGCTTTAGCTTGTTATAATCTTTCCGTGCTTCCCTGCATTTCGTAATAGGTCTTAGTTATTCGAATTCCGATGTTATTATCTTATTGTAAACTTTGTGATTACCGTAGACCCTACGTGTCCCTTTCCTCCCACGATCCGGCTTTGAGCCGAAACGAAAACACTCGTACTTGGTATTTCTGCGATAATTCACCTCTGCCTTGAAATCCGTGACAATTCTATGCCGGAAATCAAAATCCGCGATAATCCTACCTTAAACCGAATTCCGTGATAATATTACTCTTGCCACATTTTTCGCGATAATATTACACTTGCCACCTTTCCGCGACAATTTGCTTAACACGTTTTATCCGCGACAATTTGCTTTACTCAAAAATCCACGAAAATTTGCTCAACAACTTAAATCCGCAACAATAATTACTCTTCACAAAATCCGCGATAATAATTCATTACGCAAAATCCGCGATAATAATGCATGCAGGAAATTCGCGACAATTTTCCTTCTTCGCGGTAATTTTCGGATTTTCGTGTCTTAATGATAATTTACTCGTTTTTGGGCCTCCCCACCCCTATTTATAGACATTATAACTTTTCTAATTCACACTTTAACCCCTCCTTCTTTTCATTTTGACCCCTCCTTAATCTTTTGCTTTACTTTTCTATTTTCGTTTTCTTTTACGTTCTTTCATTCCCGTATCCTTCGTTATTCCTCGTCTAGACTTTACCGCTACATTCCCTACTATTTGTTCCATCATACCTTTTTCCTGGCTATTACATCCTTCCCCACTCATTTTTAGTTTCGTCCCGAAACTCGTGCGTACCAATCCTCCATTAACTCCGGCGCTCTCTGTCTAATCTCTCGTTCCGTTTCCCATGTAGCTTCCCTCTCCCCTTGATTGGACCATTGTACTTTCACCATGGGGATTTGTTTGTTCCTGAGTCTTCTTTCCTCCCTGCCTAGGATCTTTAGTGGGACTTCCTCGTACGTTAGTTCCGGGGTTATCTCTATGGGTTCCCCCACACATTCTTGAATTCCTTCAGTCACCCTCCTCCTCAGTTGGGATACGTGGAACATGTTGTGTATCCCCCCCATTTCCTCCGGAAGCTTCAACTGATATGCTAGGTTTCCGATTCTTCGTTCCACTTCGTATGGTCCGATATATCGGGGACTCAGCTTCCCTGTCCTTGTAGTCCTTAGCACCCCCTTCATCGGTGATACCTTTAGATAGGCACGATCCCCAACCTTTAACTCTATGGGTCTCCTTTTTGCGTCTGCCCAACTTTTGTATCGGTCCTGTGCCGCCTTAATGTTCTTTCGCACCACGGCCACCTTTTCAATAGTGACTTCCACCAATTCCGTCCCCGTTGCCGTTCTTTCTCCCACCTCATCCCAGCATAGCGGTGTGCGACACTTTCTCCCGTACAATGCCTTGTATGGGGCCATGCCAATGCTGCTCTGAAAGCTATTATTGTACGCAAATTCCACTAGCGGTTGGAAATCCTCCCAACCTCCCTTAAACTCCAACACACATGCCTGTAACATATCCTCCATAATCTGGTTGGTTCTCTCGGTCTAACCATCCGTCTGTGGGTGATAGGCTGTGCTCATGCATAAGGATCGGCCTATATTGAAACGCCTAGGATCTCCTCAACATTGAATCTTGAGATCCATGTCAGTTTGATGAACTTCAATGACATGAACATGTACTTTTGCCGGATATTTGGAAGAGTCTATTCTCCAATAGTTCAATTAGTTGCCGAGGTTTTCTACCATTTCATATTGGGATTCAACTATAGGTTATTATTCGGAATTGCATAACGATTCTTCGGAGAGGTCGTATGGTTTTCTAACCGTTTTGTGGTGGTTGTGTGTATTGCTTGGAGCACTTGTGAGACACGTGAACCTCACATGGAAATTGAGCGGATGCGTAATTGCATTGGAGGAATTTGGTCACGTGTTGCTTGATTGTTTATATGTGTCCAAATTGGTTGGCGAGAATGTTTGTTGAAAAATGTTGGAAGTTCCAAGTTAACACGATTTACCAATTACATGAAAGGATAAGAGGTTACATGAGTATATGCGGATTGTCATGTGGAATATGTGATGGTTCCCAAGGACAGGCGACGGTGTCAATAGCAAAAATATGACCACGATCCTAGTTCCGATCCGAGTTTACCCATTGGATCCGATTTGTGAATTTTTGAAGGACTATGAGAAGTTTTATACTACGTTTCGACATCGATAATGTAAGAAATAAAGTTCGTCGTTAGTTATGGAGAACATGAGAAAGGTTGATCGTCATGGGTTTTTAAAGGATCCATAGTAAAGTATGGAAGAGCATGGACTCACATATACACAACATATTCGGGAAATGAAAGATTGTATACTTATGGTCACATGACGTTGTCGTAAATCATGTGTTCGATCGAATGTATCGATGCCGAAGTCCAACATGCAAACCATGTTGGTATTCAATTGTAAGTGTATTTATTCAATTCCAAGTATATTTCTCGCCATGATTGAATAGAAGAAAGGTGGATCCCTTATATACGCCCGCCCCTCTATTACAAGCACCGACACCGGGGACTAATGTGTCCCAAGTATTTTGTCATATTTTCATTACAGTTCCGATTGGTGTTCTGTGTTGATTGGTTTTTGGAGAACGATTAGCTTGATGAGTTGAGTTATACGGTGGAAGGAATGCCCAAGACCGAGGTCAAGGAAGTTAGTTTGATTATCCAACCCGAGGATATAGTCACTGGCCCTAAGACCGAATTAACATGACATGGGGAAATACGCCATGAGTATTGAGGACCTCACTCAATATACATTCAGTTTGTTCGGGATTCTAGATCAGTGCGAAAGAGTGAAGTTAATGATGTGGGTTTTTCTAGTTTTGATTTATCAATGGGGTTTTCTGGTTATCCATTCATAAAGAATCTATACAGCTAACGTGCATGTTCCATATGTTATATCCATTACTTTGGTGGTTTAAGTTTCAAGGTTAAGAGGCCAAGGGAGTTTATGGCAACTTGGTAAATTATTTGGTGTTCAAGAGATTGTACATATACAAGAATATAGAATTTGATATCTTAATATTCAAATTGAGGAGTTGAAGAGCACGGCGAGAAATTATTATTGCAAAGCAAGAAGTTAGTATGCAAGACAAAGCATTGGTGAATGAACACATATTGATCGTGATAGAAGGAGAAACATCATATATGGGTAGTGAAGAAGTGCTTCAAATGACAATATAGTCATCAACGGATAATTAAGGAACGCTTGAAGTTGTCGTGGGATCACATAATGGAACTCCAGATCGGAGATGTGTTATTTAAAGATCTATGGGGCTTATATTTATGTGGCGGCATATGTATTCATTAATCAAGGCTTCCTAAATGGTTATACGAATTGTACGGGCCTTTTCTCCATCATTCAAGAATATTCGAGCATTTCATGAAGCAATCGGATCACCGCGATTTCCTTGTTGTTTCAGAAATTAAGCAGGTCTTGGTCGACAAGTATTATCCGTTCGGATCATGTGGGTCTGTGTTAATGAAAGCCCTCGGAATTATAGTTGAGGATTTGGAATTCAAGAAAATTGCTAAGCTTGAATGGATGAAATTAGATCTCTACTCTATGATCAAGTTATTGATAACACGGAGCCCATGTTGAAAAGGGTATCTAATTGTTTTTCTGAACTATCCCAAATGGTATTCGTTCGGGTTAGTCTTAATCAATCGCGAAGGGTTTATCTGTTCAAGTTACTTCATCATCTAGAGTGGTTTCCGCCTAGAATGATCTTCATCTGGATGTTAAGCAATCAAGTTTTTTATTCGAATTATTTAAAGAAATCTGAGGACTATGGTTGTTGGTATTCAAAAATATCAACCATTATCCAACTATGCTGGAAGAGATGTCAAATTTGAGTTATTTTATTGATTGTCCGAAATGGTATTCGTCCGGAAATATATGATTATTGAGCGTGCTTTCTTGATTAACCTGTGACATTACCAAGCTGATGAGTATGTTGACCATGTGTGCATTCTAGCAAATGTCTTGCCATTAACTAATGAGCAACGTATTGAGTTAGTCGGGTTTAACAACAGTTTTGTTGCTTCCGAATGATTTGCAATTCTCCTAGTCACATTGGGATATCAGGAAATATCGTGGTCTTTATTAATGGAATTTCGTAGTGGTGGATCTTCCTATCATTCTTTATAATATTGCCCTTGCTCGAAGTGCTTTGAATCTAATCAGAGCTATCATATATCTATCCCATTTAAATGGTGAAATTCCATACCTTATAGGGAGTAAATATCTTCCTAGTGATATGTTCCGAAGCGGTATGAAGGTGTGTAATGCGAAGGAATACGTCTATATGGTGGCATTTTAAATGGAAGATCCAGTGTATTAACATGATGTGGTTTTGTTCTAGAAGAAAAAGAGAGAATTGTATAAAGATTGAACCTATATTATTAAGTGGATTTTAAAGAATAAAAATGAATTCCTCGAAAGAAGTGGATATTCTCCTGTTAAAATGAAATGATAATTATTGAAGATGTGGAAATCGTATTGCAAGCAAGGCTCGTTGAACCTATGAAATGCATGTAATCGGTCTCGGACCTACTTGATGGCTCCAAAGTCGAACGATACCAAGTGAGTTTGTATTGATTTCATTTAGTCAAGTGAAGCATAGTCAGAGGACCTATGCCTACTAGCGCTATTGACATACTGGCTTATCCGACCGGATTGTAGTTTGTAGTTTTGCAATTATGCCTTTTCGTTCAAAAAACCAGATGACATGTACCGACGGTCGATGAAATCAATATTTAAAGATGTGAGAAGGAGGTATGGAAGTCAATAGCGATGGTATACAGATAAAAACTGGTATGGAAGTAATCATTTCCAATATTTAAGCGAGTGATTGAATATATTGATGAAGTATTGAATGAGGTTGAATCCTTCTAGATGTGAGTTGTTGGTGAAAGACGGAAATTTTTCTTAGTCTATGATATTTGTAAGCGAAATATAAATTGATAAGTACAAACTCGGGTGGCTTTTGAATGTTGAAAATGTTATATAAGTATCGATTCGTTTATATCTCCACTCCTCCTCAGAAACCTTTGGGTTTATGTTTTGCGAATTCAAAGAAGCCGTAAGTGCTGCCTTAGTTGGGTCCGATGACGAGAAATGATGTTAGTAGAAGACTACAAATGGTCAAATTTTGATGAACCGACCTTAGACCGGTTAAGAGAGAGGATTTAAGATCTTATGAAAGTGAGTCTCATTAAATTGATCATATATGCGGAGCCTTCTATTGACAGGAAATGGTGGAGCAATTATTTCCTTTCAATGAAATGTTGAAAGGAATAGGACGTGACGTTCTCACATTTTCAGTTTCCACTCCTAGTACTACACATGTTTTGATGGCTGGGGAAGTAAAGACCCATGCTATTTAACCCCGTAGTGGGATACAAACAAAAATATTTCTACATGATAAAGCAAGTACGCTTATTATGTTGTTATGAGCGGAATTTCTAATGCTCAAAGTGGAGATTGCGGACAATTGCGATACTGGCAAATCTAATTCATTTAGCACTGAGGACTTGCGAATAAAAACGTTTGGTCAATATGGAAGACTATGTGGACATTATAATAGTTTTGAATTAATATGGAGATGATATAATCGTGATCTTTGAACCAGCAACCAAAATGGGCGAATAAAAAGAATCCATAGTTTATTTCACTCGGAAGAATGAAGGTCTGCTGAAGGGAGTTAAACCCATTGTTGTTAGAACTCTTGATACATATTATTGATTACCAGAAAGTCATGTTTTTCTGCTCAAGGGAATCTTTTATTTATCCGCACATGATAGTGCTAACGGATTTTTCCTCAAGTCAGCATATAGAAGTTTATCTTTCATCGGATCGATAAACAAAGACGTTTAATGAAATTACGCATTTTATGCATTTGTGGGTATTCAGAATAATGGGCTTTCAAGATTTGTATATTATATAGTGAAGTGTATTGCGATGCAAGAGAATACTCATGTCTATCCTCATTATGGAGAAATCACTAGTGAGGTTATCTAAATACGAAGGTCATTTTAGGGAATCATGTAATTGGCAACCTAGTTTGCTTATAAGTACTAGAAGTGGCAAGTAGAATCGGTTAGTAAACAATTCATATCTCCGTTGAGTGCATCCAAGAAAGAAGTATATGGTGGGAACTATGCTGACTATGAGAAAATGATGAGATAAATATTGCAAGTCAAGTCGGAAATTGGGTTAGTGTTGCCCTAAGTATCTACGGTGAATATCACAAGTGAAATTAAAAGTTGAGTCATATTTGCTCTGAGTATATGTGGCAACAATTAAACAATTGTTCATGATTTCCCAGTCGACACATGGGGACTGACATTAGTATGGGCCTTCGCAATGGCTGTGGACATGAAGGAATTGTGCATTATGGAATTGAAATGAGACAATGAACATATATACGTCGAATAAGTATCCGGAGTTTGGGAACATGAAACTAGAAGTTTCTTTCTGATCGTATTTTTTGCTAGTTTGGGATTCCAGAGGACTTGATGTCATATAATGCAATGAACTCTTTGTAAAGCAAACAAGTGAATTATGCAAGTATTATCATGTGTAGCACAAACAGGGCCTCGTGCCTGGGAGAGGCAAACGAAACTTCTCTAATGTTTCAATTCTATTTTCGATGTTGGACATTGCGCACAATTTTTTTTGGGAAAAGCACGACTGAATAATGCGTGCAATATTATGTTATGCTGCATTGTTTGCCTAGAACTTTAAATTTTATTGAGACACGTGAAAGCTAAATTTCCAATGTATTAAGAACCTCGTAAGGAGCGCAACTAGTCAAATTGAGGTATGTTATTACGATTGCGTTCATTGCAATTAATTGTTTTTAAATTCCATGCATGTTGTACTTGGAGTTGGAAGTTTGGTATGAGATAACGGCTGTGGTGAGAGAAGGTACGTATAAGATTGCGAATATGAGCGGAGAGGAGCTGCCACGGACTTGGCATATTTCCAATATGCGTAAGTATGATGTATAGACGTGACTCATCGATTTTTTTAAAATAAGATTTCCCCTCTTTTTTATGGCCATATTCTAATTTTTTGAGTACCCTTTTTGACGAAATGAATTCAATCGACTTGGGGACTGGTATGATAGGAGTAGGTCCATTGCATTTTAGTATGATGCAGGATGAAATAAAATGATATGTTATATTAGAAATGCAATGCACCGCCTGTCTTGTAGTCGATCATTTTCAAACTCGTCAAATTAGATACTGTGTCAAAATACTTTGAACATGATGAGTCTTCCTGTCCGCTGCAGAATCGTCTGTACATGCATACGGTTAGAATATGTCAAGGGGCCAGATTTATTATGAGATAGCCGGCTTAGTACCGAGCATGTTTTCGTGGCAAAACGGGGTGCAAGTTTATACCCGACTCCTCTATGACACGCCGGCGAGGGTCACGCCCTCGTCGGAGGCTGGTCCATTTCTGCAAGTGCCCCGGGTGCAAGTATATACCGGCGGCAAGAGTGTGATAGCCCCGGGTGCAAGTATGTACCTGCGGCGAGAATGTGATGGCCCTAGGTGCAAGTGTATACCGGCGGCGAGAGTTTGATGGCCCTGGGTGCAAGTATATACCGGTGGCGAAAGTGTGATATCCCAGGGTGAAAGTTTATACCAGCGGCAAGAATGTGATGGCCCCGGGTGCAAGTATATACCGGCGGCGAGAGTGTGATGGCCCCGGGTGCCAGTATATACCGGCGGAGAAATGCTGATGGCCCCGGGTGCAAGTATATACCGGCGGAAAGAGTATGATGGTCTCGTGTGCAAGTATATAACGGCGGCGGGATTGTGATGTCCCCTGGTGCAAGTATATACCGGCGGCGGGAGTGTGATGGCCCCGGGTGCAAGTATATACCGGCAGCGAGAGTTTGATGGCCTTGGGTGCAAGTATATACCGGCGGCGAGAATGTGATGGCCCCGGGTGCAAGTATATACCGGCGGTGGGAATGTGATGGCCCCGGGTGCAAGTATATACCGGCGGCAAGAGTGTGATGCCGCGATGAAAGTTTATACCGTGATGACTATGGTGCAATGCCGATGGGACAGTGTGATGGCGCGGTGCAAGTTTATACCGTGATAACCACGGTGTAATGCCGATGGGAGAGTGTGATGCCGCGGTGCAAGTTTATACCGTGATGACCACGGTGTAATGCCGATGGGACAGTGTGATGCCGCGGTACAAGTTTATGCCGTGATGACCATGGTGCAATGCCGATGGGACAATGTGATGCCACGTTGCAAATTGGCACCGTGATGACCCGGGTGCAAGTTTATACCGTTGGGACATTGTGATGACCACGGTGCAATGCTTATGGGAAAGCGTAATAGTCATTGTGCAGGTTTTTGCCAGAAGAGTACGTGCAAACAAATATTCAAGTGCTTCGTTAAACTGATCTCGAGTGCAAATTTATACTCAGTGAGAATGCAAGTTCGTCGAGAACATATTACTATGAGAAATACTAAATGTCGTTTGTGCGATAGTGATATCCTTGTTTACGAAATTAATGGCAGATTACCCCGTGAGAAATCTTGTTATTTATTGTCGGAGAAAGAATTTATGAAAGTACATTGTTACATGATTTGTTTATCTATCATCGCCGAGGAATACATTCTGCTAAAAGATCAAACATTTTCTATTTTGATTGCAATGGCCGGTATGAGTATTGTGATCGTATTCATGGTTTTCACTTAAGTAAACGATCAAATGGTCAAATATTCGCAATATGGTTTACATTCCACAAAAGGATGTGATTAGTGGGGGCTTGTACCCATGGTATGAACTATTGTAAAAGTTTTATGTGGTTATCTGGAATCTCTATCACATTCGCGAATATCTCTTCGCTAAATCATGTCGAAGGATTATTTATCCCTAATTGGCGGACTAATCATATTTAAAGCCGTTATTATTTTGGGAGATAACTTCTCGATTCACATTCTCTTGAGTGAGATTTTTCTTCAAGCTATCAGGGAAATTGAAAAGAAATGAATGAAATTTTCATTATATCACGAGAAATACTAAGTTATTTACAATCAAGAGAAAAGTGTTTACTATCGGAGAAATTATGAAGCCACGTTATAACATGGCCTCATTTGTTAGATTGGCCACGTTACGATCCTACATCATGGATTTGTTATTTTTGACCCCATATTTTCATTTGCAATCAAACTGACCAAGTGATGGTATCAATTCTCGTTAGTTATGACTGGGCATTTTCAGAACGTATGGATCATATTCATGGATTAGTCATGTGCACATGCATTTATTTTCCCATGGATCATATTCATGGATTTCATTACGATAAACGGTTAGAACGTCCAAATATTTGCCCGATGATATAAATTCAACTAAATTCTATTACGACTGGGGACTCACATTTATGATCAAAGCAGTTATGATCAAAGCGATCGAAGAAGCGAACCACAACAAGGAATATTCTGAAGTGGATGTACCTGTATTTTAGAGCTTGTATTTCTTATGAATGGTGTATCCAATAATTGTCTCATGACCGTCTCGTATTTTTTGTTATGGTTGAAAGAACAAAGAAGCTAGCCTAGATGTATTAAGATTGCTCCCTTAGACGCAGTTGCGACAGTCAAGGGTCATTCCCTTATGTATGGCAATGAAACTTATGTTACAATCTCATTTACGATCAGAGCTGCCTACCCGGGATTCGTACGAAAGGTCTAGACTTTTTCAACATATGGCGAATGACTCTTAAGTATTTTATGGATGCCTCATGTTCATTATCTATTAGAGGGAGGGATTAGCACGTTGTTGTATAACACGTGCGTCGCTATTTATGGTCATACGGTCCAGAGAATTATTTCATGCATGACACGGATTATCCTATTTTCCATCGGATATGTCATACAATCGTTTTATGGACGGCATGGATTTTCTTACCCGAGATAATACGAATATAGCAACAACTATCAAGCTTGCTCAAGTTGTGAGATTTTGTTAGAGACGGAACAAAGCAAAGGCAAATCTTAAATTCACAAATAAAGAAAATCAATTTCAAACGGAACTCGGACTTATTTTATCAAAGGAAACATATGGGAGATCAAATTGGTGAGATAGAAATATAACAGTCATTAGCTTTCTTATTAGGCAATTTTACGTTATTGCCATAACTTTATGTGGTTTCCTATATGATTCTCAGTCGGAGCCCTCGGTTTTCTTTTCTTATAACCCATAGAATTCGGCTAATATATTCCGAGGCGATGCTCTCCCAGCAATTAATACTTACCTTAGAAAGAATCTTAATTCTAAGATAATATATATGAGAAGTAGGAATAGAGGGAAGGTAATGACCCTACCTCGATCGGTATGTCCCCCTGCGTAATATTCGATAACTGACAAAGCTATTATTCAGTTGAGCCCTACTCTCTATACTTAGATGTCGGCTAGATACATTTTGTTTTTATAAGATCGTATCTAAAAAGAGACAATAGGTCATCATTTCGCCTCAAAGATCGGATCTCGACATCAAATTTATATGTTGCTCTTCATGTTTAAACACATGGCTTTGTTTATTTCAACGGCCCCTTACTAAGAAAGCAAACATGCTATATAGACGATGGCCTTTACAGGTAGCCGGTAATTGAGCTGCATATAAAAGATGCACATGATCGATTGTAAGCGTAAAATAGTTGCCACGAAATAATGAGAATGACAAAGGAGTAAGTACCAACCTCCTAGCGAAGGTGAGAAAGTGATGTTCTTATTTGAACATGGGGATATCTTATTCAGGAAAAAGATATATGAGCTCGAGGTCCCAGAGTAACAATCACAACGGGAACAAAATTGAATTGTGAAGTTGAGAAGTGTGACAGGCCCCCTAAGTTGTGAAGAGCTGGAATTTGATGAAGCAAAAAGTGATAGCTCCACGCTGAAATTGAAGCCTTTTGATAGACAGTTAAAAATATTTTCGAAGTTCGATTGTGTAATATTTACGAATTGAAGCAGTGCATCAGAATTTCAGTGTATAATGAAACATGTCAGTACGCAAAGAAAAGAGATATATGTCTAAGAGAATACACTCCGACTTGAAAAATCTGATACCATTAGTGAAAACGAGATGATTTTGACCGTATTCATGGTGTTCTCAAAAAAGTGTATGAACGGGTTTTGGATTTCCTGATGAGCTGATATAATGTGGTTTACGACTCAGAATCTGAATCTGCAAACCAGGGGACTATTGATATTGCCCGGGGTTATTTATGTAATTCTGATAACCACGGGGCTCGTCTGACGTGGCTAAAGGGTATTTTTGAATTTCTATTATATTTATTGAGCGATGTGTTTTCGGAGGTAATCTCATAATTTGTGCATCTCTGGCCCATTATGAGGATTTTGATGGTGTTTTGAGCTGTTCTGGATGATTTCGTCAACGATCAATTGGTAAAAGAGTATTCCCGGGTATTTTCTCGGCATTACGTGTTATTCATGTTAGATTCGGGTGCATTTTTGAAGTTCCAGGGTACTGTGACACTTATTCCGGTTTAATTGGATATTTTCTAAGTAAGTTGGACTAATTTGACTAAGATTGGGCTTTTCGACCTTAAATTGACTTATTGGGCCGAGTTTTTCTATCAATACAAGACCCTAGGCCCCATAAAAGGGTTCAGACTCTTGGCACACTTCCCAATGTTTCGATTTTTCGAGTTTATCCCCTAATAGCGAATTTTTGACAAAAAGTCGCGAGACCCCTTATTCAATCCCATGACTCGCGACATAATGCTCAAAAAGTCGCAAGAACACACATATAGTCTCGTAGTCGCGAGATTTCGTCATATGGACACCCGACTCGCAACTTTTCATCACCTTGCCCATGTAGTTGTGACATTGTGCATGTAGTCGCGACATTGTGTCAGAATGTCGCGACTAGCATCCCCATCCACGAGAATTTTTATGGATTCGCGACATTGTGTGTGTGTACTCGCGAGTTTTTGCAAAAAACACGCGACCAGCTTGATCCATGGCGCGACGGAGTGGATTTGATCGTTTTTCATATCATTTTCATTCGTATTATCATTATCTCTCGATTGTACTTGTATCCTTTGATTATCATATTAAAAACCAAGGTAGAGCAATGCTCTCCCGAGGACGTAAGCTCACATATTGTGGGCCCAACCTCGTATATCGCTCGTGCCCCAAACAATTACATTTCGAGTAATAAAAAATTGACTGATCTAAGAATAAATACTCTTAAATATATTTTGACGAGATCAACATAATATGTGGGAAGAATTCTATAGCAAGTGTTGAATTCCCTTCAATAAACTCTCATTCTCCCAAGTGGAGTAAACTCTAGATTCCTTATATTCGTCCCCTCATGATTACTGGTTCAGTGGATCACGATCGTATCATCCTCATACCAATTCAAAACTACTGTAATGTACTCAAATTCTTCCATATTGACAAAACGTTTTTACTCGCAAGTTCCGAGTGTCACATGAAAATATTAGATTGGCGAGTATCAAAGAGGTCTACAATCTCATTTTTTATCATAAAAAATCTTGCCGCGACAAAGAGACTAACACACTGAGTTTATCATGTTGAAAATTTTTGTATGTATCCCATTATTGGGATATGCAACTTTGGTCTTCGCATCCTAGATCTTAAAAACACTTATAATACCAAGAGAGGATGCCGTAAATGTGACAACATCACATAACCATTCTGTATAACGTTTCTGTGAAAGGAAAATATTACTTGGCCTCTTCTTGTCAATCGATGGTTCTATATATACAATCACTTTAATGCGATTCACTTTGATAACATCTTAGTTCACCTCGCCGAATATCACTAAGGTAGGTAAATCGAAGTTCGACCATTTGTATTTTCTTACTATCATAATTAATGGCCACTATTTCATCATTGTGCCCAACTAAAGCAACCTTATTGCTTCTTTGAATGTGCAAAATATAAATACAAAAGTTCCCGAGTGGAAGGTAAGGACATAAACGAGTCTTTACTCATATACTCTTTCCAACTTTCAAAAGCCAATTGACTCTATTCATTCTATTCCAAAAGGTCTACCTTTGCCCAATACACGAAGTAATATCCAAATTTCATCAATTAATAACTTATCAATTTATGATCCTCTTACAAATGTCATAGGACTACTAAGGTCCCTGCTTTCATATAGAACGCACTTGTAGGATGGTTGCACTCTATTAGATATCTCCTTAGTATACTTAATCATTTGTCCAAACATTGGACGTTATTATTTCCATGTCGGGTCTTGATATTGTTTGGGGTAATTTACGTAATTTTGATACCCTCTGGGCTCGTCTGACGTGGCTAAATGGTATTTTCCGTTTTCAATTATATTTATTGAATAATGTGATTTCAGAGGTAATCTCATAATCTAGGCATCTCGGGCCCGCGTATAAGGATTCTAATGGCATTTTGAGCAGTTTTGAATGATTTCGGCCGAAAATGATGCCGGGGGTATTTTTCGTTATTTGGCACTCAGAGAGCTCGTAAGTGAGTTTATGCGATATTTTTGGCTATCTTCTAAGTATTCGGAGATGAGGAATTGGTACAGAGTATTCTCAAGTATTTTCTCGGCATTACGTGATACCAGTGTTCGACCGGGGTGCATTTTCGAAGTTCCGGGATGTTGTGACACTTATCCTGGTAGAATTGGATATTTTCTAAGGAATTTGGGATAAATTGACTAAGATTGGGCTTTTGGACTCTAAGTTGACCTATTGGACCAAGTTTTTCTATAAATACCAGACTTTAGACCACAGAAAAGTGTTCAGACTCTTGACACTCATCCAAGGCAAGGTTTTCGATCGAACTTGCTGGGGACTCGCCACTTTTTGTATACCTACCCCGTAGTTGCTACTTTTTGCCCGAGAAGTCGCGATTTGCTTTGCTTCGTGAGTTTTCGCCCTATTTCGTCGGTTGCGGAGTTTCATATATGATTTTATCAGGCATGGTCGCAAATTTATATGCCTAGTCGCGAGATTATGTTCATAGTCGCGAGATTATGTGCCTAGTCACGAGATTCTATGCTTAGTCTCGAGATTGTGTGCTTAGTCGCGAGATTGTGCTCCCTGGAGGCGCGAGTTTTCATTAGTAACCCCCTAATGACTCACGAGTTTGTGTCCATTCGCGAGATTTTGTATATATGAGTCGCGACTTTTTGTGTGACTCACGAGATTGTGTCATAAAGTCGCGACTCCCTTCACATCGGGCACGACATAGTGGATTTGATCCTTTTTCGTACCGTTTTCTTTCGGATTGTTGATATATCTTGTTTGTACTTGTACCCTTTGATTATCATAGTGAAAACCAAGGTAGAGCTTTGCTCTCCCGAGGACGTAAGCTCACACATTGTGGGCCCAACCTTGTATATCGCTCGTGTCCCCACAATTATTGAATTCTGAATAATAAAAGAAATTGACTAATAAAAAATAAATACCATAAAACATTTTCGAACGAGATCAGGTCTTTATCCGTATGCCATCGATGCTCACTTCCATACATTCTCCCTATCACATTATAAATATCAAATTCATCGATTGTTGGTACGTGGCACCTACGTTCTTCAAATCAAAAGGGCATAATTTGGATACTTCAAACTAACCGACTTAACCAATATGTCAATAGAGGCAGTAGATATGGATCCTCCAACCATACTTCACTCGACTAAGTGAAGTGAATGCAAACTCTCCTGCTATTGGTCGACTTTGAGACCACAATAGGTCTGTGACCGATTATGTGTATTTCACGGGCTCGACGAGTCCTGCTTGCAACAAACTTTCCACATCTTCATGATCGTATATTTTTAAAACATCGACATTGTTTCAACTATCTTTCCATTTTCATGGGAGAATTTCCTCTTGTTTCAACGGATTCCTTTTCACTCTTTAAAACTACAATAATAACAGAGGTTCCATTTTTATATATTTTTCCACATCAAAACCGCATCATCTTGAAAAAGTTTATTTTTATAAGAATCCTAGCATACGAATGGACATATTCGCACCATAGACATTGTTACCACTTTAGAACTTTGTATAACTAGAGCATGCCAACTCTTGATTGCCCTTAATCTTTTTGATTTCCGAGAAGGCATGGAACTTCATCATCAACTTAAGGTAGATGTACTGTGGCTGCGAATATTTTCAAGGCACCTCTTACAAGGGCAACATTATAAGGGTGGATATGAAGATTCAGCACTACGAATTCCATCAATAAAGTCTTTGAACTGTGCTGATCTGCCAAAGTGTCTTGGAGAAAAATAGATCCTTCACGAGCAACAACTTTAAACATCGACCAACTTTGTATGTACTTGCTAGAGCTTAATAGTATACCCTTGAAAGACATATGTTTGAAGGCAGAAAATAGGTCAACGTGCTCCATAATCGTATATTTATGGGCATGAACCCACTAATGTCATAGATTAATTAAGAAAGCATGTTCAATAACCGTATATTTCCAAACGAATATCATTCCGAGCGATCAATAAAATAAAACAAATGTGATTTCTTTTTCGTTATCACAATTAAACTCCGATAACCATAGTTTGATAGCGGGTTATACTTCTAAATGCCCAACAACCATAATTCTTGGATCTTGTTAAATAACCCAAGTATAAAACCTTGATAGCCTCATAGAGGCATTTGAAAAGATCAATAAATCACCATTGGTAGACAAGACAATCTAACCGTTAATAACAACGTCCTGATGAATTCAATTCCAGACGAAAATCATTCTGGACATTGAAGTAAATCGAACAGATGAACCATTCATGATAGATTAAAACTATTCTGAACGAATACCATTTCGGATGACTAAGAAAGACAATTAGATGCCATCTTCAAGATAGGCTCCTTGTAATCAATAACTCCAATCAGCGAGTAGATGTTTAAGTCCAACTATTCAAGTTTAATAATTCTTTTTAATTCCAAATTCTTAGCTGTAATTCTTAGGGTTGCACAACTCTTCAAGAGCATTCTTTAATGCAGACCCATATGATCCAAACAGGGAACACTCATCGATGAAGATCTGATCAATTTCTTGAATAACAATTAATCACCAATGAAAACCAGGGTGATCCGACTACTCCACAAACATTCTCGAATCTCCCGAATGATGAGTATATCACAATTAAGTAGGTCTTGATTATTGAATACGGATGTCGAAACATATATATATGCTTCAAATGATTAGAAGCGAGACCGTCTATCAATAACACAACTCCACATCGGAGTTTGATTTGGTGATTCTAAGATAACTTCACGCATTCCTCGGTTATTCATCGATGACTATCTTGTCATTTTAACCATTTCTTCACTATTTATATTTGAAGTTTCTCCTCTTACCACGATAATTATTTTTTCAATCACGAATGCTTTCTCCTCAACACTAGCTTCCTCTTTTGCCATAATGAATTTTCGATGGCGTATGAGTTTCTAAAAAGGCATACTGTTCCACATATATTTCTCGATATTTAGATTATCTTTTCCATATTATTGGACATGTATTGCATATATACAAATATATAATTCATGAAGTTTCCTTAAACTCCGTTAGTCTCTGAATCCCAAACCTAAAAAGTTATCGATATAATGTATGGAACATATACAAAAGCTACATAGCTTCTTGATGGGTGTCCATAGAGAGAATTGATATTTCCCGATCTCATATTATTCTAATTGATAAGCAGAAAACTATTCTAATAACTCAAAAATGGAAATACAACATCATTCATTTCACTCTTTCGCATGTTCTATGATCCCGAACAAACTGAATACATACTGTTCGAGATGCTTAATATTTGAGACCTATTGCCTTGGGTTATGGTAAATCGATTACGGGGACCGTCACGTGTTTCTTGGGTTGAATATTCAAGCCAACTTCATTAGCCTCGGTCTCGGGCATTCCTTCCACTGAACTAATCAACTCATCAAACTAGTCAAGCTCGAATAACCTCTCAAAATCGGACATCAATTCTCGACAATCGTATGTAACATGTCCGAAACAACGAGGAAAAATGACAAAATACTTGGGATTCATGAGTCCTCGGTGATGGTGCATGTAGTAGGGGGATATCAAAAAATCCTCCTTTCTTAGGTTCTATCATGGCAAAAATCTACTCGTAGTTGATTGCGTGCAAAAATATGCATCTTCGACTTCGGCATGGATACATTCTGATTGATAACACGATTTGCAGTAATGTTATGTGACCCTTAAGTACGAATATCCATGATTCAATGATCACGCAGTACTTCATCTTCCCGAATATACTCGGTACATCTTAGGGCAATCTCTTTCATTTCCTCTGATAGTTCCTTGTTAAAGAATTGAGTAGGGGGTGACCGGACAAAATAAGCTAAAGCGCTCTGACCTTCTTACTAACAACAATCCTAGGATTTAATGATATACGTCACAAAACCCAACAATCTCTCTGAAGAATCATTCCGCGATGCGATAAAAGATGTAGTTGACACCACATATGCATTGAAAGGTGCACAAGCCAAATATAAATGATACTTGAATCCTGATATGAAATGATAGAAACCTCGACAACTGACTGAATCATCAGAGAACAGACTCTTTCAAAGAACCGGCAAAAATAAAAACACATGGACACATCATTGAAGTTCATCAAACTGACATGGATCTCCAGATTCGATATATGGGCATGTAGACTAGTCGAAACTCAATATTGTGGAGATCCCTAGGCATTTCAATATACTATGATCTTCCTGTGAAGCATAACTACTCTCGCAATCGAGGATATATGAATATCCCGGGTATGTTCGATATATACCCATCTTCTTTTATAACCATGGCCCATATTGACCTCCAATGTATCCATTCAAGTATCATATTTCTCTCCTATATCATTATCCTTCAAAACTTCGACTCTATCAATTCCCCATAGAACGAATGATGCTCGGGGGCTTTCGGATAAGTCCACCCCGTTTTGATCACCAAACACTTATACATTATTTCCTTAAGATATCCCTCGAATTCTCTTTATCTTTCATCACTTTAACTTCGGAAAAACTTGCTTCACACATTAGTCCTTATTTACTCAGGAAAATCCAAAAACGACCAACTCTTCACATGCTCTCTTTATTCACCTTCTTTCTTATGAAACTCTTCCTCAGGCCTTATCCACCGATCATTGCACAATCGATGAAATCACTACTAACGAAACGGAATCATTTCAATCATTCCAAAATATGTCTCCTTTTCGATAAATGGATCGAAATAGTGAAATTCAATCGAAATCCGACACAAAAAATATGACAACATCACATCTCCATGTAATAGCAAACATGCAACAGAATCTCACATGATATTTCGTAGTGCCGAAATCCGACATTCCCAGAATTTTTTTTGCAACCCTCTCGACATCTTTGGCACGTCTTTAGAATACTCACGCCATGTGATCATCTTTCAATGCACTCAGATAGACTTTCTTCACTCAATATATCATGGCAAACACCGAGGCAATGTGTCATAATAGCTTCCCTCCGTTGGTTGGTTAGATGTTTCCACTACCGAGGACTCTTCCAGTGGCACTGATGAGTCCCCAGCAAAATATCATTTTTATCGCCTTCTATTGCATGAGGGTTACACTTCGTCACAATCTCTTCATCAACATTATACTCATTATCAGAATTCCGGAACACCAAATTATATAACAAGATCCAAGTTCAGCACAAGACCTTTCAATAGAAGATCCAAACTGATCTCGTCTAAAATATTTTATGGTATTTATTTTTTATTAGTCAATTTCTTTTATAATCTTGAGTTTAATTGTTGTGGGGGCACGAGCGATATACGAGGTTGGGCCCACAATGTGTTGGCTTACGTCCTAGGGAGAGCGAAGCTCTACCTTGGTTTTTACTATGATAATTAAAGGGTACGAGTATATAACCCCGGGCAATATCATCTGCCAATATGGAAGTAGCATCAGGTTTAGGATATAATCATTAGACTGACGTAAAGTTTTCATTCCCTTATAGGCAGATCTAGTACCTTGGCTTGGATGGTTATTTAGGACCACGCATGAGACGTATGTCTTTTCACGGATCTCAATGAGCATCCAATATCACTTCCACTTCTGATTGTGACTTAGCACCCAGAAGACTCGATCCTCACCATGCACCTTGACTATTCTCAATTTCATGCTCTCAATAAGCACCCACTAATCTCGGGCATCACCAATCGCTCCAATTCATCTCATGTATTCGGGTTTCAATAAGAACCAAAGGGACCTCATGTATCGCCTATCAAACTTTATTTCTGGTAATTAACTAGCACCCATAATTATCTAAAAATTATAGAGCCTCATGAAGATCCCGTAATCTCATCTCAATCTTTCTAGGCCTATCCCTTCCCGCTCTCCTCTGCAGAATAAGCATAGGAATCCTTCACTGCCTAAGTGGAAGTAGCCCCAGGTTCAAAGTACAATCCTTAGACTATCGTAAATTTTTTACTCCTACTCGGGCGGCTCGAGCCATTGAGCCTTCGCCGTCTATACGAAAGTAGCGTTTGGTTCATGGTACATTCCTTAGACTGATGTAAATTGTTCACTTTCGCATAGATAGATACGATACCCTAGGCTATGTGGTCCTTGTGGGACAACGGAGGAGATGGAAGTCTTTTCGCCTCTCAGATTCTCACAAATCACTTGACATTATCTAATATGGACCTTTCCCTCAATCTATCGAAAGGCATGGGGGGCTCTCACTGTCTAGGTGGAAGTAGCGTCAGTTTCGCGGTACAATCCTTAAACTGACCTAAATATTTCCCTTTTGCATAGACGGATCGAGTTCATCGCGCTAAGTGGTTTTATCCAGTTAACCAATCGGAGAAGCGGATGTCACTATGCTTTATACTAACCAGCACGCTCCACAATCATCATCACTACTAAAACCTTTCTCACGCTCTGCCGTAAAGCGTTGGTGGCTATCACTATCTAAGTGGATGTAGCGTCAGGTTCAGGGTACAATCCTTAGACTGACATAAATATTTCACTTCATCCTAGACGGATTGAGTCGTTAGCTTTAAGAGGATTTACCCACTTAACAATTAGGAGAGGCGGATGTCTCTTTGCTTTATATGTGCTAACACACTATATCATCTACATTATTCGGACCATTCAAGTTATATTCCAAAAAGAAGCGTAGGAAACCATCACTATTTAGGTGAAAGGTGCGTCAGGTTCAGGGTACAATCCTTAGACTTATATAAATTTTTCACTCTTGTATAGACAAATCCAGTACCTTGGACTAGGTGGTCTTTATAGGTCTACGGAGGAGACGGATATCCTTTCTTACCACGGACTGTGACCATCCTTCGACGAGGGCGCGACCCTAGGCGGCATGTCATGGAGGAGTCGGGTAAAAAGCTCCCGTTTGCCAATAAATCATGCTCGTTACAAAATCAGCTATCTAACAATTAGGCCCCTTGACACATTCCAATGGTATGTATTTATAGACGATTCTGCTGCATAAAGGAAGACTCCTCATATATAAAAATATTTTGACCCGGTATCCAGTTTGAGATTTATCGACAAAACGACATGTGGTATATTGCATTTCTAATCTATCTTACATTACTTAATTTCTATCTTGCATCATACTAAGATACAATGAACCTTACTCCTATCATACCAGTCCCCTAGTTGATTGATCTCGTGTCGTAAAACTGGATATGAAAAATTCATAATGTGAAAAAAAAGATGGTGATTTTATTTTATAAAGATCGAAGTGTCACATATACACATAATACTTGAACATATTGGAAATATGGCAAGTCCGTGACAACTCCTCTCTGCTCACGGACTGGGCTCAGTAAGTTTGAGGTTGTCCCTTCCACTTATCATATGACAATGTAGCTCCCTTCAGCTAAAGGAATAATATCTATAATGGGAGATCACGTTGCAGCCAAACAGTGCTATATGAATATTTGCCAAATTTTGGCACCTCTGAAGATAGTTCCACCCACAAGTGACTATGGAACTGGCCCATAACAAGCATGTTTTCCCGAGAAGGTTTTCCGAAGGTGATCTTGTTCTAAGGAGTATCCAAGTTCAACGTAATGTTGGAAAATTGGGTAGGAACTGGGAAGACAATCTTATACATTGGTTTTCTTATCACGGTCGTAATATGATAACATGTTTCCCATTCACATTACAACTTGCCAACATGTTTAGCCATCTCAACATTCTTTAATATCAAGTCCCCAACAATCAATAGCAATGAAAGAACTTATAATTACATACCTCCATTCGAATAGTCGCCCTCCTTATGAGGTTCTCAATCCATCAAAAATTTAAATTCCACATATCTCAATAAATCAATTAGCGACTTTCAATGCTTTGGATGTGAAACGCCATACACGATAATAATGTTCGCATCATTCACTTGCTCTGTTTCGGGATAATTGTGTGCAATATCTAACATAAAAAATAGAACTAAACATAAGAGGGTGCTTCTATTCTTGTTCCCAAGCACGGGGTACTGCTTCTGCTAGACATAATAATACTCGTATTATTTTCTTGCACGCTTTACGAATTATTGCGTTGCATTATATGATACCAAGACCTTAGGGATTCCACACTGGAACACAATACAATCTAGAGGAAGTTTATCACCTCATGTTCACAATCATATTCCCAAACTCGGGATGCTTCTCCAAATTTAATACATTTTGAAAATGTTTCGAATTTATAATGCAAAATTTCTTCTTGCCTACGGCCATAAGAAAAACCAATATAATTTTGATCCCGAGATTTTGATACCGCAAATTGTTGACAATGATTCAACTTCCTTCAAATAAAACTTACACAAGTTTGAATTATGTTAGTAATCAGGCAACATTGAGCAAACTTTATACAATGTTAGTCATAGTATGCTAGCTATTAAGCAACATGGTGTTCAACAGAGTCCCCAACGTAAACTTTCTCCTTAAATGCACTGAACTTGGCACAAGATAAGCATCGAAGATATAGATGTCTACCAATCGATTCTTTGTACTAATCCTAATAATTGTAAACAAACTTAGTTGTCAATGACATGATTCCAAAGGTTGAACCTTTGTCTTGAGGTAATCTCGATAGTTTATCTTTCCATAATGATGATAAATGATTGGTAATAAATCATTGTTACCACCCTTGATTCGTTAGATATTAGGTGAATTTGCACGAGTATTCTCTTCCCTTGCAAAACATCATAGTGTGATAGTTGTAAATTCTAATAGCTTGCTGACTTGGAAATAAACTAGTCAGTAATATTAAGTGCAAGAGATCTCGAACAGAAAGACCCGACTTTCTGATAATCTAGAATATGTGAGAAGAATTCTGATAACAATGGATTTCCACTTCATTTAGTGTTTTCTTATGTTCTCAAGTGAAATAAACTCTAGATTTCTCGTATTCGTTTCTTCATGATCACTGTTTCATCGAATCAGGACCATACTTATTCTCATATGTAATAGCTGAGAAAAAGGTATGTCGAAACAAATAGTAGGGAATGTAACGGTAAAGTCTGGACGAGAGATAATGAGAGATACGGGAACGAAAGAACGTAAAAGGGAACGAAGAATAGAAAAGTAAAGAAAAAGATAAAAGAGGGGTCAAAAGTAAAGGAAGGAGGGGTCAAAGTGTGAATTAGAAAAGTTAGGATGTCTATAAATAGGAGTGAGGAGGCCCAAAAACGGGTTAATCATCATTAAGACCCGAAAATCCGAAAATTCCCGCAAAGAAGGAAAATTATCGCGAAAATCTCCAAGGCACAAAATTATCGCGAAAAAGTTGAAGGCAAGAATTGTCGCGAAAATTTTGAAGAACAAAAATTGTCGCGAAAATTTACGAAGGCAAAATTGTCGCGGATTTCCAGTAAGGCATAAATTATCGCGGATTTCATCCCAGTGCAATATTGTCGCGAATTTTAATCCTAGGGTATTATTATCGCGAATTTCAGGGCAGAAGTAGAATTGTCGCGAAAATACTAAGTTCGAGTGTTTTCGTTACGTCCCGAAGTCGGATCGTGGGAGGAAAAGTACACGTGAGGTCTACGGTAACCACATAGTTAACAATAAGATGATAACGTCAGAATTCGAATAATTAAGACCTGTTATGAAATGCAGGGGAAGCACGGGAAGATTATAATACGCTAAAGCAAACGGTAAGCGGAGTGAACACAATATAGTAAGGGAAGGTTCAGACTTAAGGAATGGGATTGGGTTAATAAAGAAGGAAGAAATGATACGAATGAACGAGATAAATGATAATAAGACTCGGGGTGAGGAAGGATGGACCGTCCGACCGAACCCGGCATCGTGCCTAGTACACGATTCGCCAAAGGAAGGGCATGCCTGATGAAGGGAACGATAAGTTCCAAAGAGGAAAAGATACGTACGAAGAGGGCGGAATGGATCCGGGTGGAAAAAGGGGTAGCGCCTAAGTACCCACCCGGGGAAGGGATGCATATGGCCCGTCGAGTCATCCAACAGCTAACGGTTGGTTTGGGCGGGACATGCACCGAGCATGTTAATCTCGGCAACAGAAAAGTTAATGAATGATGGAAATGATAAGGGTAAGAGAAGAGGGAAATAAGAAAACGATTAAGTGAAATGGTTCATGTGTGTGTGTATGATGTAACTAAGAAGTAAGAAAGATAATGTGTTGTGTGTGTGAAGTTTCCTTTAATAGATTGTGACCGCTTTACAGATTTTGTAGGTGACGCAGGTGAGATATGATAGGGACGGGGAAGGAGGTCGTCGGTTGTCCGGTGATAGAGTCCGGTCCTTCGGAGAACACTCTAAATTATGCAGTCGTACTTTAATGTTTCGAACTATGTAATAAAATTGCTTTCGAATATTTCCGTTTTAATTCTCATGTTTTAACAAAACAACTAGGCCCAAATTACGGTCGTTACATCATATCAATTCAAAACTCGCTTAACAACCTCATGTTCTTCCATATTGACAAAGCATTTACAGTATAAGTGCCAGTGTTGATGGAGGAAGAGTGGCAGGTATCTTAAAGGTCCACAAGAATAGAAAATCCCGCTCGTGACATACTGATTTTATCATTTTGAAAAATTTAGTCTGTATCCCATTATTTGGGTATACAATATGCGTTTACGCCTACCCCATCTTCAGAACTTGTGTAGTCCCAAGAGGGGGTACCAGAAATATTACAACATCATATTTGAATTCTCGGCAACACTTCCTTGAATGAAACTAATTGCTCGGTTTCTTCTTGACAATGGATGATTTTGCATATACAATCACATTAATAAGATTTACTTTCATAAGATTTTCTTCTTGATAATGGGTAGAACTAAGGCCGTTCTATCGATATTCGACCCATAGTATTGTCCCACTAACATAATTTATTGGCCGATATTCCTTGTAATTGCGTCCAATCAAAACAACACTTATGGCTTCCTTGGATACTCCTAAATATAAGCCCAAGGATCCACGAACGAAGGGGGGCATATAAATATTCTTTCAAATTCTAAAAAGTCAATTGACACTGGCCATTCCATTCCAATAAGTTTACATTGAGGAATGCATGAAAGGATGGCAATTTTTCTTGATTGCAAGGATTAATTTATATTCCCCATTTTTCCCCAAAACACACATCTATAAGGATTCAACTTCATTTAATACTTTCTCGGGATTATTCAAACATTTGTTCATATATTGAACATTATTATTTCCTTGTTGGCTCTTTATCCGCATATCCTCAATGTAGACTTTGAAACATTCCCCGATCGTCTCCTTAAATATTAAATTCATCTAATATTGACAGGGGTCATTTATGTAATTATGATAACCCCTGTGCTCGTTTGACGTGGCAAAAGGGTATTTTTTATTTTCAATTATATTTATTGAGCGATGTGATTTCGGGGGTAATCTCGTAATTTGGGCATCCCGGGGGTACATATGAATATTTTGATGGTGTTTTGAGCTTTTCTGGATGATTTCGGTCGGAAATGATGCTAGGGGTATTTTCATAGTTTGGCACTTGTAGAGCTCATTGGCGACCTTAATCGATATTTTTGGCTACCTCCTAAGCATTTGGAGACGATACTATGGTAAAAGAGTATTCCCGGGTTTTTTCTCGACATTACGTATTATTCATGTTCGATAGGGGTGCATTTTTGAAGTTCCGAGACACTGTGAAACTTATTCCGTTTTAATTAGATATTTTCTAAGTATGTTGGGCTAATTTTACTAAGATTGGGCTTTTGGACCTTATGTTGACTTATTGGGCCGAGTTTTTCTATAAATATAAGACCCTAGGCCCCAAAAAAGGGTTTAGACTCTTGACACGCTAACGCTCCCGATTTTTCGAGGTTATCCCCCAGTCGGGAATTTTTACTAAAAAGTTGCGAGACCCCTTATCGAATCCCATGACTCGCGACATAATGCTCAAAACGTCGCGATAACACACTTATAGGCTCGTAGTCGCGAGATTTCATCGTATGGGCACCCGAGTCGCGACTTTTCATTACTTGGCCCATGTAGTCGCAACATTGTGCATGTAGTCGCGACATTGTGTCAAAATGTCGCGACTAGCATCCCCATCCGCTAGATTTTGTATGGATTCGCGACATTTTGCATGGACTCGCGACATTGTGGCGAAAAGTCGCTAGTACACTCATTCCGGGCGTGACGGAGTTATTTCGATCGTTTTTCGTACCGTTTTCATTCGAATTATCATTATCTCATGATTGTACTTGTATCCTTTGATTATTATAGTGGAAACCAAGGGATAGCTATGCTCTCCCGAGGACGTAAGATTACGGATTGTTGGCCCAACCTCGTATATCGCTTGTGTCCCTACAACAATTAAATTACGAATAATAAAAAAATTAACTGATCTAAGAATAAACGCTCTAAAATATTTTAAGACGAGATCAGTTTGGCGCCGAGTGTGGGGACCCGAGACTTAATCCCATTGAGAGCTCTTGTGCTGAGCTTGGAGCTTGTTATGTATTGTGAGGGTATGGGATTCCTATCATGAGAGTGATATAAATGAAGAAAGTATAATGAATTGCAACCCTTATGTAGTAGAAGACGAAATGAATGATATTTTACCGGGGACTCAATAAGTGACACCGGAAGAGTCCTCAGAATTGGGAACATCTAACCAACCTCCGGAGCGGGTTTTCATCCTGAGGGGATCCATTTATGAGTGCATTGAAAAATTATCATATGGCATGAATATGTGCCGAAGACATGCCAAAGGGATGAAAGGGTTCCAAAATAAAGTCTGGAAAAAGCCGATTTTCGGCATTTCGAAAATTTCATGGGAGGCTCCATTTTATGTCTACAATCACATGGTGATGTGACGGTATAATATTTTCCGCGTCGGATTTCGGTGGCATTTTACTATTCCATTTCGGTCCATTTATCGAAAATTTGGGATATTTTGAATGATTTAAAGGATTTCACTCTATAGCAGGGATATATTAGAGGTCAATATGGTCCTCGGTTATAAAGAAGATGGGTATATGGCGAACATGCTCGATACATTTACATACCTCCGCTTGCGAGGGTGACTATCCTTCACAAGATCGGCATATATTGAAATGCCTAAGGATTTCCTCAACATTGAATCTTTAAATCCATGTCAGTTTGATGAACTTCAATGACGTTACCATGTACTTTTGACGGATATTTGGAAGAGTCTGTTCTACAATAGTTCAATTAGTTGCCGAGGTTTTCTACCATTTCATATTGGAATTCAAGTATAGGTTATTATTCGGAATGTTATAACCATTTTTCGGAGAGGTCGTATGGTTTTCTAACCGTTTTGTGGTGGTTGTGTGTATTGCTTGGAGCACTTGTGAGACACATGAACCTTACAATGAAAAAGAGTTGATGCATTTGGGGAAATCAAGTCACATTTTGCTTGATTGTATATGCGTGCAAAAAATGGTTGGGGAGAATGTTTGCTGCGGAAAGTTGGAGGTGCCAAGTCAACGGGATTTATTGATTACATAAGAGAGATAAGAGGTTACAGTACATGAGAATTGTCTTGTGGAAGCGTTCAATGCTACGCGCGTGCATGCATGGTTGCAAAACAATATGAGGACATTATTTCCCAAGGAAACGATATGGTGGATATGAAATGGCGCCATCTTACGACGTCATCATTGTCTCACCGGCCAATAGCAATAATATGATCATGATCCTATTTTCGATCCGAGTTCATTCATTAGATCCGATTTGTGAAGTTTTGAAAGATTATGACAAGTTTTATACTATGTTTCGACAGCGATAATGTGAGAAATAAATTTCGTAGAAAATAAGAGGTTATGGAGAACACGAGACGAGTTGATCGTCGTAATATCTTGGCCTAACGAGTACACCGTATATTAAGGAAATGAAAGAATGTATACTTATGAGCCACTTGTCATTGTCACAATCATGTGATCGATCAAATGTATCGCTACCGAAGTTCAACGTGAAAACCTTGTTGGTATTCAATTGCAAGTGTATTTCTCGCCATGATTGAACAGAAGAAATGTGGATCCCTTATATACACCCGCCCCTCTAATACAAGCACCGACACCGGGGACTTATGAGTCCCAAGTATTTTGTCATATTTTGATTACAGTTTCGAATGGTGTCCTGTGTTGATTGGTTTTTGGAGAACGATTAGCTTGATGAGTTGAGTTATACGGTGGAAGGAATGCCCAAGACCGAGGTCAACGAAGTTGGTTCAAATATCCAACCCGAGAATATAGTGACTGTCCCTATGACCGATTTAACATGACCTGGGGAAAGATGCCATGAGTATTGAGGACCTCACTCAATATACATTCAGTTTGTTCGGGATTATAGAAAGTGTGAAAGAGTGAAATTAATGATGTGGGTTTTTCTAGTTTTGATTTATCAACGGGGTTTTCTACTTATCCATTCGTGAAGTATTAATATTCTTTATGGACATCTAGTAAGAAGCTATATAGCTTTCAGATATGTTCCGTTCGTAATATCGATGACTTTGGTGGTTTAATGCTCGAGACTCCGAGATTAATGAAGTTTACGGCAACCTGGTGAATTATTTGGCGTTTAAAAGATTGTAAATGTCCAAGAATATGGAATTTAATATCTTGATATTCAAATTGAGGAGTTGAAGAGTACGCACCTGGGGAACTCATACGACATCGAGAGGTTATTATGGTAGGAGAGGAATCCAGTCTGCAACACGAAGCTTTCGTGAATGAACAAGTATTTATCGTGATAGATGGAGAAATTACAAATATGGATTGCGAACAAGTGGTAGAAATTACAAGATAGTCATCAATGAATAACGAAGGACATCGTTAATTTATCATAAAATCATAAAATGAAACTCAAGCGTTGGGCTGTGATATTAAAAGATCTCTAAAGCGTATATTTATGTGTCGGCATGCTTATTCAGTATTTGAGGTTTCATGAATGGTTATACGAATTGTGCGGGTCATTTATCTACCATTCATGAATATTCGAGCATTTCATGAAGAAATTAAATCACCCTGGTTATCAATTGCGATTAATTGTTGTTCGAGAAAATGGGTCATGTCTTTATCGACCAGTGTTCTCTATTTGGATCATGTGTGGGTCTGCATTAACAAAACCCCTTGTAGAGTCTCGCAACTCTTGGGATTATGCTTGAGGATTTGGAATTAAAGGAAACGATTGAGCTTCAATGGTTGAAGTTAAATCTCTACTCGATGATCAAGTTATTAATAACATGAACCCTATGTTGAAGAGAACATCTAATTATTTTTCTTAATCATCCAAAATGGAATTCGTTAGGATTTTTCTTATTTTATCGTGAAGGCTTCATGTGTTCGATTTACTTCATTATCCAGAATGGATGTCGCTTAGAATTTATTCGTCAAGATGCTAAGCAGTTATTTAAAGATATTTGAGAATTATGGTTTTTGGGTTTTCATAAGTATCAATAGTTATAGAAATATGCCTATTAGAGTTCACAAAAGAGATATCAAAGTTGTGTTATTTTTTTGATCGCCCGGAATGGTGTTCGTCCTGAAATATACGATTATTGAGCATAATTTCTTAATTAACCTGTGACATTATCAAGCCGACAAATATCTTGACCATATGTGCATCCTAGCAAACGTCTTGGAATTAATTAATAAGCAATGTATTGAGTTAGTCTGGTTTAACGACTGTTTTGTTGCTTTTAAACGATTTGTTATTCTTCCATTCACGTTGGGATAACAGGAAATATCAAGGTCTTTATTAACGGAATTCGTAGTGGTGGATCTTCCTATCCTCTTTTACAATTTTGCACTTGGAAGAAGTGCTTTAAATCTAATCGGAGCAATCATATCTCTACCCCACTCTGATAGCTCTATTATTATGTTCCGAAGTAGAGGAGAAATCATGTGTCAACAAGATATGTTCCTAGTGTTATGTTCCGAAGCGATACTAGAGTATCTAGTGTGAAGAAATGCATCTATATGGTGGCATTATAAATGGAAGATCAAGTGTATTAACATGATATGTTTTGCTCTAAACGAAAAAGTGAAAATAGTATAAAGATGGAACCTCTATTATTAAGGGGATTTTTAAGAATCAAAGTGAATTCCTCGAAAGAAGTGAATATCCTCCCGTTAAAATGAAAAGATAATTATTGACAACGTGGAAATCGTATTGCAAGCAAGGCTCGTTGAATCTATGAAATGCATATAATCGGTCACTGACCTATTGATGGCATCAAATACGAACGATGCCTACGGAATGTGATATCTACTGCAGCAATGGACAAATTGCTTATTCGACCGAATTAAAGTTCGCAATTATGCCTTTTTGTTTAAGGAAATCATGGTGCCACATGCCAACAATCGACATAATCAATATTTAAAGACGTAGTATGGAAATAATCACGTCCAATATTTCAACAAATGATTGAGTATACAGAGAAAGTATTCAATGAGGTGGAATCCTTCTAGATATGAGTTGTTGGTGAAAGACGGAAATTTTTCTTGGTCTATGATGAAATTTGTAAGAGAAATATAAATTGATTAGTACATAGTCGGGTGGCTTTTGAAGGATTAAAATGTTATATAAGTATCGATTCGTTTAAGTCCCTACTCCTCCTCAGAAACCTTTGGGTTTATATTTTGCGCATCCAAGGAAGTCGTAAGTGCTGCTTAGTTGGGTTTGATGATGAGAAATAAGCGTCATAATGATGTTATTAGGAGACTACAAAAGGTCGAATCTCGATGAATCGACCTTAGACCGGTTAAGAAAGAGGATTTAAGATCTTATGAAAATAAGTCTCATTAAAGTAATCATATATGCAGAGCCTTCTATTGATAGGAAGGGGTAGAGTAATTATTTCCTTCCAATGAAACTTTGAAAGGAATACTACGTGACATTGTCACATTTGCAGTGTCCGCTCCTGGTACTACACATGTTTTGATTGCCGGGAAAGTAAAGACCCATGCTATTTAACCCCGTAGCGGGATACAAACAAAAATCATTCTACATGATAAAGCAAGTACGCTTATTACGTTGTTATGAGCGGAATTTCTAATGCTCAAAGTGAAGATTGCGGACAATTGCGATTCTTACAAATCTAATTCATTTAGCACTGGGGACTTGTGAATAAATACGTTTGGTCAATATGGAAGACTATGTGGACATTATAATAGTTTTGAATTAATATGGAGATGATATAATCGTGATCTTTGAACCAGCAACCAAGAGGGGCTAATAAAAAGAATCTATTGTCTATTTCACTTGGAAGAATGAGGGTCTGTTGAAGGGAGTGAAACCCACTGTTGTTAGAACTCTTGATACATATTATTGATTATCATAAAGTTATGTCTTTCTGCTCAAGAGATTCTTTTATTTATCCGCACATGATAGTGCTAATGGATTTATCCTTAAGTCAGCATATAGAAGTTTATCTTTCTTCGGATCTATAAACAAAGACGTTTAATGAGACTAGGCGTTTTATGCATTTGTGGGGTATTCAGAATAATAGGCTTTCAAGATTTGTATCTTATACAGTGAAGTGTATTGCAATGCAAGAGAATACTCGTGTCTATCATCATTATGGAGGAATTACTAGTGAGGTTATCTTGAGACAAAGGTCAATCTTTGGAATCGTGTAATTGGCAACCAAGTTTACTTTTAAGTATTAGAAGTGGCAAGTACAATCGGTTAGTAAACAATTTATATCTCTGCTGATCATCTTTTGCCAAGCTAAGTGCATTCAAGAAAGAAGTATATGCCGGGGACTATGCTGACTATGGGAGGTTTATGTGATAAATATTGCAAATTAAATTGAAGATTGAGCCAGTCTTGCTATAAGTGTCTACGGTGAATATGACAAACGAAATTTTAAGTTGAGTCATATTTGCTCTGAGTATATGTGGTGACAATTAAACAATTGTTCATGATTTCCTAGTCGACACATGGGGACTGACATTAGTATGGGCCTTCGCGATGGCTGTGGACATGAAGTTTTTGTGCATTATGGTATTGAAATGAGACATTGAACATTAATACGTCAAATAAGTATCCGGAGTTTGGGAACATGAAACGAGAAGTATCATTCTAATCGTATTATTTGCTAGTTTGGGATTCCTGAGGACTTGATGTCATATAATGCAATGAACTCTTTGTAAAGCAAACAAGTGAATTATGCAAGTGCCTCGTGCCTGGGAGAGGCAAACGAAACTCCCTCTAATGTTTCAATTCTATTTTCGATGTTAGACATTGCGCACAATTTTTTGGGAATAGCATGGGTGAATAATGCGTGCAATATTATGTAATGTTGCATTCTTTGCCTATCACTTTCAGAGTCACTAATGGATTTTATTGAGACACGTGAAAGCTAAATTTCCAATGTATTAAGAACCTCGTAAGGAGCGCAACAAGTCAAATTGAGGTATGTTATTACGATTGCGTTCATTGCTATTAATTGTTTTTAAATTCCATGCACGTTGTAAATGGAGTGGGAAATTTGGTATGAGATCACGGCGGTGATGAGAGAAGGTATGTATAAGATTGCGAATATGAGCGGAGAGGAGCTGCCACGGACTTGGCATATTTCCAATATGCGCAAGTATGATGTATAGACGTGACTCATCGATCTTTTTAAAATAAGATTTCCCCTCTTTTTTTATGGTCATATTCTAATTTTTTTAGTATCTTTTTTGACGAAATGAATTCAATCGACTATGGGACTGGTAAGATAGGAGTAGGTCCATTGCATTTTAGTATGATGGAGGATGAAATAAAATGATATGTTAGATTAGAAATGCAATGTACCGCCTGTCTTGTAGTCGATCATTTTTAAACTCGTTAAATTAGATACTGTGTCAAAATACTTTGAACAAGATGAGTCTTCCTGTCCGCGGCAGAATAGTTTGTACATGCATACTCTTAGAATATGTAAAGGGGCCCGATTTATTATGAGATAGTTGGCTTAGTACCGAGCATGTTTCCGTGGCAAAACGGGGTGCAAGTTCATACCCGACTCCTCTATGACACGCCGGCGAGGGTCGCACTCTCGTCGGAGGCTAGTCCATTTCTGCAGTGGCCCCGGGTGCAAGTATATACTGTCGGCGAGAATGTGATGGCCCCGGGTGCAAGTATATACCGGCGGCAAGAGTGTGATGGCCCTAGGTGCAAGTATATACCGGCGGCGAAAGTGTGATGGCCCCGAGTGTATCGACACGCCTTTCCGCTTGCACGACATTGTCCGCTTTGGACTAGGCTGACCCAAATGACACCCACCTAGTCATCACGGTTTTACTTTTTCCCTAGCACCCACACTTCCTAGTGGGTCACCCATCCCTGAATTGCTCCAGGGTGAGCGCGCTTAACTTTCCAATTCTAACGTTCCGCTTGTCACTTTGCTAGGGAAAAGGCCTCGTGCAATGGAAGACGAATCACTATACTTAATCTCTGATCCTTCCCCGTCTATAGCCGATGTAGGGATTCGCCTAAGGTGCCCTCTCTCTCGCACCCCGGAGGGGTCCTTACACTGGGTGCAAGTATAAACCGGTGGCAAGAGTGTGATGGAATCGGCTGCAAGTATATACCGGCGGCGAGAGTGTGATGGCCCCCCGGGTGCAAGTATATACCAGCGGCGAAAGTGTGATGGCCCCGGGTGCAAGTATATACCGGCGGCAAGAGTATGATGGCCCCGGGTGGAAGTATATACCGGAGCAAGAATGTGATGGCCCGGGTGCAAGTATATACCAGCGGCAAGAGTGTGATGCCGCGGTGCAAGTTTATACCGTGATGACAATGGTGCAATGCCGATGGGAAAGTGTGAAAGTCACTGTGCAAGTTTATACAGAAGAGAACGTGCAAAAATATATACAAATGCTGCGTTTAACAGATCTCGAGTGCAAATTTACACTCAACTACAATGCAGGTTCGTCCAGAACATATTTCTATGAGAAATACTAAATGTCGTTTGTGCGATAGAGATATCCTTGTTTACGAAATCAATGGCAGATTACTTCGGGAGAAATCTTGTTATTTAATGTTGGAGAAAGAATTTATGAAAGTACATTGTTACATGACTTGTTTACCTATCATCGCCGAGGGATACATTATGCTAAAAGATCACACATTTTCTATTTTGATTGCAATGGCCGGTATGAGTTTTGTGATCGTATTCATGGTTTTCACTTTAGTAAACGATCAAAATGGCCAAATATTCACCTTATGGTTTACATTCCACAAAATGATGTGATTACCGGGGGCTCGAAGCCATGTTCGGATCTCTCGTAAAAGCTTTCTTTGATTATCTGGAATCAGCATCACATTTGCGAATATCTCTTCGCTAAATCATGTCGAAGGATTATTTATACCTAATTGGCGAACTAATCATATGGAAAAGTTGTTATTATTTTGGGGGATAACTTCTCGCTTCAGATTCTCCGGAGTGAGATTTTTCTTCAAGCTATCAGGGAAATTGAAGAGAAATGAATGAAAGTTTCATCATATGACGAGGAATAGTAAATTATTTACAATCAATAGAAGAGTATTTACTATCGGAAAAATTATGAAGCCACGTTATAACATGGCCTCATTTATTAAATTGGCCATGTTACGGTCATACATCATGGATTTGTTATTTTTGACCGCGTATTTTCATTTACAATCAAACTGACCAAGTGATGGTCTTATGGTATCAATTCTAGTTAGTTATGACCGGGTACTCTCAGATATTATCAAAATTGTAAAGTTATACCCCTATAAAAGGGGCAATTGTCTGAAAAATCCGTCATTTGGCTTAATCATATGCATGTGCATTTATTTGCCGATGGATCATATTCATGGATTTCATTAGGATAAACGGTTAGAACGGCCAAATATTTGACCGATGATATTAATTCAACTAAATTCTATTACGACTCTGGACTCACATTTATGATCAAAGCAGTTATGATCAAAGCGATCGGAGAAGCGAACCACAACAAGGAATATTCTGAAGTGGATGAACCTGTATTTTAGAACCTGTATTTCGTATGATTGGTGTGTCTAGTAATTGTCTCATGACTGTCTCATATTATTTTTTATGGTCGAACGAACAAGGAAGCTGGCTTGGATGTATTAAGATCGCTCCCTTAGACGCAGTTGCGACAGTCAAGGGTCATTCCCTTATGTATGGCAATGAAACTTATGTTACAATCTCATTTACGATCAGAGCTGCCTACCCGGGATTCGTACGAAAGGTCTAGACTTTTTCAACATATGGCGAATGACTCTTAAGTATTTTATGGATGCCTCGTGTTCATTATCAATTAGAGGGAGGGATTAGCACGTTGTTGTAGAACACATGCGTCGCTATTTATGGTCATTCGATCCAGAGAATTATTTCGTGCATGACACGGATTATCCTATTTACCATCGGAGATGTCATAAAGTCGTTTTATGGACGGCATTGATTTTCTTACCCGAGATAATACGAATATAGCAACAACTATCAAGCTTGCTCAAGTTGTGAGATTTTATTAGAGACGGAACAAAGCAAAGGCAAATCTTAAATTTACAAATAAAGAGAATCAATTTCAAACGGAACTATGACTTATTTTATCAAAGGAAACATATGGGAGATCAAAATTGGTGAGATAGAAATATAACAGTCATTGGCTTTCTTATGAGGCAATTTTACGTTATTGCCATAACTTTATGTGGTTTCCTATATGATTCTCAGTCGGAGCCCTCTATTTTCATTTCTTATAACCCATAAAATTCAGCTAATATCTTCCAAGGCGAAGTTCTCCCAGCGATAAATACTTACTTCAGAAAGAATCTTAATTCTTAGATAATATATATGGGAAGTAGGAATAGAGGGAAGGTAAGGACCCTACCTCGATCGGTATGTCTACATAATATTCGATGACCGTCAAAGCTATTATTCAGTTGAGCCCTACCTTGTACACTTAGATGTCGGCTAGAGACACTTTGTTCTTTATGGGATCGTTTCTAAAAGAAACTGTAAGTCATCTTTTCGCCTCAAAGTTGGGAATTCGACCTCAAATTAAAATGTTACCCTTCATGTTTAAACACATGGCTTTGTTTATTTCAAAGGCCCCGAAATAGTGAGAATGACAAATGTGTAAATACCGACCTCCTGGAGGAGGTGAGAAAGTTATGCTCTTGTTCGAACATGGGGATATCTTATGCAGGAAAAAAATATATGAGCTCGAGGTCCTAGAGTAACAATCACGACGGGAACAAAATTGAATTTCGAAGTTGAGGAGTGTGACAAGCCCCCTAAGTTGTGAAGAGCTGGATTTTGATGAAGCAAAAAGTTATAGCTCCACGCTGAAATTGAAGCCTCTTGATAGACAGTTAAAAAAATATTTTCTAAGTTCGATTGCATAATATTTACGAATCCAAGCAGTGCATAGAGATTTCCAGTGCATAATGAAACACATCAATACGAAAAGAAAAGAGAGATATGTCTAAGACAGACCCTACGACTTGAAAAATCTGATACCATTAGTGACAACGAGATGATTTCGACCGTATTCATGGTGTTCTCAACAAAGTGTATGAACGGGTTTTGGATTTCCCGACTAGCTGATATAATTTGGTTTACGACTCAGAATCTGAATCTGCAAACCAGGGGACTATTGATATTGCCAGGGGTTATTTATGTAGTTATGATAATCCCGAGGCTCGTATGACGTGACTAAAGGGTATTTTTGATTTTCTAATATATTTATTGAGCGATGTGATTTCGGGGGTAATCTCATAATTTGGGCATCCCGGGTGTACGTATGAGGACTCTGATGGTGTTTTGAGCTTTTCAAGATGATTTCGGTAGAAAATGATGCCAGGGTAATTTTTGTAATTTGGCACACGGAGAGCTCGTTGGCGACCTTACGCGATATTTTGGGCTAACTCCTAAGCATTTGGAGACGATCAACTGGTAAAAGAGTATTCCCGAGTATTTTCTAAGCATTACGTGTTATTCATGTTTGATCGGGGTGCATATTCGAAGTTCCGGGACGCTGTGAAACTTATTCGGTTTTAATTTGATATTTTCTAAGTAAGTTTGGCTAATTTTAGTAAGATTGGGCTTTTGGTCCTTAAGTTGACTTATTGAGCCGATTTTTTCTATAAATATAAGAATATCAGCTCCAATAAAGGGTTCATACTCTTAGCACGCTTCCCAATGCTCACGATTTTTCGAGGTTATCCCCAAGTCACGACTTTTTGGCATACAACTTCCTTGTCTGAGAGTCTGTAATACTATTCTCAGATATCGCTCGTGTTCCTCATGGTTGTGAGAGTAAACTAGGATATCGTCAATGAATACCACTACGAACTTGTCGAGGTACTGGCGAAATACCCGATTCATCAAATCCATGAAGATCGCTAGGGCATTAGTCAATCCAAATGGTACTAATGGCCATATCTCGTTCGAATGAATGTTTTCGGTATGTCTCTTTCCCTTACTAGGACCTGATGATACCCTGACCTCAAATCTAACTTTGAGAACACCTCCGCGCCTTGTAACTAATCAAATAAGTCCTCGATCCTAGGTAACGGATACTTGTTCTTTATCGTGACCTTCTTTAACTCCCGGTAATCGTAACACAGTCTTAACTCGCCGCTTTTCTTTCTAACAAATAACACCGGTCTCCCCAAAGGGAGTTCTTGGCCTAAGAAATCCTTTTTCCAATAGCGACTCAATCTGTTGTTTCAGTTCTTGCATCTCTCTTGGTGCCATTCGGTATGGATCCTTGGAGATTGGTTGTGTTCCGAGGAGCAGTTCTATTTCCATTTCCACTTCTCTCTAACGTGGTTGACCAGTAGCTCGTCGGAAAACACGTCACTGTATTCACAAACTACTGGAACTCACTCCAATGGTGCCCCTTCCATTTCAGCAATGACAAATGCTAGCCAATTCGACCGATAACTATACTCTGCATCCTCAACCATAATCGGTTTTCCGACCATGTCCCTTTTCCCTTCCTGCGGCGTACTAAAAGTGATCGTACGTTCTCGACATTTCACTTGTGCATCGTACTTAGATAACCAATCCATTCCTAGTATAGCATCGAATCCCATATACCCTAACTCAATCAAATCTGCCTCTCTTCGCACCGTATCCACTTCCACCGCGCATCCTTTATAGATTCTGTTAGCCTCCATGGCTTCTGATCCCGGTGTTTTTACTTTGATTTTAGAGTTACTTCCCATTATCCCAAACCGTTTGGCTAACTTCTCCGACACAAACGAATGTGTCGCCCCACAATCAAATAATACGAAAGCTGTAAAGCCAATAATAAGTAGTGTACCTACCACGACGTCTTCAGCCTCTGAGGCTTGTTCCTTGTTCACAGTGAACACTCGAGTATTTCCAGTGATCCTTTCCCTTGCCCTGTTTTCGGTAACTCCGGTTTCGATCCTTGTCTTCTTTGGGCATTCTCTGGCAAAGTGTCCTTCCTGTCCGCACTTGAAAAAACTGTTGGTTCCTGCCCGGCATTCTCCAAAATGGTTCTTCCCGCATTTGGCGCACGCAGGCTTGATCGGGCGTCCTTGTGCAGACCAGAAACTCTCTGTAGTGACCTTTCCTTTCCACTCTCCCCGTCCCTGAACTTCATTCCTCGTGGAGCTTCTGGTGCATTCCTTATCCATTCTTCGCAATCCTACATCCACTCGGACTGCCGCTGCCACTAAACTCAAAAATTCTTCATCGTCGCAGCCATACATAGTGAGTTTCACCCTTTCATTGAGCCCTTCTGTAAAGCGGTGCATCTTTTCTTGTTCACTCTCCATAATCTCGGGGGCGTACCTGCCTAATTCTATGAATTCCTGCATGTACTCCATTACGGGGCGAATTCCTTGAGTCAGTCTGTCAAACTCGGCCCTCTTGTCTTTCTTAAGCCCTTTTGGCACGTAATAATTCAAAAACGCATTCTTAAACTTTTCTCAAGAGATGGGTCCATCCTTCAGCAATGAGGTCGACACGCTTCCCCACCATCGGGCAGTGCTACCGTCAAACCATAGTGGGGCCAGTACTGCCCTAAGTTCCTTTGGGGCTTCGATCAGTTCAAACTTCTCTTAATGGCGAATAATCCACGCCTCCGCGTCCCTTATCTTATCTCCCGTGAAATTGTTCATCCCAGCCTTCTTTAATGCCTCGTTGTAGTACATTCTACCCTTTTCGGGCCTTGACACTTGTTCCATCTGCACGGAGTTTCCCCTCTCCGTCTATCCATGTCTTATTGCACTAACTAGGGAACTCACCATAGTTTGGAACAGATCCTTGAGACTTTCTTGGCTAAAGGTGAGGGGCGTCGATGAATCCGCAACCGGGGTTATTGTCGCCAGTGCCTGTTCTGATGCATTGCTATCCTCCTCTCGGTTTCCATTCACTCTCGTTCTAGGAGTCATTCCTAGATTAAGCTTTCGTTATGTCTATGCCTACTCATGTCATATGCTACATTCTATGCCCATCCCTTTCTATGGTCGGTTGTCCTCCTATGAGTTTCCTAGACTCTTCTACGTAGGACAGCAACACTACCGGTTTGGTAGCGATGTTATGCTCTAATACCATTTGTAACGACCCTAATTTGGGCCTAGCTGATTTGGTAAAAATGTGCTAAATAATACAAAACATTCGAATATCAACTTAAAACATAGTTCATAATATTAAAGTCTAGTAACATAATTTAGAGTGTTCTCAAAAGACAAGACTCTATCACCGGACAACCGACGACCTCCTTCCCATGCCCTTCTCATACCTCGTCCGCATTACCTACAAAATCTGTAAGCGGTCACAATGTATTAAAGCAAACTTCACACACACTATACTTATCTTTTCATTGCTTAATTAAACCATACACACACGCGTAAGTCGTCTCTTTTAATCGTTTTCTTATTTCCTTCTTCTTAGTCTTTACCCTTATCATTCCCCTCATGCTTTAACTTTACTGTTGCCGAGAGTAACATGCTCGGTACATGTCCCGCCCAAGCCAACCGTTAGATGTTGGTTGACTCGATGTTCCATATGCTTCCCTTCCCCTGTGGATACTTAAGCGCTACCCCTTTTTCCACCCGGTTCCGTTCTGCCCTTTTCATACGTATCTTTCCATTTTTGGAACTTATCGTTCCCTTCATCAGGCATGCCCTTCCTTTGGTGAATCGTGTACTAGGCACGATGCCTGGTTCGGTCGGACGGTCCATCCTCCCTAACCCCTAGTCTTATTAACATTTGCCTCGTTCATTCATGTCTTTTACTTTCTTTCTTACTAACCCTTTCTGTTTCCCTAAGTCGTAACCTTCCCTTACTACATTGTGTTCACTCCGCTTACTTGTTGCTTTCACTTGTTATAATCCCTTTGTGCTTCCCGTAGACCCTTCGTATCCTACTCTTTCACGATCTGACGTTGGAACGCAACGAAAACACCCTAATTGAATGTTTCCGCGATAAAATTACTATGTCCATGAAATCGGTAATAAATGAGGTTTGTGGTTTAGGTTTTCGCGAAAATTTTGAAGTTCTGCATTTCCGCGATAATTTGCTATCTTCGAAAAATCCGCGATAATTTGAGCGCTGGAAATTCCGCGATAATTTTGACTTACAGGATTTTTTTCGTGATAAAGTTGCAAGCTCGAATTTTTCGCGATAATGTTGTTCCCTCAAAATTTTGCGATAATTTCTTGATTTGGTGTTTTCCGTACGTTTTTCGTGGCTTAGTGATAAGTGACTTTGTTTTGGGCCTTTTCACCTCTATTTATAGGCATTTTAACTTTCCTAATTCACATTTTAACACCTAATTCTTTTATTTTGACCACTCCTTTATCTTTTGTTTACTTTTCTATCTTTTCGTTTCCTTTATCGTTCTTTCATTCCCGTATCCCTCGTTATTCCTCATCTAGACTTTACCACTACATTCCCTACTATTGTTCTAACATACCTTTTTCCTGGCTATTACACGTCGGTTTTCCGGTGATAGAGTCCGGTTTTTTGAAAACACTCTAAATTATGTTGTTAGACTTTAATGTTTCTGAACTATGTTTTAAGTTTACATTCGGATGTTTAGTTTAATTTATCACGTTTTTACCAAATCAGCTAGGCCCAATTTAGGGTCGTTACAAATGGTATCAGAGCAAAACATCGCTACCAAACCGGTAGTGGTGCGGTCCTATGTAGAAAGGTCTAGGAAACTCATAGGAGGACAACCGACCATAGGAAGGGATNAATTGGCTAGCATTTGTCACCGCTGAGAAGGAAGGGACACCATTGGAGTCAGTTCCAGTAATTTGTGAATACAGTGACATGTTTCCCGACGAGCTACCGGGTCAACCACCTCAGAGAAAAGTGGAAATGGAAATAGAACTGCTCCCCGGAACACAACCCATCTCCAAAGCTCCATACCGAATGGCACCAAGAGAGATGCAAGAACTGAAACAACAGATTGAGTCGCTATTGGAAAAAGGATTTCTTAGGCCAAGAACTCCCTTTGGGGAGACCGGTGTTATTTGTTAGAAAGAAAAGGTCACGATAAGACTATTTTACGATTACCGGGAGTTAAACAAGGTCACGATAAAGAACATGTATCCGTTACCCTAGATCGACGAATTATTTGATCAGTTACAAGGCGCGGAGGTGTTCTCAAAGTTAGACTTGAGATCAGGGTATCATCAGGTCCGAGTAAGGGAAAGAGACATACCGAAAACAGCCATTCGAACGAGATACGGCCATTACGAATGTACGGTAGTACCATTTGGATTGACTAATGCCCAGCGATCTTCATGGATTTGATGAATCGGGTATTTCGCCAGTACCTAGACAAGTTCGTAGTGGTATTCATTGACGATATCCAAGTTTACTCTCGCAACCGGGAAGAACACGAGCGACATCTGAGAATAGTATTACCGACTCTCAGACAAGAGAAGTTGTTTGCCAATTACAGCAAGTGTGAATTCTGGATGGACATCATAGCTTTCCTAGGACATGTGTTATTAGCAAGAGGGGTGACGGTAGATCCAACAAAGATAGAAGCAGTGACGAATTGGCCCTGACCGACAAACACTCGTGAAGTGAGGAGTTTCTTAGGATTAGCTGGGTATTATTGGAAATTTATCGAGGGTTTCGCAAGGATTGCCATTCCATTGACAAACTTGACCCGAAAAGAAACGAAGTATACGTGGGATGAGAATTGTGAAGAGAGTTTCGAATGTCTCAAAACGAAGTTGACATATGCACCAATACTGGTATTACCCACACTAGGACACGACTTCACGGTATACAGCGACGCCTCGAAGGAAGGACTCGAGTGTGTACTTGTAACGATCTTAATTTGGGCCTAGCTGATTTGTTAAAAACGTGCTAAATAAAATGAAATGTTTGAATGTAAACTTAAAACATAGTTCAGAAACATTAAAGTCTAGCAACATAATTTAGAGTATTTTCAAAGTACCGGACTCTATCACCGGAGAACAAACGACCTCCTTCCCATGCCCTTCTCATACCTCAACCGCGTCACCTACAAAATCTGTAAAGCGGTCACAATCTATTAAAGGAATCTTCACACACACTATACTCATCTTTTCATTTCTTAAATAAACCGTACACACGCGCGTAAGTCGTTACTTTTAGCAGTTTTCTAATTTTTCTTCTTCTTAGTCTTTTACCCTCATCATCCCCCCTTATCCTTTAACTTTACTGTTGCTGAGAGTAACATGCTCGGTACATGTCCCACCCAAGCCAACCGTTAGCTGTTGGTTGACTCGACGGGCCATATGCTTCACTTTCCCGGTTGGGTACTTAGACGCTACCCCTTTTCCCACCCGGATCCGTTCTGCCCTTTTCGTACGTATCTTTCCATTCTTGGAACTTATCGTTCCCTTCATCAGGCATGCCCTTCCTTTGGCGGATCGTGTACTAAGCACGATGCCGGGTTCGGTCGGACGGTCCATCCTTCCTCACCCCGAGTCTTATTAACATTTGTCTCATTCATTCGTGTATTTTACTTCCTTTCTTACTAACCCTTCATGTTTCCCTAAGTCGGAACCTTCCCTTATTACATTGTGTTCACTCCGCTTACCTGTTGCTTTTTACTTGTTGCAACCCCTTCGTACTTCCCTGCATTTCGTAATATATCTTAGTACTCGATTTTCGGTGTTATTATCTCATTATTGACTATGTGATTACCGTAGACCCTACGTATCCTTTCTCTCTCACGATCCGGGGTTGAGACGTGATCAAAACACCCCAAATTGGTATTTGCGCAATAATTTACTCAAGTCTTCGAAATCCGCTATAAAATGAGTGATGAGAACTCTAGGACCGGGTACCCTGTAATGGGTGAGGCCCGATAACTGTTGGGCCAGTTTAAATAATCAAAACGAATTCTCACAGCCCAATTACACCTTTAAGAAGACCGGCCCGATGTTCAACACGGAGGACCGAAGATAACCTTAGTAAAAATAAGCGTTATCTGCCAGCTGGCTCCGCGGTTCGGTCCGAACGGTTACAAAACAGTTACAGGCTCACGCGTTCCACGCTTCGGGCCCTGTCACGTTTATCATGCTTCGGGCCCGATCACGCAGACCACGCATCGGTCCCAGTCTCGTTTTACATCCTGCGATAACAACCTCTAACAAACTTGTCAGAGGCGGTTACAGGACGTGGATTACACTCGCCGGCAACTCTATAAATACAGGGCAAGACGAAGGAAAAGAGAGGACCCTTTGGATGCAGAAGAACAGGCTGTTACGCTGCCCAGATTCTTACTGCTTTCTATACTTAGTCATTTTCATTAGCCTGTTGTGTGTAAACTTCTTTTATTTTCGTTAGTGAGCAGATCAAGAGCACAATCGGCTCTTGGTCGAGTGGTTTTCACCCCATTTTACGGGGTTTCCACTATATATGATGTGTTCTTACTTTGATTTTAACTTTTAATTGTTCTCCACATCTTTTATCAAAACAACCGAGTTCGTTGATTGAATGCGCAATAATTTACTCAAGTCTTCGAAATCCGCTATAAAATGAGGTTAATGGGCAAATCCGCGATAATTTTGGCCTTCACAATTTCCGCGACAATTTTTCGTGGTTTAGGTTTTCGCGACAATCTGTTGTTTAGGATATCTGCGACAATTTTGCTCTCTTCAAATTTTCTCGACAATTTGCACTTTACATGAAATTCGCGACAATATTTGCCTTCCCTAAATTCGCGACAATTTCGTTCTTTCGCGACAATTTCCGAATTTTCGTGGCTTAATGATATTTAACTCGTTTTTGGGCCTTCCCACCACTATTTATAGACATCTTAACTTCATTAATTCACATTTTGACCCCTCCTTCTTTTTATTTTAACCCCTCCTTTGTCTTTTGCTTTACTTTTCTATCTTATCGTTTCATTGTCTAGACTTTGCCACTCTATTCCCTACTATTGTTCCATCATACCTATTTCTTGGCTATTACAGTACTGATGCAGGGTGGGAACGTCATAGAATACGCATCCCGCCAACTGAAGATACACGAGTTGAACTATCCGACACACGATTTGGAACTAGCCGCGGTGGTATTCGCACTCAAGATTTGGAGACATTATATGTATGGTGTGAAGTGCGAGATTTTCACCGACCACAAGAGTTTGAAGTACCTATTCACCCAGAGGGAACTTAACATGACACAACGGAGATGGTTAGAACTGATAAAAGATTACAACCTGAACATTCAGTACCACCCCGTAAAAGCATACCAAGTAGCCTATGCACTGAGCAGGAAAACTCATGGCGTATTAGCAAACACATTGTTAAAAGAAATATAGAACCTACAATTGGAAGTCGTAAAGTCGACCACAGTCATGTTAGGGACTGTTATCGCATGGCCAGGGATACTAGAGGAGGTGCTAGAGGCCCAAATATCAAACCCCGAGAAACCTGTAACACGAAAAGAGGGAGCCGGAACCGATAAATCAGAGATAAACATAGGAAGCGATGGGCTAATCAGAATGAATGAACATATATGGGTACCAAACAGGCTAGAGTTAAGAAAGAAGACTATGGCAGAGGCACACAGTTCGGCCTTCTCAGTTCACCCAGGAAGTACTGAGATGTATCGAGACCTAAAAACGCACTGGTGGTCGAATTGNTCACCTACAAAATCTGTAAAGCGGTCACAATCTATTAAAGGAAACTTCACACACGCTATACTTATCTTTTCGTTTCTTAAATAAACCGTATACACGCGCGTAAGTTGTTACTTTTAACCGTTTTCTTATTTTTCTTCTTCTTAGTCTTTTACCCTCATCATCCTTCCTTATCCTTTAACTTTACATTTTCCCAGAGTAACATGCTTGGTACATATCCCGCCTAAGCCAACCGTTAGCTGTTGGTTGACTCGACGGGCGATATGCTTCACTTTCCAGGTTGGGTACTTAGGCGCTACCCCTTTTTCCACTCGGATCCGTTCTGCCCTTTTCGTGCGTATCTTTCCATTCTTGGAACTTATCGTTCCCTTCGTCAGGCATGCCCTTCCTTTGGCAGATCGTGTACTAAGCACGATGCCGGGTTCGGTCGGATGGTCCATCCTTCCTTACCCCGAGTCTTATTAACATTTGCATCATTCATTCGTGTCTTTTACTTCCTTCCTTACAATCCCTTGCCGTTTCCCTAAGTCGGAACTTTCCCTTACTACATTGTGTTCACTCCGCTGACGTGTTGCTTTTTACTTGTTGCAACCCCTTCGTGTTTCCCTGCATTTCGTAATATATCTTAGTACTCAATTTCCGGTGTTATTATCTCATTATTGACTATGTGATTACCGTAGACACTACGTATCCTTTCTCTCTCACGATCCATCGTTGAGACGTGACAAAAACACCCCAAATTGGTATTTCCACGATAATCTACTCAAGTCTTCGAAATCCGCGATAAAATGAGGTTAACGGGCAAATCCGCGATAATTTTTTCCTTCATAATTTCCGCGACATTTTTTCGTGTTTTAGGTTTTTCGCGACAATTTGTCGTTGAGGATTTCCGCGACAATTTTGCTCTCTTAAAATTATCGCTACAATTTGCTCTTTACGTGAAATTCGCGACAATATTTGCCTTCCCAAAATTCACGACAATTTTGTTCTTTCGCAAGAATTTTGTTCGTGGCTTAATGCGTTTTTGGGCCTTCCCACCCCTATTTATAGACATCTTAACTTCCATAATTCACATTTTGACCCCTCATTCTTTTTATTTTGAACCCTCCTTTATCTTTTGCTTTACTTTTCTATCTTTTCGTTTCCTTTTTCGTTCTTTCATTCCCGTATCTCTCGTTATTCCTTGTCTAGACTTTACCGCTATATTCCCTACTATTGTTCCATCATACATTTTTCTTGGCTATTACATCCTTCCCCACGTAATTTGAGTTTCGTCCCGAAACTCGTGCGTACCAATCTTCCATTAATTCCGGTGCTCTCTGTCTAATCTCTCGTTCCGTTTCCCATGTAGCTTCCCTTTCTCCCTGATTGGACGATTGTACTTTCACCATGGGAATTAGTTTGTTTCTGATTCTTCTTTCCTCTCTGCCTAGGATTTTCACTAGAACTTTCTCGTATGTCAATTCCGGGGTTATCTCTATGGGTTCCCCCACACATTCTTGGAGTCCTTCGGTCACACTCCTCCTCAGTTGGGATTTGTGGAAAACGTTGTGTATACCCCTTCATCTCTTCCGGAAGCTTGAGCTGGTATGCTAGGTTTCCGATTCTTCGTTCCACCTCGTATGGTCCGATGTACCGAGGACTCAGCTTCCATGTCCTTGTGGTCCTTAGCACCCCCTTCATCGGTGATATCTTTAGATAAGCATGATCCCCAACTTTTAACTCCAGGGGTCACCTTTTCGTGTCTGCCCAACTTTTGTATCGATCATGTGCCGCCTTAATGTTCTTTCGTACTACGGCCATCTTTTCAACATTGACTTCTACCAATTCTGTTCCAGTGGTCTTTCGCTCTCCCACTTCATCCCATCATAGTGGTGTAGGACACTTCCTCCCGTACAGTGCCTCATATGGGGTCATGTCAATGCTGCTCTGAAAACTATTATTGTATGCAAATTCCACCAGTGGTAGGTAATCTTCCCAACCTCCCTTAAACTCCAACACACATGCCCGTAACATATCCTCCATAATTTGGTTGGTTCTCTCGGTCTGACCATCCGTCTGTGGCTGGTAGGCTGTGCTCATGCTTAACTTAGTTCCGAGTGATTTCTGTAAACTTTGCCAAAATCTAGACGTGAATCTCGGATCTCGGTCAGACACAATATTTACTGGAACTCCATGTAACTTGACTATGTTATCCACATATATTTTGGCTAGCCTGTCTACTACATATGTTGTCTTGACTGCTAAGAAATGAGCCACCTTTGTTAGGCGGTCAACCACTACCCGTATTGCGTCGTTCTTCCATGGGCTCCTGGGTAATCCTACCACAAAGTCCATGCCGATGCTATCCCATTTCCACTATGGAATCTCTAAGGGTTGTAGCTTGCCTCCCGAGCGTTGGTGTTCGGCCTTAACTCGTTGGCAATTTTCGCATTTGGCCACAAAGTTTGCAATCTCATTTTTCAATCAATTCGACCACCAGTGCGTTTTTAGGTCTCGATACATCTCAGTACTTCCTGGGTGAACTGAGAAGGCCGAACTGTGTGCCTCTGCCATAGTCTTCTNGAGTGGAAAAAGGGGTAGCGCCTAAGTACCCAACCTGGAAAGTGAAGCATATCGCCCGTCGAGTCAACCAACAGCTAACGGTTGGCTTAGGCGGGATATGTACCAAGCATGTTACTCTGGGAAAATGTAAAGTTAAAGGATAAGGAAGGATGATGAGGGTAAAAGACTAAGAAGAAGAAAAATAAGAAAACGGTTAAAAGTAACAACTTACGCGCGTGTATACGGTTTATTTAAGAAACGAAAAGATAAGTATAGCGTGTGTGAAGTTTCCTTTAATAGATTGTGACCGCTTTACAGATTTTGTAGGTGATGCGGACGAGGTATGAGAATGGCATGGGAAGGTGGTCGTCGGTTGTCCGGTGATAGAGTCCCGTCTTTTGAAAATACTCTAAATTATGTTGCTAGACTTTAATGTTTCTGAACTATGTTTTAAGTTTACATTCGAACGTTTAGTTTTATTTAGCATGTTTTTACCAAATCAGCTAGGCCCAAACTAGGGTCGTTACAAGCATCCCCATCCGCGAGATTTTGTATGGATTCACGACATTTTGCATGGACTCGCGACATTGTGGCGAAAAGTCGCGAGTACACTCATTCCAGGCGCGACGGAGTTAATTCGATCATTTTTCATACCGTTATCATTCGGATTATCATTATCTCATGATTGTACTTGTATCCTTTGATTATTATAGTGGAAACCAAGGTAGAGCTATGCTCTCCTGAGGACGTAAGTTCACGTATTGTGGGCCCAACCTCGTATATCGCTTATGTCCCTACAACAATTAAATTCCGAATAATTAAAAAATGGATTGATCTAAGATTAAATGCTCTAAAATATTTTTAGACGATATCATCATCTATCGTTGATACGTGGCTCCCGCATTGTTCAAACTAATAGTGATCTATCCTAAAGATATATTAGATTATTTGTTTTAGATAAGAAAGTTTCTTTGATAATCTTGAGTTTAATTATTGTTGGGACACGAGCGATATACAAGATTGGACCCACAATGTGTGAGCTTACATCATCGTGAGAGTGGAGCTCTACCTTTGTTTCCACTATAACAATCAAAGAATACAATTACAACCGAGATATATCAACAATCCGAGCTAGAAAAATATGAAAAACAATCGATTTCAGTGTGTCGCCCACGACCGCCAAAAACTCGCGATTAAGGAAAAAAACTCGCGAGTGAGCAAAGAGTCGCGACTGGGCAAGATCTCGCTGGTCTGCCTCCGTATAATAAGATACGAAACTTCAAGACCAACGAAACAGTGCACAAACTCGCAACTTCAGAGACAAAAAGTCGCGAATACATCCATGGATGTAAAAAGTCGCGTCTTAAGTGTCAAACCTCGCGATTTGATAGAAAGTCGCGAGTTCCGGTGCAAGTATGATCGGAAACCTTGCATTGGGAAGCGTGCCAAGTGTATGAACCCTCTTTTAGTGCCTAAGGAGTTATATTTATAGAAATCTTAGCCCAATAGGTCAGTTTCTCGCCCAGAAGCCCAATTTCAATCAACTTAGCCTATATTACTTAGAACATATCCAATTCCACCGGAATAAGTGTCACAACATCCCGGAACTTCAAAAATGCATTCCGGTTGAACACTAGTCAGAAATAATGATGAGAAAATACCATAAAATATCGTTGACCAGTTTCTCGTCTCTAAATACTATGTAGATATTCTAAAGTATCGCGAGAACTTACCATCAACTCTTCGGGTGACAAATTATGAAAATACCCTTGGCCCAGTTGGGGAGCGAAATTGTCCAAAATTGCTTGAAATGTCGTTAGAATCCTCATACGTTGGCCCGGGAAGTCCGAATTACGAGATAACCCCCAAAATCTCCTTATTCCATAAATATGATAGGAAACAGAAAATACCACTTTGCCACGTCTGACTAGCTCCGGGGTATCATAACACCATATTTATGATGGGTAATATAAATAGTCCCGTGGTGTTTAGATTTAGATTCTTAAACGTAAACCACATCATATTAGCTCGTCTCGAAATTCAACGTTCGTTCAAAAACTTTATTGAGAAAATCATGAGTAGAGTTGGAATCTCCTCGCCGATGCGGTCGTTTTGACACTAAGAAATTAAGATTCGGAGATCGAGCAAAAATCTCGTGATTTCTCGACCCGAGGGTCCGCCCTTATAAATACCCATGTCCTTCTCGCGGAAACTCAGCATTCTCTCGCTACTTTGTGACAAAGACTCGTGATTACATAACTGATACAGTACCTCTCACAACTTTGTGCACACAGTGTCACGGTTGCATCGAACAAGTAGTAACGCCCTTGACTTTCGGTATGAAAACTCGCGAGACACTTAATAAAATTTGGAAAAAATAATTTTGAACCACTTAACACTATGCCTTTTGGTTCCACCCGATCTTCGAACCCCGACACCTCGTCGTCTCATTCCAAGGACTCCTCATTTGATTCGAGGAGTTCATGTTCGAGTATGTCGCCTTTTCCACCTAGTAATATGATTTTATATCCGCACTTTTTTTAACGAATCGCCCATTTCAAGAATAATCTCGACCCTCAGAGTCCCACGGTTATAGCTCTGAAATCTTTTGAACAACCTTATAGTATGCATGCTTCGAAGTGGAAATCTGTTTTGGAGGATTACACTTCCTTTCCGATTGTGTTCTATATCAACCTAGACCTGCCGACCGGATTTTGTGTCCACAGGTCCATACTCACACTATTTGTCTTAAATACTTAGAGTGTGAGCTTAGCTTTCCGCTCCATCCCTTCAATCTAAAGATCATGACTCACCTAAAAATCTACCTTTTCCAATTAAACCTGAAATTAATCTCCATTGTGATTGCTTTCATCATTTTCATGGAAACGAGTTGTATTTCGATAACTATCGACCGTTTCTTTCAACTTTTCTAAATTAGTACCGCTATCCATTACGGTGCTCAGGGCTGTATATTCTTCTGCCTAAGGCACCAAAAAATCCCTATTCCATTCTCCAATCCTCAGTCGAACCAAGATAGAAAGAAACACTTCATCTTTGTAACGTGTGTGGGCACTACTAGGTTGTCCTCACTCCGCCTTCCTTGGCGGTTCCAGTCAAAGGGGAACCCTTTTACCCAGAATCTTATTATTCCATTCCGTGGGCGGTCATTCCAAGACGTCAAAAAAAGGTGAATCTCGTGTGCGCCAGATCAGACAATATAGACTGGACTATGAGGACTTTATTTTATGCCTCGATCCTGGTCACCTTCGGCCTTCTCCTGGCTAATCCCCATTTTACTAGGGAATTGTAAGGTGCGTGACTCATGCATTCACATCTGAACCATCTCGATAGACTTTAATTCGATAGGAAAACAACCGCTTCATATAAATATAGACTTGCCTTATGATCCTCATTCCATATTGCTTTCATAACTTGTTTGTTTTGCAGATAAAATAATGTGTCTATTTGAAGATCCGTCTCTACTAGATGACACGTTGAGCTCGCTCATTGCGTTGGTCTCGGAAATTGACGACCTCATAATTGAGATGGCGCTAGGTGCTCGGAACAAAACTGTGGCCTCCGAATTGGCACTTAGTATACAAGATGCGGCGCCATTAAACAATGAAGTCAGCCCAACGATTCCTCCACGCTCACCTTCGATAGTTGAATGTCTGGAACAAGGAAAAATTATGCACGTGCCAGAGGCTCCTGAGAATGCTTAAGACCCGACTCCCGCAGCTCGGCAAATGGAGTTTATCCCCGAGGATCCAGCCCCGAAGGAGTAATGCATGATTTTGCTGAGGCGTTAATTGACGTATTCTAAAATATGCGGAAATCAGCACATAGACCCACTGGAAGAAGTGCTGCAGAAGACCCGTCCAGATAAGGAGAAACGCCCTGTGAAGGGCCCATCTCTAGAGTTGCTGGACCCTCTTAGAAAAGTGGGTAAGATACAGATTTCATTGACGCCTTCCGTAAAAGAGATATTCCCATGCTTACTAGATGGGGCGCCATGTTGGCTTCCTCATGATAAAAGATGGAGTGGCGGTTTGGATACCAAGATCCGATAAGGTTACAAAAAAGCTAGCCCTAGATTACTTTCACCGGCATCCGAGTTGCTATGATCACACCACCTTCACTAACTTAAGTAGGTTGATGAGTAAGGTCAAGGCGATACGTTGCTTAGGGGAGAGGTTTGTAACCACTCTCGATTGTAAAATACTCATACTCAGTACATATATACTGATCTCATCTAATAATATTTTAGAGAGTTTGTTATTGATCAGTCAATTTCTTTAAATTTATTGAATTCAATTATTGTAGAGACACGAGCATTGTACGAGGTTGAGCCCACAATGTGTTAGCTTACGTCATCGGGAGGACAGTGTTCTACCTTGGATTTCAGTATAATAATCAACAAATACAATTTCAAATGAGGGATATCAATGATTTGAATAAAAATAGCTCGAGAGACGATCGATTTAAATCTGTCGCGCCCGACCAGAAAAAAAGTCGTGATTGGAGTAACGAAAAGTCGCGAGTCACCTGGCCATGCAAAAAGTCACGAGACAGGGGTGTAAAAAGTCGCAAGACAGGCAAGAACTCGCGGGTCTGCCTTTGTGAAATAAGATACGAAACTCCGTAACCATGGAAACTGCGCAGAAACTTGTGAATAGAAGTTAAGTCGTGACTTTTGGGACACAGTCACGATTCCTGACTTTTTGAACGAAAAGTCGCGGGTTTGGGGCTGAACAGTGAAATCTCGCGGATACCTGGGGCAAGTTCGAACAAGAGCGGGCCTTGGGAAGCGTGATCAGAGTCTGAATTCTTTCCAATGCCTTGGGGGTTGTATTTATAGAAAAATCTAGCCCAATAAGTCAGTTTCTGGCCCAAAAGCTCAATTTCAATCAACTTTACCCATATGACTTAGAAAATATCCAACTAAACCGCAGGGAGTGCCGTAACATCACGAATCTTCAAAAATGCGTTCCAGTCGAAAGCAAGTCATAAATAACGATGAGAAAATACCGGAAAATACCATTGATTGTTATCTCCAAATATTGAGTAAGTGGTCTGAAATATCGCAAAAACTTTCCGGCGCTCTTTTCGGGTGCCGAATTACGAAAATACCCATGGCCCAGTTCGGAACCATAATTTTCCAAAACTACTAGAAACGTTGTTAGGAAACTCATATGTGGACACGGTAGTTCCGAATTACGAGAATTCCCTCAAAATTGCATTATTAGGTAAATACATGAGAAATCCGAAAATACCACTTGGCCACGTCGGACGAGCTCCCGAGGTATCAAAATACCATAAGTACCCCTGGGTAATATCATATACATATATATTTATATATATATCTAACTCTTGTTTTTCTTTCAGATGGAGCGAACATGCGTAGAGCTGGGTGTCACAACTGCAGTTGGGGAATACTGCACGTTGAGACATTGTGAGCTCGATCATCCACATATCATCAAGGAGCAGACTAAGAGAGTCGCGGAGAAGCCGATGCAAAACCAGCAGGAGAAGCATGCAAGAGACATCACAACGAATTGATGGAAACTAAAGACGTGTTCGTTGGAAAGAAGCATGCCTTCGAGCAGTCCATGAATACTTTAAAATAGATTCCCAAGTAAGTCAAAGACAAGCTGGAATAAAACCGAGCCGATACCGAGGCAATACTTAAAAAGTCCAAAGATTCCAATGCGACAAATATAAAAGCTCTCATGAAGGCAATGGAAGAGATCGCATATCTAAAGTTAAGAACTGGCTCCCTCCAGGTGAGTGTCGATGGTGTTAGGGCTCAGCCCTCTAGGTTTCCGCTACAACTGAATGATTGCTTACGGAAGTTGATATGGGAGTACATGGTGCATTCCCCAACCTTCCAAAATTTGACGGCCCAAGTGAGTGCGAAAATATACCTCCGGTATTTCATCAAGGGTGTTGGATTCAAGACGTAGGATTGATGATGATTAAAAGAACAGTGGATAGAACGGTTATGGTTTGAAAGAGATTTGCAGATAAAATGAGTTCTGCTGTTCTTCTGTAAAAGAAAAATGATTACAGAGAATTGAAAAGAAAGGTTTATTCAAAATAATTCAAAATGATTCAAACTGATTCTTCAACATAATGTTTACAAACTTATTTATATAAGAAATAAAAGATAAATTCAAAAAAGATTTAATAACAGAATTGCATAAATTTGGGATCGCATTTGACCATCTCGCTTGACTTAATCCTCGGGAGATTTGCTTCGATTGACTGGACTATTTCTTCCAACGGATAATTCAATATTTTCACATTTAATGATTACTTCAACTCCAACAAATTCCCCCTTGAAGTAATCTCCATTTTTCACATCATGTTTGATTCGTAATTCTTGAAATTGAGAGATTTGGAATTGTTTTTTAAACATATCAACTACCTGCAAATAATAAAATGGATCCTTAACAAATGGAATTTCATCTTTAAGAATTTCCGATAATTTTGAACTTGGAGTTGTAACAATAGAACAATCTTGAAAGTCGGGTTCAAAAACTTCAAATTCGGTAGAATAAAACCCTCCACCATTTTTTGTCTTTGAATTCTTTAAAACGAGATTCTGCTCTTTTTCTCCATCATGAATTGCCAAATTTGCATACTCGTAATTTTCATCTAAGCTTTCAGTTTCAATAAGAGTTTTAGATAAAGAATCAGGAGTATCAAATTTATCTATTACAGACTTGATGAGTAGCCACTTTAAAATATAGTTTCCTCTATCAACAATAACAGAGGCTATTAGATTTTTTCCAGAATCCAATATATTGCAATTGAAGTTTTGAACCATGACTGAGTAGCCATTTCGACTAAGTTGAGCCACACTTAAAAGATTTAAATGTAGAGAAGGTACCCATAATACATCATTGACAATTTTGTTTCCAAAAGGAGTCTTCATAGAAACTGAACCTTTCCCTTTTGCTTCGATAATCGTTCCATTACCAATCTTTACTTTTGAAATTTCACCAGACACAAAATTGTGAAAATATTTAATATCAGAAATCATATGACAAGTGCAACCTGAATCGATAAGCCAATAATCTTCATAATTTTGAACCTGTGATTTGTTGCATTCTTCAAAAATGTTTACGGTTGCAAACATGGTTTCCAAATTTTCAAGAGTATTCACCGCTGTAGAAGTAGCAGCTTGCTGAGGGGTTTGAGATTTATTCGGACATATTTTCTCAATGTGTCCAGTTTGCCTGCAAAACTTACAAATTGCATCCGGCTTGCTCCAGCAATATTTTGAAATATGTGATGTTTTTTGACAATGACAATAAGGCATAAATTCACCTTGTTTTTTCTCGTGGAATTTTTTATTTTTCAAATTTTGAAACTTTCCCCCTGGATTCAATTCAACAGATGACTCTGCATTCTTTATGCTGACCAAAGCAATTTCAGAACCTGTGGCATCCCATGATAATAATCTATTTTCCAAAGCTTGTAATGAACTGCATACTTTAGCCACAGAAAGATTTTTATAATCCGGAGAATTTTCCAACACACTAACCTTTGGTTCAAACCGAGTTAAAACCGTGTGTAGGAGCTTTTTGGCAACAGTGAATTCATCTTTATTTCCTCCTAGCATATTCAATTGATTAACAACTTTTGAAATCCGATCAACATATTGTTTGATACTTTCAGAGGAAGTCATTTTCAGATGTTCGAATTCATGTTCCAGCTTTGTAATTTTCAGCTCCTTTGTGAGATCATCTCCCTCAAATTCGAGCTTCAATTTATCCCAGATCTTTTTTGCTGTTTTTAATCCAAGAACTTTGGGTGAAATGGTTCTGTCAAGACCAGAGAAAATAACGACTCTTGCCTGTCCATTTCGAGCCATCAATTCTTCGTGTCTCGTGATTTGGGCTAAGGACGGTGCATTCAGAAGTACAAGTTCTGTATCTTCCTCAACAACCTCCCAAAGCTTTAAAGCTTCTAAATATGCTTGCATGTGAGAAGCCCAGATTGGATAATCTTCTCCGTTGAATTTCCAGACAGCTCCAGAGGAAGTTGCATCCAGAGACATACTAACATAGTTGGTTGAATAGTTTAGCCGCCCCACTGTTGTTTTTTTGAAATAAACCGGCTCCGATACCACTTGTTGGATTCAAGACGTAGGATCGATGATGATTAAAAGAACAGTGGATAGAACGGCTATGGTTTGAAAGGGATTTGCAGATAAAATGAGTTCTGCTGTTCTTCTGTAAAACAAAAATGATTACAGAGAATTGAAAAGAAAGGTTTATTCAAAATAATTCAAACTGATTCAAACTGATTCTTCAACATAATGTTTACAAACTTATTTATAAAAGAAAGAAAAGATAAATTCAAAAAAGATTTAATAACAGAATTGCATAAATTTGGGATCGCATTTGACCATCTCGCTTGACTTAATCCTCGGGAGATTTGCTTCGATTGACTGGACTATTTCTTCCAACGGATAATTCAATATTTTCACATTTAATGATTACTTCAACTCCAACAAAGGGAAGTGTCCATACTAAAAGAATTCTGGTTATAGCGCTATCACATGAGGAAAAAGAGAGATTGGATCCCAGCCTCTCCATTAAATTTGAGCTTGATCTTACAGCGGAAAAATTAGACTGCACCCTGGATCCCTATGGGGTCTTCCGATTTAATCTAGAGTAGAACTTGCAATGGCATTGTTTCTCATAGGAAATCGGGATCGAGGAGGGCCTGCCACCGGATGTGTATTCTAGATTGACTCCACTATTTCTGCAATCTGTGGGTCCCCTCGTGGAGGATATTCTCAAAACATGAGTAGGTGATGACTAAGCACGATCCTTCTATATATGTTGCCGCTAGTGTGAGAGAAGCGCGGGAGCGCCATCAAACCGCAATGGCGAATTTTGCTCTAAATAGGCCGACTGCTGTAGAAATTTTAGAACATGTATTAAATCCTCCTCTTTCGATGGTCGTCATAAGGAAGCATCCAAGCAGACCCGGTGAAAGCTCAGGCTTCCTGAAGAAGAATAAATAAACCTCTCCCCCTTTTGTATTCCCCATTTTAGAAATTATATTGAAATTTCTTTTCTTTTCTTTTGCTTCAACTCCTTTAAGAAAAGTATAACTTCGAACATACTGCAATTTCCTCTTGAGAAATGTATCTCTATAATAATAATAATATTTCCTGTAAATATTTCGGTTATTGGAGAGAAATTATCCTTCAGCATAATTTGATATATAACTTAATATATTTTGCCACTAGCAAGATGAAATCCCGAAGTCATAATCATGATCGATAATAATAGTAAATTCCTTGTCCTTAGATATTTAATGATAATTCCGGGTACAAGTAAGAGTCCCCAATAATAATGAAACTAAGTTGAATATGTACCACCGGGTGAAGGTTTGACTATTTTGATCGTTTATTCGAAGGAAATCCATAAACATAATCTATTGACAAATATATCCATCGCCGAGTAATTAATCCAAACGATAAATCGCTGGATCATGAATGACAACGATTGATACCATACGTCCGTTACTTGCCAATTTGATCACAAATGATAATGCCGATCATTGATTGAATTCGTGAAATCCCGGTGTTGGGCCTCATCAAGCGCCCAATACCCCTCACTTAGCTCAACCTGTGCCGTACTCCTCCAGAAATAGACGTAGGGGACCTTCACAATCTAGGTGAAAGTAGAGTCAGGTTTAGGGTATAAATCTTAGACTAACGTAAATTTTTCATTTCCACATGGATAGATCAGGTGTCTCGCGCTAGAGAGTCTTCACTACATATACTAAAGTAGCATAAGGTTTAGGGTACAATCCTTAGATTGACGTAAATTTTTCACTCCTGCATAAGCATATCCAGAACCTTGGCTTTGGAGGCCTTTTTAGGACCATGGAGGGGGTGGATGTCTTTTCACTGATCTTAAAGAGCACTCGATATCCCACTCACTACTAGGTCTGAAAGAGCACCCAATAATCACGGGGCTCTACAAGCGCTCCACTTAACTTAATAATTGGGTCTCAACAAGCACCCGTGGGCCTCAAGTAGCGCCCTACTTAACTTCATAACCCATGTATCAACAAGCACTCATTGGCCTCAAGTAGGACTCATCATGTTTCCTTTCTGGGAATAAACTTGCCCCATAACCATCACATCCTTTCTAGGCATGACCTTCCCATTCTCCTCCGCAAAGGTAAGTAAAAATAGCAAACATTCACTACCCGGATAGAAGTAGCGCTAGGTTCAAGGTACAATACTTAGACTAGCGTAAATATTTCACTCATATTCAGGTAGTCCGGGTGCCTTGCACCAGAGGACCTTCACTATCTAGATGGAAGTAGCATCAGGTTCAAGGTCCAATCCTTAGACTATCGTAAATTTTTCACTCTCACCAACATATATCCAATCTCCTAGACTAAAAGGTCTTGTGGGACAACGGAAGAGATAGATGTCTTTCTACCTCACATACTATCACAAACCGCTACACACCATCTCATCTAGACCTTTACCGTTCTCCTCCACAAAGGTTAGTAAATGTAGGAAACCTTCATTGCCCGAATAGAAGTAGCACCAGGTTCTGGGTATAATACTCAGACTGACATAAATATTTCACTCCTACTCATGTAGATCGGGAGCCTCACACCAAAGAACCTTCACCATCTAGACAGAAGTAGCGTCAATTTCAGGGTATAATCCTTAGACAAACGTAAATATTTCACTTACGCTTAGACGGATTCAGTACCCCGGACTGAAAGATCCATGTGGGACAATGGAGGAGATTAATTTCACTATGCTTTATACTTGCTTGAACACTACAACACCATCCTTATAATTGGACCTTTCCAGCACTCTACCGAAAAGCGTTGGGGGCTCTCACTATCTAGGTGGAAGTAGTGTCCGTTTTAGGGTACAATACTTAGACTGACGTAAATATTTCACTTCCGCCTGACGGATCGAGTCCCTCAAGTTAAGAGGTTTTACCAACTTACCATCGGGAGTGGTGGGTGTCACTATGCTTTACACTTACTAGCACACTCCACCATCACCAATCAGACCTTTCCCGTTCTTGTCCGCAAGACTAAGTAAACGTAGGACATCTTCATTGCTCGAATAGATGTAGCGCCAGGTTCAGTGTACAATCGTTAAACTGGCGTAAATTTTTCACTTTCGCCAAAATAGATCTAATCCCCTGGACTAAATGGTCCTTTTGGTACAACGAAGGAGACTGATGTCCTTTTTTGCTGCGGATTGTGACTGGCCTTTGTCGAGAGCGCGACCCTAGACAGCGTGTCATGGAGGATCAGGCAAAAAGGCTCCCGTGTACCACAAAATCATGTTCGGAATCTGGCCGGCCAAAAAAAAATTGTGCCCATTGACATATTCCAACAGTATATATATATTGATGATTTCTTGTAGACAGAGACTCTTTAGTTTTGAACCAAAATATTCCAAAATATTTTGGCCTAACATCCAATTTGATGAGTTTGAGGTTTATCGACTACACAACAGGCGGTAAATTGCATTTCTAATCTACTCTAAGTTATTTAATTTCCAATCCTCCATCATACTAAAATGCAAAGGTCCTAACTCCTATTTTACAATACCCCTAGTCAAATGACCTCGTGTCCTCAAAAAGGACAAAATATTCAGAATATGATAAAAAAGAGGGGAGTTTTAATTTTAAAAGGATATAAGAGTCACGTCTATACATAATACTTGCCCAAATTGATAATATGCCAAGTCCGTGGCACCTCCTCTCAATCTTGTATGTTGCTTGTCTTACCACCGCCGTAACGTGATATGGACCTTCCCACTTGCGATCCAACTTACCAACATTCTTAGATACTTCAACTTTCTTTAGGACCAACACCCCAACCATCAATGATGGACCCCTTTATCATGCCTTTTAACCATCCGCTTCTTACACACTTCCTTCTGAATAGATGCTCTTTCTCTCAGATCGTCAATACAATGAATATCCAACTTTCACATGTCTTCGTTTAATACCTCATCGTAAGCAATGACTCCCTCGGATAGAATACTTACCTTTACTGGAGAAACGGCCTCAAAGCCATACACCAACAAGAATGGGCTAAAACCAATGGTATATCTCGGTGATGTTCGATATGCCCACATCACATTATGCAATTCATCTACCCATGATGCTTTGGATTTGTCTATCCTTGTTTTTAATTGCTGCAAGATGACGCCATTATTTACCTCCGTAAATCCATGTTTCTCTGGATGGGCTACATATGTCAATCATTTTTAAATACCATTACACTCGCATCATTCACCTACATGCTTCCCTGATATCTATGTTCCGTTATCCGATACCACAATTCTAGTAATTCAGAACCGACATACAATATATCTCCATAAAAAAATTATAACCTCGTGTTCCAGGACTCGAGACACAGCTTCTGCCATGCCCCATCTTATATAAATATAATATAAGACGCGACATGATGTCGTACTCTATAAAATAGAGCACAAGGCCATACATGTTCTTATTATCTAACTTAATGTACTTGTACAATTATAATTAAAGAATACTACTATAAGTCATACAATTATCTAACTTAATGTACTTTAAAACACTTCTATTTACATAACACAAAACATCCATACATGTACATATACTTCTAAGCATGAAAATTACAAACTTCAAATCATTTCTTAGACTTCAAAAGATCAAAGTTTACTATTTACAACATAACATCACAAGACTCAACATAACAAAACACCGAAACAAAAGCTACACACAACTCTTTAATCTTTCTTGACTTGTGGCGATCTGATCGACCTATTTAAATCTCCTTGTCGTCTTTATCTGGTGAGGGATGAGTGGTCATGAGAATATACCAAGATAAAATACAGAAACAACAAACATATAGCAGCAAAACAATCCAAGAATCAACATAAGAAATATAAACACGTATATTTCTTTGTCGGCACTTTTCTATATGTTTCATTGTCGGCATGGTGAGCCCGAAAACTCGTCCCAACCCTTGTCTTAGGCTTCACCAAGGATAGAGAAAACATAAGAAGAATACTCAAATATTGATCAGAAGGAGCCACTCCTCTTCACAACACATAAATAGGCCAATATAACATGCTCGGGATCCCCTTAATCATAACTTTGGCTATGACCACTTTCGTGTTGCCTCAAGCTAGCTCGGTTTGTGGTTAATTCCATGGTCCAACCATGTTGCTAGGAGTGTGCGTCCACCCCTCCTCGAATTTTCACAAAACAAGACATTTATACATAAAAACATCTTGTTGAATATTAGGTGTAGTCCAGCGACACAAAACACCAGACACAGTTTGAGGCCCTAAATGAACTTCAAATTTAATGTACAAACACTCCTTTGAAAGCTTATTCCATAGGCTAAAACATCGTAAGAGGACGTAATTTCATTAGAGCACTGAAACGTTTCATAAAAATCCATTTACATATGATCTGTAAAACTGTATATTATAGGAACAGTTCTGCGAGTGTTTGGAAAACATTTCATAACTACTTAACATTTGTTCCTCTACCTGTAAACTTAATATATATAGAAACTAGACTTAACATGGAACAAAATCATGCAAGTTTCATCACATAAGTCGCAGAAAAACAAGTAACAGTCACTTCATAAACAACAGCAATCATCACAGAAAATGCAAAAACTGTATTTTAACTTGTAAATCTCAATCATGCCACAAACCTTTGGTTTTCACTATTTAATTTACGTTTTCTAAGCTCAAAATCACCCTAGGAATGAAGTTACTCCTCTGGTTTCGTTCGATCTTTGTGTTTATTTTTTTATATTTATCCATCTTAAATATATCATGTTTATCCTTTGTAAAAGAAAACCAATGGCCTTATTTCTTTTGTTAATATTTACACTCTTGGAGAAAAGATTAAGTGTTAAGCTAAGATGATTAATAATCCCCATGATTTACTTTTTAAATCGTTATATACTTCCCTATCCTCACGTAATCCCAACCGTCGTTAATACCCGATCATAAGAAAATATCAATCGTAACTTATCAATCTAAACTAACATCAATCATAAATCAATGACTATCATATTTACCTTATTATAGATATGTGGTGATTTTGGACCTTACATTCTCCCATTCTTTCTAAAGAGTTTTGTCATCGAAACTCAAAATTTCGTCTAATAACAAATGAGGACATTGTTGTCTAATATCATATTCCTTTTCCCATGTGGCCTCATCTTCATCTTGGTTTGACCATTGCACCTTTACCATGGAAATAGTCTTATGTCTAAGCTCTTTATTCTTTCTATCCAAAAACCTTATAGGAACTTCATCATATATAAGATTCTCTGCCACTGTAACATCCTTATTATCTATATTCTGTTGCGGAACTACTAAGCACTTTCTTAATTGAGACACATGGAACATATCATAAACATGACTATACATTTCTGGCAATTCCAATTGATATGCAACTTCGCCTATTCTCTATTTAATCATGAGTTTCAGTTTTCCTGCTTTTCCAAATCTGATAACTCCTTTCATAGGTGAAACTTTAAGATATACAAAATCTTCAATATCAAATTATACAACTCTTCTCCTTTTATCAGCTCATGTTTTTATTCTATCTTGTGCCTCATATAATCTTTTCTTGATGATCTCAACTTTTTCTTTGGTAATACTAATCAATTAAGGTCCAACCATATGTTTTTCTCCAATCTCATCTCAATACAATGCCTCATGCATTTCCTCCCAAAAAAAGCTTCATATGGAACCATCTGAATACTTGATTGATAACTATTATTGTATGCAAATTCGACCAAAGTCAAAAATTGTTCCCATGATCCTTGAAAATCCAAAACACAAGCTCTTAACATATCCTCAAGTATCTGAATTACTATCTCAGTTTGACCATTACTTTGAGGATGATATGATGTACTTAATTTCAACTTAGTTCCCATAGCAGACTGTAAACTCTTCCAAAACCGATAAGTAAATTTCGGATCTCTTTCCGGAACAATGGTGAGAGGTATTCCATGAAGTCTAACAATATTGTCTATATAAAGATTGACTAATTTATGCACATTATCAGTTGTCTTCATTGCACTAAAATGAGCACTCTTCGTTTGTCTATCCACAATGACCCAAATAACATCATTTTTCTTAGGCGTTTTTGGAAGTCCAACCACAAAATCCATAGAAATGTGATCCCATTTCCATTCTGGAATTTCTAAGGGTTGAAGAAGTTCACCTGGTCTTTGATGCTCAGCTTTGATTCTTTGGCATACATCACATTTAGAAACAAATGTCGCCATATCATGTTTCATTCCTATCCACTACCATTTATGTTTCATATCCTTAAACATTTTATTGCTTCCAGGATGAACTAAATATTTTATACTATGAGCTTCTTGCATCAATTTATTTCTGATATGTTCATCATTAGTAACTATAATTCGTTTCTGAAACATAAGTCATCCACAATTTCTTATATGCATATACTGATTTGCCCCTCTTTCCACTTTACTTCTAAGTTGTTGTATTTCCAAGTCCATTTCTTGCTTATGCTTCATGTGTTCCAAAATAGAGGGTATTGCAATCAATTTGGCTATTTCCATGTCAGTATAAGAAACTACCTCCGGACTTAATTTTTCCATTTCTTGAGCTAAAATCAAATTTACTTGTGCATGTGCTTTTCGACTTAATGCATCTGCTATCACATTTTGTTCCCCTAGACAATATTCAATCGAAATGTCATAATCAACTATCATCTCCAGCCATCTTCTTTGTCACATATTCAAATCTTTTTGTATAAACAGATATTTCAAATTTTTGTGATAACTGAAAACTTTGCATTTTACACCATACAAGTCGTGTCTCCACTGCTTTAAGGCAAAAATAACTGTTGCAAATTCTAAATCATGTGTTGGGTAATGTTCTTCATGAAAATTTAATTGTCTTGATGCATAGGCAATAACCTTTCATTCCTGCATAAGTACACAACCCAATTCATTATAACATGCATCACAATATACCTCAAATTCTATTCCTTCTTTTGGGAGACATAAAATTGGTGCCGTGGTCAATGCTTCCTTAAGTTTCTGGAAACTTGCTTCACATTCATATGTCCATTCAAACGTAACTTTTTGTTTGGTTAAGTTTTTCAAAGGTTTAGCAATATGAGCAAAGTTTGGAACATATCTTCTATAATAACTTGCCAAACCAAGAAAACTTCTAACATCCTTAGGATTCTTAAGATTAGGCCATTCTGTTATTGCTTGAATCTTCTCCTAATTAACTGTAATGCCTTCATCGGATATCACATGACCCAAATAAGATATCCTCGATTTCCAAAAATCGCATTTACTGAATTTGGCATACAATTTCTTTTCCCTCATGGTTTCAAGTATAACTCTTAGGTGGATCTCATTCTCTTCTTTTGTTTTCGAATAAACTAGAGTGTCATCTATAAAATTGACCACAAACTCATCTAGATAAGGTTGAAAACTTCGATGCAAGAGGACTTGAAATACAGATGGAGCATTCATTAATCCAAATGGCACTACCAAACATTCATAATGTCCATTCCTTGTGCTGAATGTAGTTTTACTCACATCTGAATCCTTCACTTTCAGTTGACGATAACCTGATTTTAAATCAAGCTTACTTCAAATCCTTGCTCCTTGCAGTTGGTCAAACAAATCATCAATTCGTGGGAGTTGATATTTATTTTTCTTTGTTCGCATATTGAGTTCTCTGTAATCACAACAAAGTCGTAACCCTCCATCTTTCTTTCCCACAAATAATACTGGTGCTCCCAAAGAAAATGTACTTAGTCTTGTATATCTTCTATCCAATAGACCTTCTAACTGAATTTTTAACTCCCTCAATTCTTTAGGAGGCTTTGTAATTGGTTCAGCTCCAGCAATCAAATTAATTTCCAGTTCCACATCTCTAATTGGTAAATGGCCTGGAAGATCATCCGGAAACACATCTAAATACTCATTTACTACAGGAATTGTAAGGACCCCTCGGGGGTGCGAGAGACAGGGCACCTCAGGCGAATCCCTACATCAGCTATAGATGGGAATGATCTTATGTTAAGTATAATGATTCGTCTTCCATTGCACGAGGCTTTTTCCCTAGCAAAGCGGCAAGCGGAACGTTAGAACTTGAAAGTTAAGTATGCTCACCCTAGAGCAATTGAGGGATGGGTGACCCACTGGGAAGTGTGAGGGCTAGGGAAAAAGTAAAGTCGTGAGGACTTGGTGGGTGTCATTAGGGTCAGTCTAGTCCAAAGCGAACAATATCGTGCAAGCGGAAAGACGGTTCGTTACAGGAATTGTATGTATATCCTCTTGAATCACATCTGTTACCAATGTAACTAAATACCCTTGACATTGCTTCTCATATCCTTGTTGTTCAAATATAAAATCATTTTCATTTTCATCAATTAAATTCATCATACACACATCCGAAACACTGATCTTTTTGTTTTTACAATCAATCTAGACTCCATACTTGCACAACCAATCCATACCAAGAATTACATCAAATTTAGTCATGTCTAGCTCTCTTAAATTTGCAAGGTATTCTTGATTATCTATCATTATTTTGCAGTCTCTAAACATTTTTCTAGACATATGCTTTCTTCCACCTGGTGTACTAATTCTCCATTTATTTTCCTCTCCATCACTTAACAACAAGTATGCAAGTTTCTTAGCAATAAATGAATGAGAAGCACTGCAATCAAATAACGTAAAAACTGGAAAATTATCCAAAAGTATGGTACCTGTCACCATATTATCTGATACCGATACCTGTTCTATGTTTATGGCAAGAACGCTTGCTTTTCTTTGAGCTTTTTCCTGAGTATATTTTCCGGCCCAAACTTTCGGTTTCCCCTGTTGACAGTCCCTAGCATAGTGTCCATACTTCCCGCAGACATAACATACATTGGATCCCAATTTGCACTCACCGGGATGTCTACGTTGACACTTAGCACATATAGTAATTTCAGGTGTAGGCCTTCCACCTTGTGGTTGTCGTTTTGGTACACCAGATTTCATATTTTTCTTATAAGATGGTTCTTCTCCCTAGATGAACTTTCTTTTCTTCAGGAAAAATTCTATTTCTTTAATCATTTCACCTTCGATTTTCACTGATGCACTTATAATATCTGCGAATGTAGGATTTTTCAGAGTTGTAAGCATAAACCGAATTTTCCCATGTAGTACAGAGCAAAACTTGTGTATTTTCTCATCTTCATTAATCATCACATGAGGTGCATGCCTTTCAAGCTCATGAAATTTCTCTAAATATTGCATCACAGTAAGTTGCCCTTGAGCTAAATGATCGAACTCATCCCTTTTCACTTTCCTTAACTCAACTGGAAAATTGTTCTCGAGGAACCCAATTTTAAATTCTGCCCATGTAAGTATCTCACCTGCTAAGAAACCAGTGATCATATATTTCCACCATCGGGATGCATTCCCTTCTAACCAATATGCAACAGATTCTGTTTGAAATTCATATTTTACCTTTACTAACTCAAATTTCTCCTCCATATTACCAAGCCATGATTCATCTTCTTTAGGACTTCTTCTCGTAAAACACTTGGTTCCAACCCTTTTCAAGGTTTCATGGTAACAAAGAACATCTAATTCCTTTACTTGATAGGCTGGCATATTCGGATGAGGTGTATTATGTTCAACTACCATGTTCTTAATCACAACATTTGTCAAATTCGCCATCTGATTCACAGCATTTTCCATAAGATTCATCATCTCTTGCATTCTATTAGGTTCTGGAGATGGAGTTATATCATCAGTATTCTCCCTAAATGTCCTTCCCCTTGATCTTCCTGAAAATATCTTACCTCCTATAAATGACACCAATATAATAACCAAAAATCAAAGATCATTTTACACAATAAAACTAAACACTCATAAACCTATGCAATTTACTTATGTAATCCAAATGATAAGTTGCCACATCCAAGAATCAACTCTGCTCCGATACCACTCTGTCATGCCCCATCGAATATAAATATAATATAAGATGAGACATGATGCCGTACTCTATAAAATATAGTACAATTTCATACATGTTCTTATTATCTAACTTAATTTACTTGTACAATTATAATTAACGAATACTACAATAAATCTTACAACTTTAAAACACTTCTATATAAATAACACAAAACATCCATACATGTACATATACTTATAAGCATGAAAATTACAAACTTCAAACCATTTCTTAGACTTCAAAAGATCAAAGTTTACTATTTACAACATAACAACGCAAGACTCAACATAAAAAAACACGGAAACAAAAGCTACACACAACTCTTTACTCTTTCTCGACCTATTTAAATCTCCTTGTCGTCTTTACCTGGTGAGGGATGAGTGGTCATGAGAATATATCAAGATAAAATACAGAAACAACAAATATATAGTAGCAAAACAATCAAAGAATCAACATAAGAAATATAAACACTTATAGACTGCACTTTTCTATATGTTTCATTTCCGGCATGGTGAGCCCGGTAACCCGTCCCAACCCTTGTCTTAGGCTTCACCAAGGATATAGAAAACATAAGAAGAATACTCAAATATTGATCAGAAGGAGCCATAACATGATATGCCAACATAACAAGCTCGGGATCCCCTTAATCATAACTTTGGCGATGACCACTTTCGTATTGCTTCAGTCTAGCTCGGTTTGTGGCTAATTCCATGGTCCAACCATGTTGACAGGAGTGTACGTCCACCTCTCCTTGAATTTTCACAAAACAAGACATTTACACATTAAAACATCTTACTGAATTTTAGGTGCAGTCCAACGACACAAAACACCAGACACAATTTGAGGGCTCAAATGAACTTCAAATTTAATGTACAAACAGTCATTTGAAATATGATTCAATAGGCTAAAACATCTTAAGAGGACATAATTTCATTAGAGCACTTAAACGTTTCGTAAAAATCGTAAGAGTACGTAAAACACAGTTTTACATATGATCGGTAAAACCGTAAATTCGAGGAACAGTTCTACGAGTGTTTGGAAAACATTTCATAACTTATTAACCATTGTTCCTCTACGAGTAAACTTAACATATATAGAAACTAGGCTCAACAAGGAACAAAATAATGTAAGTTTCATTACATAAGTCGCAACCAACAAGTAACAGTCACTTCATGAACATCAGCAAACATCACAGAAAATGCAGAAACTTTATTTTATCTTGTAAATCTCAATCATGCCACTAACCTTTAGTTTTCACTCTTGAATTTACGTTTTCTAAGCTCAAAATCACCCTAGGAATGAAGTTACTCCTCTGGTTTCGTTCAATCTTTGTGTTTATTATTTTATATTTATCCATCTTATATATATCATGTTTATCCTTTGTAAAAGAAAACCAATGGCCTTATTTATTTTGTTAATATTTACACTCTTGGAGAAATGATTATGTGTTAAGCTAAGATGATCAATAATCCCCATGAGTTACTTTTTAAATCGTTATCTACTTCCCTATCGTCACGTAATCCCAACCGTCATTAATATCCGATCATAAGAAAATATCAATCGTAACTTATCAATCCAAACTAACATCAATCATAAATCAATGACTATCATATTTACCTTATTACATATATGTGGTGATTTTGGACCTTACAGCTTCAACCTCTATCCCCTTAGAGAAATGTTCTACGGCTGCAATATAGAAATTTCTTTTGACTTGGACCGATCGGAAAAAGGCCCATAATATTGATTCCCCACGTATCAAAAGGGCAGGTCATTGGCAATGGTTTCATAGTCTCTCTCAGCACATTATGTACGTTTGAATGAAAATTTAACTATTGTTGGCAAAAAATATCCGACCCTCTTAACATTCAATGCCAACGATCGACTCACTGAATGGTCACCATAGTTCCAAACGTGAATTTCTTTTATAACGGCTTTTTTTTTGAACTATGGACAAACATCGAACACCAAAATTCTTCTTATACAACTTCTCATCCATGTATAAAAGTTGGTAGCTCTATGCATTGTCATGCGGGCCTCGCCCTCATCGAAGGCCAACTCTCTCATGACTAAATAATCGATAATAACATCCTTCCAAATGGTTCATCAGTTACTAAATCTAATAAGAAACAAGTCATGTTCGAAAATTCCAAGTTCGCAATTTCATATGTTGGCCTCTCTATCAGACAGATAGATGGTTGGTATTGGATAATAGTCGTAAATCTCGTCTCGTCCGAAATTTTTTAGATCGTGGCTAACATCGCAAGACCATCAACACGTGTATTTTCCTCTCTCGGAGCATACGTAAGAACGAATGTCTTAAGAATTTTCACAGCTTCCTTCAACTTTTCTAGGTATAACACCATATGTTCATTTTTTGTAACAAAACATCCTAAAATTGATTCACCACTAATTATGAATCGGAGTGAGCATGTAAACGAACAATTGCAATCTCAACTGCCAAATTGATACGAATATCAATGCTTCATATTCCGCAATGTCATTAGTTGCATAAAAACGGATCTTCTTAGAGTACTCATGCTCTTTAAATGAATACCAAGGCCAGACAGCTCGACAGAAACTGATCCATCGACAAATATATCCCAATATTCTACATTACCTAACTCATCTACTCAAGTCATTTCTACTATAAAATCCACTTAAAGTTTGACTTTAGTGTTCATCACGAGATATATTCAATAGGATAGTGTCCCAACTCAATATTCCATTTGGCAAACCTGCTTGAGGCATCAACTTTCGATAATAGACTTCTGATAGATTGATCTGTCAATACAACAATATGATGACCTTGGAAATAATGCCTTAATTTTCGAGAGGCGACTATCAAAGCTAGGACAAAAACATCTATATTATTTCGCGAAAAAGAAATTATCTCTTTTTCAAATACACATAATATTATAGCACGAAGGTGCCAACTCTTGATTACCCTTCATCTTGCCAATACTTAAAGGAGTACGAAACATCATCATCAAATGAGGTTGAGATACATTCACCCCGAACAAGCTCAGCGCCCCTCTAGCAAGAATAGCATCTTAAGGAAGGATAGGGAGATCCACTACTACCAATTCCACCAAAAGAGTTCTCGAGATGTCAGGATCTCCCAAAGTAACAGGGTGATAGAGTGATCCTTCAGCGCAACGATGATGTTAATAAAACCAACCAACTTGGTTTGAACATGCTGGAGCTTCTTGGTTCCCCTTTAAGGACATCTGCAAGAATGCATCCAATGTAAGAATATTTGTGGCGGCCCTAGTGTCGACCAAAACTCGAGATACATGATGATTTGCAATAACAGGGGAGATAACGAGAGCATCATCCCGCGGGGAGAAAATATCAGATAAGTCCTCAAGTCAAAAATATATGACCATTTTTTCCAAATCAGAGAGTTGTACCAGATTAACTTCCATGAATCGCCCATTTTGCTCTAATTCCTGATGGGATCGCTTCCAAGCTTTGTTTGAATCCCCGACACTCCTTCCTCCGGAAATAGTCATAATATTCGGGCCAAGATGACCCAACATAGGCTCTACCTTCTCAATATTTAAAATGGGTTGACCCGGATTCGGGGCAGCAAGAGGTGGAAGAGGCAGTTGTTGTTGATTTCCTTGGATAGGTTGATACCTTCCCCTTTGTAAACTTGTTGATTTCTATACCCATGGTTCCTTCCGCGGCCACGATAGTCCTCGCATCCCTACGGTTCTGCCAACGGCCTTTAAAATTTCCTCTTTGGTCACCTCTAAGATTATGACCACGCTGTCCTCCATTTCCACTCCCTCTTATGTCAGGTCGTGTCAAATCAATCTTGGGAAGCTTCTTTGTCTTTCCATGCTGAACATTCAGACTCACTTTTTCCGATTCGACTTTGGACATGAGTTCTCAAAAGTCATTAGTTGTATGTCCGAAACTCTAATGAAAACGACAAAATATCTAAGACTCGTGAGTCCCCGACGTCGGTATCTGCAATGGGGGAGGATACCTCAAAGATCCCCCTTCTTTTCCTCAATGATAGCAAAAATCTCTTCATAACTATATTTCGGAATTGTCTTTATACATGGCTTCGGCAATACAACATCTTATCCTATACTCAATTCGCTACAATATTATGTGACCCATAAGCGCGAACTTCAATCACCCCATGATCACACAATCCTTCATCTTCTTGAATTTACTATGTACACCGTAGTGCAAGTTCTTCCATGTTATCCGGAGGATCTCTATTCAAGGAATTATATAAAGGATGTCCGGCCAAAATTAATTGCAACACCCCGAAACCGGGCCTAGCCAGTACGGGATTTCGAGAGTGCCAACTCGTGATGTGGTGCAATGCACTAAGTGCATAAACGGAATTAGCAAAACTTATAAGTCGAAAGCAACATTGCAAACGCTCATAAGCCGCCAAAAACAACAACAAACTAGAGTGGGACCTCTAATAGATGGTTCGGATAACAACAATACACTAATGCAAAAGACTCGACGACTCCTAGACCTCTGGGATCAACCGACGTCCCATCCTACCCTTCCTAGCTCAAGGTTCCTCCTCACCTACAAAGTCTGTAGAGCGTTCATGGTCTAATAACAAAAACTTAGAACGTAGTAAATAACTGAAAATGAAACTTTAAATTATCTTTATAAAAATCCCTTTTGAAAAGCTTTCTCTTACTCATCTTCTTATGTATCTTGTAGGGTTTTTACATGTCTGAGAACATGTCTCGCTCAAACCGACCTCTCTTCTGAGGGTTGGGTTTCGAGGAGAACTTTTTGCTTCCCCTACCTCGGTCGGTTCCTCCTTGTGTAACGTTACTTTAACTTGGGGCATGCCTTGCCTTGTGGCTCATGTGAACTAGCACGGTGCCGGGTCGATGCGCCCATCTTCCCCAAGTCTTAACTTATTCTTCTTAGTTAACTAACGAGACACCGCCTCTTGTTTCAAACTTACGAGAGTTGGGAATACGTATCCAACCTCTCATTCATAAAAATGAACCTTAAGTTATTTTACCACTCATCCGGCTTACCTCTGGTCTTGCTTCCCTAGTAGCTTTCCTGCATTCAAGACACTTACTATTATTATGTTCTATGACATTACACTGATGTTGCATCTATTTATTTGGGTTCAAGTTACCGTAGTCACTTGCTAGTCTTCTCGGCCTTACGTCCCGTTACGAACAAACTATGACTCACACCTTGCTCTGTGATTTCCCTGTTTATCCTACTGTTCAAGAAATCCACGGTAAAATGTGTGTTTCCGAGGCAATTTATACGAATGGCTAAATCCATGAGGAATTTACCACTATTCACGACGAATTACACGACTCCGCAAAAACACGATGAATTGTGTGTGTTATGTTTTCTGCGGTGATTTCTTCGAGCTGGATTTCCACGGTGAAATGGGGCTTCCAAGAATCCGCAATGAATCGTTGAGGCGCTGGTTTTCCGTGGTGAATCCTTTTGGCCAATTTCTGCGGTGAATCGACACTCCGAAAATCCACAGTGAATTCCTTTGTTCCGAATTTCCGCGGTAAATTTTCGTGGTGAATTTGTTAGCGCCTAATAATTTACCGCGAAAATGGTTCTAGAGTTTATTTTCGAGTCCTTTCGGGTTAGTTTACCAATTACCCTTCTCCAACCCCTTCCAACCTCTATTTATAGGCTTCCTAACTCACCCTAATTGCATTTTAGTCCCTCTTTCCCTCATTCTCCTTGATTCACCATTTTATAAGTCATGCATGTATAAGTTCACTTTTTATTCTTGTACCTTCCTCGAAGTCCGATTCACGGGTCGTTACACCGACCTTCTCGCTCACTCTAATCCGGGGAATCTTCCTGTATTCCACCTCGAAGCGTGTAAAAAAACTCAATAACTTCTCTGAAGAATCATACCGCAATGCACTCAAATAAGTAATAAACTTCACAGATGCATTAAAAGATGTGAACGGCAAATAGAATTGATCAATGAAATCTTGGTACAAAACAATAGAAAACCTTGGCAATCGATTGAATCATCGAAGAGCCGACTCCTTTAGAGAAGCAGCAAAAATAAAACACGTAGCGGCATCATTGAAATTCATCAAACGTACATGAATTTCCATGAATTAAGACTAATCCAAACGAATACCATTTCGGATGATTAAAAACAAAATTCGATGCCCTCTTCAAAATATGCTATGTGTTATCAATAACTTGATCATCGAGTTGAGATTTAATTTCAACAATTCAAGCTTAATAACTCTCTTTAATTCTAAATCCTCCACTATAACTCCGAGGGTTGCGAAACTCTTCATTGGTTTTCATTGTAACAGTCATTATGCTAACTGTATGTTAGCCCATTAATGCAGACCCACATGATCATAATAAGGAGCAATAATCGATGAATACATGTATAATATCTCAAACAACAACGAAACCACGGTGAAACAATTACTTCACGAAATGCTCGAATCTTCTTGAATGATAATTAAGAGATCCGAATAGTTCAAATAACCATTAAGGTCGTCTTGATTATTGAATAGGAATGTCGAGACACAAATATACGCTTCAACTTATGAGAGACGGGACCTTCTTTCAATAACACAACTCCACGCCGGAGTTTCATTTTGTGATTCTACGCTAACTTCATGCGTTCCTTGTTTATTTGTCATTGAATATGTTATCATTTTAACCACTTCTTCACTATCCATATTTGTAGTTTCTCCTCCTATCACGATAAATGTTGTCTTCCACACTAGTTTCTCCTCCGATCACGATAAATGTCTTGTCTTCCACACAAGCTTCTTCTTTTGTCATAATTATTTCTCGATGTGGTATTATTTCAAAAGGCATACACTTCAACTGCTTAATTCGAATATTAAGATATTCACTTCAACACCATAGGACATGTACGATCTATGTACCAATAAATAATTCACCAAGTTGCCATAAACTTTCTTAGCCTCTGAGCCTTGAATCTTAAACCAGCAAAGTCATCGATACAACGTTTGGAACATGCACAATAGCTATATAGCTTCTTGATGGGTGTCCATAAAGAATATTAACAATTCACAATCTCGAATGCTTTTAATCGATAACTAGAAAACTTTGATAATAACTCAAAACTGGAAAACTTACATCATTAATTTCGATCTTTCACAGGTTCTATGATCCTAAACAACATGAATGCATACTGGAGCGAGATGCTTAACAACTCGCGACCTATTGCCACGGGTTATGGTAAATCGATCACGGGGTAGGTCACTGGTTTCTTGGGTTGAATAATCAAGCCAACTTTCCAACCTTGATCTCGGACATTCCTTCTAGCGTACTAATCGAACATCAATTCCCGACTAATCTACCACATCATCTGTATCTTGTCCAAAACGACGATTAAAAATGACAAAATACTTGGAATTCATGAGTCCCCAGTGACGGGGATATCCATTATGGAAAAAATATTCTCGTAACTGATTCCCAAAAAAATATGCATCTTCGAATTCGACAACGATACATTCCATCAATCACACGATTTGCAACACTGTCATGTGACCAATAAGTATGCACTCTTTCATTTCCCGAATATACTGTGTATATGTGAGGGCAAGCTCTTCCATATTCTACTATGGATCCTCTAGATATCAACATCAATCGGCTCCTCTATTGTTCTATGTAACCTCTTACCTTTCCCGTGCAGCTAGTAGTTGTGTGAACTTGGCACTACCAACTTCCGATAACCAACACTCTCTTCAACCATTACATGCAGTTGGCTTCTTGCTTTAATTACCTTACTTGGGACTTCGTCATCCACATACATACAATCAAGCAACACGTGGCTAACTTTCCCCATGCAACTAGGCATCAACTCATTTTCTATGTAAGTGCCAAGCGACTACAGCCCCATGCACTTGTCACCTTTCTCTTCCTACGTGCTCATATTCCATAGCCATGCATATCAGCTCATGTAATCCACACGACTACCTCAAAACAGGTTACAAAACAATACAACCTCTATGATGAATCATTATGCCATGCGAACAAAGATGTAGAAGAATAATTGAGTCGCGCACATGCCGAATACAACTCATACTTGAATCCCGATATAAAATGATAGAAAATCTCGACAACTGATTGAACTATCGGAGAACTGACTCTTCCAAAGAACCGGAAAAAATACATGGTTTCGTCATTGAAGTTCATCAAACTAACATGGATATCTAGATTCGATATTGTGGAGATCGTTAGGCATTTCAATATATTTTGATCTTATTGTGAAGCATAACCACCCTCGGAAGCGTACATATGTAAATATCTCATGTATGTTCTCCATGTACCCATCTTCTTTTATACCCGAGGCCCATGTTGATCTCCATTCTATCCATTCAAGTATCATTATGCTCCCCGTTACCATTAATCCTTCAAAACATCGACTCTAACAATTCCCCATATGCTGTAAGCTGAAAGTCTATTTTCTCCATACATAACAAACGTAGCTCGGGTTTTCGGGTTGAGTCCACCTTGTTTTCATCTTCATATTCTTGGGCAATATCTCCCTAAGCGTCCTCGCTTTACATATGAGTCATTATCTACTCAAGATATCACACAACAGCCAACTATTCACACATGCTCTCTTTATCATGTTTCTTATAAAACTCTACCTGGCACATTATCCACCACACTATTGCACAATCAATAAAATCACCGCTACAGGAATCTTTTCAATCATTCAAAATATGGCACGTCTTCGATAAATGGATCGAAATGAAATTGTGAAATGCAAGCGAAATCTGACACGGAAAATATGGCACCATCACATCACCATGTAATTGTGGAAATGAAATGTAACCTCCCAGAAAATTTTAGTAGAGCCGATTTTTTTTTCGCAACCCTTCTGACTTCTTTGGCACGCCTTTATAATACTCACAAGATATGATAATCATTCAATGCACTCAGATAATCTTTCTTCACCCGATATATCATGGCACACACCCAGACCATGTGTTTATAATAGATCCCCTCTAGATGAAATCATGCTCCGGGGGATGGTTAGATGTTCCCACTACTGAGAACTCTTCCGGTGGCACTGTTTGAGTCCTCGGTAAAATATCATTCCTCTCATCTTCTATCGCATGAGGGTTGCACTCCGTAACAATCTCTTCACCTAAATCATTCTCATATTAAAAATCCCGAATCATCCCAATATATAACAAGATCCAAGCTTAGCACAAGAGTTCTCAATGGAACTAAGTCTCGATCCCCACGGACGGCGACAAACGGATCTCATCTAAAAATATTTTAGAGTATTTCTTTTTAATCAGTCAATTTCTTTTATTATTTGGAATCCAATTATTATGGGGACACGAGCGATATACGAGGTTAGACCCTGTGAGCTTACGTCTTCAGGAGAGCAATCTCTATCTTGGTTTTCACTATCATAATAAAAGGTACCAGTACACACAAGAGATATCAACAATCCGAATGAAAATGCTATGAAAACGGTCAATTCTACTCCGTCGCGCCCCAGGTGAGGGGAGTCACGACTTTGTGTACATAATGTAGCGAGACACACAAAAAGTCGCGACTACAACATGCAAAAACACGAGATTGTACGAAATGTCGCTAGTGATGGGGTCAGATGACAAAAACTCGCGAGTCGGGGGGCCAGGTGACGAAAACTCACGACTACGCAATGTCTCGCGACTTTTTGAGAAAAAGTCGCGACTACGGTCAAGCATACACAATCTCGTGACTAGGCATGCAAAAAGTCCCGACTAGGCATAAAGTCGCGAGTCTCAAGGTATGTTTGAGAGAAAACCATGCCTTGGGAAGTGTGCCAAGAGTGTGAACCCTTTTCTATGGCCTAAGGTCTTGTATTTATAGAGAAAATTGGCCCAGTAGGTAAACTTACTGTCCAAAAGCCTAGTCTTACTCAATTTAGCCCAAATTACTTAGAAAATAACCATTCCACCCGGGTAAGTGTCACAACATCCCGGAACTTTGAAAATGCACCATGTTGGAACACTAGTAGCACGAATTGCCTAGAAAATAACTGAAAATACTCTTCACCGAATATTTATAAGATAGCCAAAAATATCGCATAAACACACCAAGGAGCTATCTTAGTTCCAAATTACTAAAATACCCTTGTATCATTCCCAACCGAAATAAGCTAAAACTCCTCAAAACGTCATCAGAATCCTTATACGTGGACAAGGTACGCCGAGATTACAACCAAAATCACATTATTCAATAGATATAATAGAAAATTGAAAATATCATATAGCAACGTCATACGAGCCTTTGGGTATCATAATTACGTAAATAGCCCCGGACAAAATCAGTACCAAAATAAGGAGAAAAGTGGCGAATGAGTGTTGATTTTAAGTGGCTCAACAATTTTTGTGATTTAGATCCATACCCTTTACCAAAAATTAAGAAGTTGGTCGGCGTAGTGGCCGGAAGTAAACTTCTGAGTACTATGGATGCATCTTTAGGATACCATATGGACCAGAAAAAGTTAGCTTTTGTTACTCCATATGGTATCTACTACTATGTCGCAATGTAACGACCCTAATTTGGGCCTAGTTGTTTTGTTAAAACATGATAATTAAAACGGAAACATTCCAATGCAAACTTAAAACATNTTCGTTTTGAGACATTCGAAACTCTCTTCACATTTCTCATCCCACGTAAACCTTGTTTCCTTTCGAGTCAGATTTGTCAACGGTTTAGCAATCTTTGCGAACCCTTCGATGAACTTTCGATAGTTTCCGGCCAATCCTAAGAAGCTCCTTACTTCTCGAGCATTTTTCGGTCTAGGCCAATTCGTCACTGTCTCATTCTTTTTTGGGTCTACTGTCACCCCTCCTGCCGATATTACGTGGCCTAGAAAAGCTATGTTGTCCATCAAGAATTCACACTTGCTGTATTTGGCGTACAACTTCTCCTGTCGGAGGGTCTGCAATACTATCCTCAAATCTTGCTCGTGTTCCTCCTGATTGCGAGAGTAAACTAGGATGTCATCAATGAACACCACCACAAACTTGTCTAGGTACTGACGGAATACCCGATTGATCAAGTCCATGAAAATTGATGGGGCATTAGTCAGTCCAAACGGTACTACCGTGCATTCGTAATGACCGTACCTCGTTCGGATGGCTGTCTTCGGTATGTCTCATTCTCTTACTCGGACTTGATGATACCCTGACCTCAAGTCTAGCCTTGAGAATACTTTCGCACCTTGTAACTGATCAAACAAATCGTCGATCCTAGGCAATGGATACTTGTTCTTTATCGTGACCTTGTTTAACTCCCGGTAGTCATAACACAGTCTCAACTCGCCACTTTTCTTTTTAACGAATAACACTGGTGCTCCCCAAGGGGAGTTGCTTGGCCTAAGAAATCCTTTTTCCAGTAGCGACTCAATCTGCTGTTTCAATTCCTGCATTTCTCTGGGTGCCATTCGGTACGGAGCCTTGGAGATCGGTTGTGTTCCAGGGAGTAGTTCTATCTCCATTTCCACCTCCCTTTGAGGTGGTTGGCCCGGTAGTTCGTCAGGAAATACGTCACCGTATTCACAAACAACTGGAACGGACTTCAACGGCATCCCTTCCTTCACTGCCGTAACGAACGCTAACTAGTTCGATCGATTCTTATATTCCTCATCCTCACTCATAATCGGTTTACCAACCATGTCCTTTCTCCCTCCCCACGGCGCACTGAACGTGATCGTACATTCTCGACATTTCACCTGCGCCTCGTATTTAGATATCCAATCCATTCCTAGTATGGCATCGAATCCCATATCCCCCAATTCAATCAAATCTGCCTCTGTTCGCACCGTGTCCACTTCCACCGTGCATCCTTTGTAGATTCTATTTGCCTCCATAGCTTCGGATCCCGGTGTTTTTACTTTGATTTTAGCGTTATTTCCCATCATCCCAAACCGTTTCGCTAACTTCTCCGACACAAATGAATGTGTCGCCCCACAGTCAAATAATACGAAAGCTGTAAAGCCGTTAATAAGTAGTGTACCTGCCACGACGTCTTCAGCCTCCGAGGCTTGTTCCATGTTAACAACAAACACTCTGGCATTTCCAGTAATCCTCTCCCTGGTCCTGTTTTCAATTACTCCAGTTTCGATCCTCCTCCTCTTCGGGCAATCTTTGGCAAAGTGTCCTTCTTGGCCGCACTTGAAAAAACTGTTGTTTCCTGCTCGGCATTCTCCAAAGTGATTCTTCCCGCATTTGGCGCACGGCGGTCTGATCCGGGGTCCTGGTGCCGATCCGAAACTTTCCGTAGTGACCTTTCCTTTCCATTCTCCCCGTCCCTGAGCCTCGTTCCTCGCAGAGCTTCTGGTGCGTTCCTTATCCATTCTCTGCAATCCTCCATCTACTCGGATTTCCACCGCCACCAAACTCGAGAATTCTTCGCCGTCACGGCCATACATAGTCAGTTTCACCTTCTCGTTCAGCCCCTCTGTAAAGCGGTGCATCTTTTCCTGTTCGCTCCCCATGATCTCGGGGGCGTACCTACCCATTTCTATGAATTCCTGCATGTACTCCATTACGGGGCGGTTTCCATGAATCAGTCTGTCGAACTCGCCCTCTTATTTTTTTTGAGTCCCTTCGGCACGTAGTAATCCAAGAATGCATTCTTGAACTTCTCCCAAGAGATGGGTCCATCCTTCAGTAGTGAGGCCGACACACTCCCCCACCATCGGGCAGTGCTGTCGTCGAACCATAGCGGGGCCAATCCGGCCCTAAGCTCCTCTGGGGCTTCGTTCAGCTCGAACTTCTCCTCAAGGCGGATAATCCACGCCTCCGCGTCCCCCATCTTATCCCCGGTGAAGCTATTCATCCCAGCCTTCTTTAATGCCTCGTTGTAGTACATTCTACCCCTCTCGGGTCTTGCCCCTTGTTCCATTTGCAAGGAGTTTCCCCTCTCCGTCTGTCCCTGTCTTATTGCGCTAACTAGGGAACTTGCCATGGTCTGGAACAGGTCTCTGAGACTTTCCTGGCTAAACGTGAGAGGCGTCGATGAATCCGCAACTGGAGTCTCTGTCACCGGTGCCTGTTCTGATGCATTGCTATCCTCTTCTCGGTTTCCATGCGCTCTCGTTCTAGGCGTCATTCCAACATTAAACTTTCGTTATATCTTATGCCTATTCATGTCATCCGTTACATTCTATGTCCATCCCTTCCTATTGTCGGTTGTCCTCCTACGAGTTTCCTAGACTCTTCTACGTAGGATCGCACGTTACCTGTTTAGTAACAATGTTACGCTCTGATACCATTTGTAACGACCCTAATTTGGGCCTAGTTGTTTTGTTAAAACATGATAATTAAAACGGAAACATTCCAATGCAAACTTAAAACATAGTTCGAAATATAAAAGTACGACAGCATAATTTAGAGTATTCTCCAAAGGACCGGACTCTATCACCGGACAACCGACAGCCTCCTTCCCATGCCCCTCTCATACCTCGTCTGCATCACTTACAAAATCTGTAAAGCGGTCACAATCTATTAAAGGAAACTTCACACACGTTATACATTATCTTTACATCTCCTAATTACACCGTATACACACACGGGAATCATTTCTTTTAACCGTTTTCTTATTTCCATCTTCTTTTTACCCTTATCATTTCCATCATACTTTAACTTTACTGTTGCCGAGAGTAACATGCTCGGTACATGTCCCGCCCAAGCCAACCGTTAGCTGTTGGATGACTCGACGGGCCATATGCGTCCCTTTCCCGGGTGGGTACTTAGTCGCTACCCCTTTTTCCACCCGGATCCGTTCTGCCCTTTTCGTACGTATCTTTTCCTCTTTGGAACTTATCGTTCCCTTCATCAGGCATGCCCTTCATTTGGCGAATCGTGTACTAGGCACGATGCCGGGTTCGGTCGGACGGTCCATCCTTCCTCACCCCGAGTCTTATTAACATTTATCTCGTTCATTCGTGTCTTTTCCTTTCTTTTTATTAACCCGATCCCGTTCCTTTAGTCTGAACCTTCCCTTACTATATTGTGTTCACTCCCCTTACCGTTTGCTTTTGCTTGCTATAGTCTTTCCGCGCTTTCCTGCATTTCGTAATAGGTTTTAGTTACTCGAATTCCGACGTTATTATCCTATTGTTAACTATGTGATTACCGTAGACCCTACGTGTTCTTTTCCTCCCACGATCCGACGTCGAGACGTGACGAAAACACTTAAACTTAGTATTTCCGTGAAAATTTACTTCTTTCCTCGAAATTCGCGACAATTCTATGCTGCAACTCCAAATCCACGATAATTTTACTCGTAGAAGACAATCCGCGATAATATTGCACTTCAAGGATTTTTCGCGACAATTTTACTCTTGTTCCTATTTTCCGCGACATTTCTCTTCACCAAAAATCCGCGATAATTCTCTTCATCACCCAAATCCGCGACAATAATGTTCTTTGAGAAATCCGCGACAATAATGCTGTTTGACGAGTTCCGCGAAAATAATGGCCTGTGCAGAATCCGCGATAATTTTCCTTCTTCATGGCAATAATCTTAGTACTTCCTGGGTGAACTGAGAAAGCTGAACTGTGTGCTTCTGCCATAATCTTCTTCCTTAGCTCTGGCCTGTTTGGTACCCATACACGTTCATTCATTCGGATTAGCCCATCGCTTCCTTTGCTTATTTCTGATTTATTGGTTCTGTTTCCCTCTTTTTGTGTTACGGGTTTCTCGGGGTCTGATATCTGTGATTCTAGTACCTCCTCCAGTATCCCTGGCTTCGCGGTAATCGTCCCTAACATGACTGTGGTTGACTCTACTACTTCCAGTTGTAGGTTCTCCATTTCTCTTACCAACATGTTGGCTAGCACGCCGTGAGTCTTCCTGCTCAGTGCATCGGCTACCTGGTTTGCCTTTCCGGGGTGGTACTGGATGTCTAGATCGTAATCCTTTATCAGTTCCAACCATGTCTGTTGTCTCATGTTAAGCTCTCTCTGAGTGAATATATACTTCAAACTCTTGTGGTCAGTGAATATCTCACACCTCACACCGTACAGGTAATGTCTCCAAATCTTGAGTGCGAATACTACGCGGCCAATTCTAAATCGTGTGTCGGATAGTTCAACTCGTCAATTGGCGGGATGCATATGCTATAACTTTCCCTTCCTGCATCAGTACACATCCGATACCTTCTTTCGATGCGTCGCTGTATACCGTGAAGTCCTGTCCTGGTGTGGGTGATACTAATATTGGTGCAGATGTCAATTTCGTTTTGAGACATTCGAAACTCTCTTCACATTTCTCATCCCACGTAAACCTTGTTTCCTTTCGAGTCAGATTTGTCAACGGTTTAGCAATCTTTGCGAACCCTTCGATGAACTTTCGATAGTTTCCGGCCAATCCTAAGAAGCTCCTTACTTCTCGAGCATTTTTCGGTCTAGGCCAATTCGTCACTGTCTCATTCTTTTTTGGGTCTACTGTCACCCCTCCTGCCGATATTACGTGGCCTAGAAAAGCTATGTTGTCCATCAAGAATTCACACTTGCTGTATTTGGCGTACAACTTCTCCTGTCGGAGGGTCTGCAATACTATCCTCAAATCTTGCTCGTGTTCCTCCTGATTGCGAGAGTAAACTAGGATGTCATCAATGAACACCACCACAAACTTGTCTAGGTACTGACGGAATACCCGATTGATCAAGTCCATGAAAATTGATGGGGCATTAGTCAGTCCAAACGGTACTACCGTGCATTCGTAATGACCGTACCTCGTTCGGATGGCTGTCTTCGGTATGTCTCATTCTCTTACTCGGACTTGATGATACCCTGACCTCAAGTCTAGCTTTGAGAATACTTTCGCACCTTGTAACTGATCAAACAAATCGTCGATCCTAGGCAATGGATACTTGTTCTTTATCGTGACCTTGTTTAACTCCCGGTAGTCATAACACAGTCTCAACTCGCCACTTTTCTTTTTAACGAATAACACTGGTGCTCCCCAAGGGGAGTTGCTTGGCCTAAGAAATCCTTTTTCCAGTAGCGACTCAATCTGCTGTTTCAATTCCTGCATTTCTCTGGGTGCCATTCGGTACGGAGCCTTGGAGATCGGTTGTGTTCCAGGGAGTAGTTCTATCTCCATTTCCACCTCCCTTTGAGGTGGTTGGCCCGGTAGTTCGTCAGGAAATACGTCACCGTATTCACAAACAACTGGAACGGACTTCAACGGCGTCCCTTCCTTCACTGCCGTAACGAACGCTAACTAGTTCGATCGATTCTTATATTCCTCATCCTCACTCATAATCGGTTTTCCAACCATGTCCTTTCTCCCTCCCCACGGCGCACTGAACGTGATCGTACATTCTCGACATTTCACCTGCGCCTCGTATTTAGATATCCAATCCATTCCTAGTATGGCATCGAATCCCATATCCCCCAATTCAATCAAATCTGCCTCTGTTCGCACCGTGTCCACTTCCACCGTGCATCCTTTGTAGATTCTATTTGCCTCCATAGCTTCGGATCCCGGTGTTTTTACTTTGATTTTAGCGTTATTTCCCATCATCCCAAACCGTTTCGCTAACTTCTCCGACACAAATGAATGTGTCGCCCCACAGTCAAATAATACGAACGCTGTAAAGCCGTTAATAAGTAGTGTACCTGCCACGACGTCCTCAGCCTTCGAGGCTTGTTCCTTGTTAACAACAAACACCCTGGCATTTCCAGTAATCCTCTCCCTGGTCCTGTTTTCAATTACTCCAGTTTCGATCCTCCTCCTCTTCGGGCAATCTTTGGCAAAGTGTCCTTCTTGGCCGCACTTGAAAAAACTGTTGTTTCCTGCTCGGCATTCTCCAAAGTGATTCTTCCCGCATTTGGCGCACGGCGGTCTGATCCGGGGTCCTGGTGCCGATCCGAAACTTTCCGTAGTGACCTTTCCTTTCCATTCTCCCCGTCCCTGAGCCTCGTTACTCGCAGAGCTTCTGGTGCGTTCCTTATCCATTCTCTGCAATCCTCCATCTACTCGGACTTCCACCGCCACCAAACTCGAGAATTCTTCGCCGTCACGGCCATACATAGTCAGTTTCACCTTCTCGTTCAGCCCCTCTGTAAAGCGGTGCATCTTTTCCTGTTCGCTCCCCATGATCTCGGGGGCGTACTTGCCTAGTTCTATGAATTCCTGCATGTACTCCATTACGGGGCGGTTTCCTTGAGTCAATCTGTCGAACTCGGCCCTCTTATCTTTTTTGAGTCCCTTCGGCACGTAGTAATCCAAGAATGCATTCTTAAACTTCTCCCAAGAGATGGGTCCATCCTTCAGTAGTGAGGCCGACACACTCCCCCACCATCGGGCAGTGCTGTCGTCGAACCATAGCGGGGCCAATCCGGCCCTAAGCTCCTCTGGGGCTTCGTTCAGCTCGAACTTCTCCTCAAGGCGGATAATCCACGCCTCCGCGTCCCCCATCTTATCCCCAGTGAAGCTGTTCATCCCAACCTTCTTTAATGCCTCGTTGTAGTACATTCTACCCTTCTCGGGTCTTGCCCCTTGTTCCATTTGCACGGAGTTTCCCCTCTCCGTCTGTCCCTGTCTTATTGCGCTAACTAGAGAACTTGCCATGGTCTGGAATAGGTCCCTGAGACTTTCCAGGCTAAACGTGAGAGGCGTCGATGAATCCGCAACCGGAGTCTCTGTCACCGGTGCCTGTTCTGATGCATTGCTATCCTCTTCTCGGTTTCCATGCGCTCTCGTTCTAGGCGCCATTCCTACATTAAACTTTCGTTATATCTTATGCATATTCATGTCATCCGTTACATTCTATGCCCATCCCATCCTATGGTCGGTTGTCCTCCTACGAGTTTCCTAGACTCTTCTACGTAGGATCGCACGTTACCGGTTTAGTAACAATGTTACGCTCTGATACCATTTGTAACGACCCTAATTTGGGCCTAGTTGTTTTGTTAAAACATGATAATTAAAACGGAAACATTCGAATGCAAACTTAAAACATTGTTTGAAATATAAAAGTACGACATCATAATTTAGAGTATTCTCCAAAGGACCGGACTCTATCACCGGACAACCGACAACCTCCTTCCCATGCCCCACTCATACCTCGTCTGCGTCACCTACAAAATCTGTAAAGCGGTCACAATCTATTAAAGGAAACTTCACACACGTTATACATTATCTTTACATCTCCTAATTACACAGTATACACACACGGGAATCATTCCTTTTAACCGTTTTCTTATTTCCTTCTTCTTTTTACACTTATCATTTCCATCATACTTTAACTTTACTGTTGCCGAGAGTAACATGCTCGGTACATGTCCCGCCCAAGCCAACCGTTAGCTGTTGGATGACTCGACGGGCCATATGCGTCCCTTTCCCGGGTGGGTACTTAGGCGCTACCCCTTTTTCCACCCGGATCCGTTCTGCCCTTTTCGTACGTATCTTTTCCTCTTTGGAACTTATCGTTCCCTTCATCAGGCATGCCCTTCATTTGGCGAATCGTGTACTAGGCACGATGCCGGGTTCGGTCGGACGGTCCATCCTTCCTCACCCCGAGTCTTATTAACATTTATCTCGTTCATTCGTGTCTTTTCCTTTCTTTTTATTAACCCGATCCCGTTCCTTAAGTCTGAACCTTCCCTTACTATATTGTGTTCACTCCGCTTACCGTTTGCTTTTGCTTGCTATAGTCTTTCTGCGCTTTCCTGCATTTCGTAATAGGTTTTAGTTACTCGAATTCCGACGTTATTATCCTATTGTTAACTATGTGATTACCGTAGACCCTACGTGTTCTTTTCCTCCCACGATCCGATGTCGAGACGTGACGAAAACACTTAAACTTAGTATTTCCGCGATAATTTACATCTTTCCTCGAAATTCGCGACAATTCTCTTCACCAAAAATCCGCGATAATTCTCTTCATCACCCAAATCCGCGACAATAATGTTCTTTGAGAAATCCGCGACAATAATGCTCTTTGACGAGTTCCGCGATAATAATGGCCTGTGCAGAATCCGCGATAATTTTCCTTCTTCGTGGCAATTTTCGGATTTTTGTGTTTTAATGATGATTAACTCATTTTTGGGCCTCCCCACCCCTATTTATAGACATCCTAACTTTTCTAATTCACACTTTAACCCCTCATTCCTTTGATTTTGACCCCTCTTCTATCTTTTACTTTACTTTTCCATTTTTCGTTTCTTTTTACGTTCTTTCGTTCCCGTATCCTTCGTTATCCCTTGTTTAGACTTTATCGCTACCTTCCCTACTATTTGTTCCATCATACCTTTTTCCTGGCTATTACACGCAATGTCCTTCGGACTCAAGAATGTTGGAAAAACGTGTTAGGAATGGAGGTCGGGTGATTGTCGAATGGCTCGATGGCGAATATTATCGACCGAGGGAAACATAACATGACGCGGTGATTTTGATATGATTGATCGATCCCGTTGACTGATCAAGGATACCGATTGGACGATTGTGATGAGTCTGTTTGATATCGATTGGATTAGACTTTGATCGAGATTTAATATTATCGAAAGGGAAATTTATTTCCTTAAACCCATGACCATGAAATACATGGAATAGGATAATGAGATATATCTTGTTGCTTAAATATATGAAAGAAGATATGTAGATATATTATGCTTTGTACATATATGGAATATGATTTGAAAATATATCTTGTTAACTATATATATCGAAGATGCGGTCAGAGATATAGAAAAATAGAATATTGTAGAATATTCGATAGAATATTTTCGAGATTAGATCCTAGTTTGCACTCTATAAATAGTGAGCCCCATAAACACAATTGTATCAATCAATCTAGGGCTTAACATATTGTTATCTATTCTCTTTGTGATATTGCGTTCACGATCGAGATATATCAATAATGTGGTTTTCTCGATTTTGGGTTTCCACGCTAAAACTTGTCTCTTCTACTTTTCTTCATTTACATTTTGTTCTCATCGCATTAATTCGATCTGAACCCATATAACATGAATTTTTTTCTTCATCGAATGAAGAAATTTTCCCAACACTACCTACCAGCGTCTTGTCAATTTAATATTTAGGGATTTTATAGCAAAGGAATGTAAGTGTATGTGGATAGCATGACTATTAAGTCTATAAATGATTAGGACCATTTTTTCTATTTGTCCTGATATTTCGAAGTATGTCAAAAATACACACTAAAACTTAACCCCTCCAAATGTTGCTTCGTAATCTGAATTGAAAGTTCCTAGGGCATTATGTCTATGAGAGATTGATAGAATCTAACCCATAGAAGTCCAAGGTTATCATCAACATGTCCCCTCCAAGGACCGGAAAAAATTCCAATGTTTAAATGGTCGACTTGTAGCCTTGAACAGGTTCATCTCTAGATTTGGCAATCGTAACCTGCTATTCTTCAAGGTCCTTCGTCAGTGAAACAAAATGAAGTGGGACGCGGAGTGTGAGTAGGCTTCTCAAGAGTTGAACAAATATTTGTCGAGCCCAACTTTGCTCATAAGTCAGTCGACCGATGAACCTCTGGTTCTTTATTTGGCATTTCCATGGTGGCGGTCAACACCGCTTTGGTGACGATCGTTGGTGATGTTAACTGATCAGTGTATTACGTAACTCATACTATGCTTCTATTGAAACCCAATACATAAGCATCGAAAAATTCATGCTCCCTTTCAAAAAGACTTCGGACAAGCTGAAAAAATATTTGATGCTCAACTTAATAAAGTTCTTACATATCAAGTTTTGGAGGCTGTCCTATCAAAATCTGATGCGACGACGAGGATATCCAAATGGGCCATTTAGCGAAATGCAATGAATTTAGAGTTTGTATCTCTCAGGGTCATAAAAGCACAAGTTTTCACAGACTATGTGGTTGAAATGACGAGGGCCACTGTAATAACAGAGCAAGAGGATGATGTTTGAGAGATGTTTGTCGATGGATCCACACAAAGTGGACTTATGGCTGGTATTCATTTCATCACCTCTCGGGGAGAGCACATCAATGCGGCAATGAAATTTTTTTCTATTGTTCCAATAATGTAGCAGAACATAAAGCTCTGCTTGTAGGAATATCACTAGCCTTGGACATTCGTGGTTTTTACATACTCAAAATTAGTGGCGGAAAAGGTTGATGGCACATTCTAGACCCATGAATCGGCCATTCAACGTTATTGGGAAGAGGAAATAAAGATTTCCAAATTATTAAAATCGTTTGTGCTAATGCATTCCCCCAAAGAAGAAAATAGAGATGCCGATGCTCTTTACAGATAGGCAGCGAGTTTCCCAAACCTACGTGAAGGGGGCCAAATGATTGAAGAGAAAAGGAACGACATTTATGCGCGCAAGAGAAAACAACAAGCGTGTTTCCTAGAGAGTTTTCCGAACGTGATCTTGTTCTCAAAAGTGTCCAAGTTCAACGGAATGTTGGAAAACTGGGAGGGACCCTATCTTATTTTAAAAAAATTGGATGCTGGAGCTTACATACTGGAAACGCTGGATAGCGATGAGAACCCTCGAACCTGGAATGTCATGAATTTATGGCCATACTTTTTGTAAATCTATGACTATCAATGACATTACCAAACCAAAAAATATGATTTTCAGTTATGAATTGATTACAAATGCATAATACAAACTTGGCTCTATTTGGCTAGAGGACCGTACCTGAAGACATATTTTACAGACGAGCTTGAACTGGTGACTACATGGCTTGTCTTTAAGGCTTCCGGGCAGTAGCGATTTCTCTGATGAGATCAAATGCCCCTGAGCACCGGACATTTCTTCGGGCAAGTCACAAAGCTCTCAGAACTCGCTATAAACTTAAAATCCACTTCAACCGTATCCTATCATTCAGAGGTACCCCTTATGTTTTTGTACCTTATCATGAGAAAGCAATGAAGAGACGGAATGGATCAGTCAAAGAATACACCCAGCCCATCTTGAGACTTGTGTAGGACCGGGGCTATGTTGTCTAATTTGATCATGAATATAGAGACTGATTAAAGAGTGACTCATGTCGATGACACCCAACCTAGTCCTCACGATTTTACTTTTTCCCTAGCACCCACACTTCCCAGTGGGTCACCCATTCCTGAATTGCTCCAGGGTGAGCACGCTTAACTTTCCAGTTCTAACGTTCCGCTTGTCACTTTGCTAGGGAAAATGCCTCGTGCAATGGAAGACGAATCACTATACTTAATCTCTTATCGTTCCCCGTCTATAGCCGATGTAGGGATTTGCCTAAGGTGCCCTCTCTTCTCGCACCCCCGAGGGATCCTTACACCTTCGGTGGATATCTTATATCTTAGGAGTAATTTAAATTCTGATTTTCAATTATATATTTGGATCCGGTCAAGGGAGGCTCGATCTTATACTAAAAGGGAATTTTCGGGTTTTTAAGTGATCTTAGGGGAAACATGCATAGGGCGAATCAAGACCTCTTATTTGGCTTGAGGTTAGTCTTTTTATTGATCGCATGGAATTGTTGTAAGATTAATGATGAAAGAACAAAGGAAGCTTGCTATTATATCAAAAAGAAGGTTATAGATTGACAAGATATAATGCGCACTAGTCTAAATGCTATGTCCTAATCTACATGTCATTTTGTTTTGTCCTTCTCATCGGTAGGGGTCCTAAGCTCCTCCAGCCTTTTCTCCTGATCCTCAACTATCTCATTGATAGACTTTTCCATCAAGTCAAAAAGTGGGAAGTTGGGATCATCGGTCAGAGGATCCTCCTTCAAAGCGGGCATATCCTTGAACTCCCCATCATTCATAAGGGAAGTGCTCATTTACGGGATCCAGGCCAAATTGTAAGGTAACTTGGCCCTTCATGTTGTCCAAGTATCATGCTATGGATGACCCTCAGATGTTGTCTGGCAATGCAAAAGTAGAGGAGATTGGGCGAAGACGAGGAGTGCTTCGTGGACCGACCCCTCTACAACGGAATGCATCCTAGATTAGTTTTCCTTCAGGGCTGCCTCTACTTCTTGGGACCGAATGAGGAGTTGGTCTTTTTCCTCATACACCATCTTGTTCTTGGATTCCAATTCATTATTCTGGCTCTGGGTTTCATTAAGTTTACATTCCAACTCAGAAACTTGGTAGGTTAGGAGCGAAATATTTGTCTCCGCTCCTAGCAGCTCTTTGTCCAGTCGCCTCCCCTCCTCACGGACCGACACAGCCCCTTTTTTATTTCTATTTACCTTTGAGCTAAGGCAAGCATCTCCATAGTCTCTTGGGACCCCGAAGTATTATTTCGGCCCAGTTGGACCTCAGATGCCATCATTAGGCCCTTCTTTGCAATCCGTAACAAATTTTGATGAGGATTAGAACCGAAATAATTAACAAACTGTAAGGTCTTGTTCTCTTTCTTACCACAACCAGAGAATCTAAGAAGCTCCCAACCATTTCTGGGATCGGGCTATTACGGGGGAAGGATTCTTCCTACCCAACATTCGGTAGTCCTCCAAAATGGTTTCCCTCCACGAGGACAACGGTTTTTTCCGGTCCGCATTTTTCACTGAATTCACTGTCTCTTGGACTACCTCTCAGGCCAAAGATGGTGCAGGAAGGTTCGGGGCCGCCTCCCTATCCCGAGAAGGTTCGGGACCGCCTCGGGATAGGGGCTGCTGCAGGAGGAACCTGTGACCTTGCTTTCTTTACATGTTTTGACAGCCCACTTCACCGTCATCCTTCTTCCTATTAATGGGAACCAGAGGTCGGGAAACGTTCTCCCCCAGATTCGGTGTTGGGAGAACATCTTCAACATTCAAATCCCCGTGCAACAACAGCCGTATAATGTTACATCCTATGGGAGAATGATTCTATATCCTATACAAAGCTAATAAACTGAGAGATTCAAATCATTTGGCAATCGCTACCTCTACCTTGGCTACGGGGTGAGGACCCGATCCTCCACTGCTGGAACCTCTCGCAGACAAAAATGAACATGCAGGGGGCAGCGACGCCGACCCCGAAGTTCCAGATTGGACCGATCTAGAAGCAGATCTTTAAGCCAACATGGATTTGGCTGATGCGGTCCTTTTTGCAAGTTGGGAGCTAGGCATTGTCTCTATTGAACCTGCAGAGAAACTGATGAGAATCACAATAAGGGAATTAAAACATAACTACACGATATTCCTGATTCTACGGACGATTCGGAGCTAGAGAATATACCCTTCGAGGGTGGAGCCTAGGTCCTACCCGCTACCCCTATCTCTAATAACTTTTTCTCACTAAGGATGTCAATGCGCTTAATGCGATTCTCCGGGGGAGGAGGGAACATGGCTATTGTGTTAGCAATATATGTGCGCAAGGATTGTATTTGTTTCTATCTAGTTTACCAATAAGTTTGTATGTAGTGGTGGGCTTAATCCCTAATATATCATCCTTCGGGATCCCAATCCACACATAACATGTTTTCCAATCATATAGGGAATCCTCCTTATCGACTAGAGCATATTCTACAGTGCGGACCACTATATAATACAACTTGCGAGTACTCTACTCTTTCGGGATCCAACAAAATGTGAATTAAAAAATAATTCTAACGTTGGTTCTATGCCATGTTTCCTGTAGTAAACGATATACGCTACAATATAAATGTAATTGTTAGAAAACATAGCATATGTCGAGCAGAGAATCTCCCGAAGAACGGCCGCTACAAAGTGATGTAGCGGAAATCTCAAACCGTTCTTGAGGAACGCATTGCTCACTGGTATGGAGCCTGGAGAAGTAATCATCTCCTCGGGGAGAAAACATGTGACATCTATCTATCCCTTCATAATGGGATAATGGGCAGGGATTGAAAACTTAACCCTAATTTCCTCAGTATCGATTTGTGAAACTACAAGGTATATAGCCTTACGAGGAGCCATAGATTCCCTTAAGCAGTTGAAAGGAAGGACATTTGGCTTTGAAGAACGACGAAAACGGCATAGAGAAAAGTCGCGTCTGAAAATTTCTTGCAATGGCAAATGAAAACGATAATGAAGAGTGGCCAAAACCCTAAGTTTTATACGGTTTTATTGGCCAATAACTGGCCGACACACATCTTGACACTGGCAATGGCCGCCTGACAGTACTCTTCACGTCAGAAAAGTAGGCAGAATGTGGAATGGCACGAATTATTTTAATACTTAAAATTGCACTATCACGTTATAACCATTAAAAAAATTTAATTTTGACATATTTCACAAATAACTCAAGCATATGATTGGTCCAAATGATGGCTGTCATTAATCATTCGGGTACAGTCCCTCCACACACGATCGGACCATATGTCTTACATATTCCTTAGTTGATGGTCGAGCTTATATCACATCTGTGATCGCGATAAAGCCCAAGGGGCTAGTGATGAGAGCTCTGTGACCTGGTATCTTGAACCTGTAACAAGAGACGAACATATGCGTCCCAGGATCCACAACTTGGTAATAACTCAATTACCTAAAGGTAAAAGAGGTTCGAAGGCCCAAATAATCTGAATGATCAATGGATAAGCGATCAACTATCTTCTCACGCTTCAGGGACAGATCCTCAGTTACATGCGATCAGCGAGCAATGGGTCGTTACCTTGCACTCTATAATGGGAAAACGACGTGTTAGAGGCTGTTACAAGGCGTATTCCAAGCACGTTTCTCAAGAGCGAGGCGTATTCCACGCATGACTGTCACTATAAGTACAAAGCATAAAGGATAGCTCAGGAGGACTTTTTGGGTGCGCAAAACTCACCATTACTCTGTTGTTTTCCCTATGCGCATCATATTTTCAAACTTAGTCATTTTCTTAAGCTTTTTATTGTATGTAATCACCACTATTCTATTAATCTATTTGTTGTGATCTAAAAGACATGGGTATCAACAGTCTACAGGTTTTGATTTGTTTAAAATGAGGGAAACGATTATATAATGTAAATATGCGATTGACACAGTGATTTAACATGGAAAACGCCTAGAGAAATGGGAAAAAACCACAGGACTAAGAGGTTGAAATACTCTTATTCGATATATTGATAAAACAGTTCCAGATTACAAACAATATAGGCTTATGAAAACCACTAAGGCATAAGAAAGCACAAGGGATGAAATCGGCAAAGTAACAGCCTATTTCACATATCCAAAAGGTCCTCCTTGAGCTAGCTTTTAAGCCCTGTATTTATAGAATGGAATCGTGCGTGGAAAATGCTTCGTAACCGCCTCTAACAACTTCGTTTTCTCATGATAGAAAACGTGAACATGCCCAAAGCGTAGAAAACGTGTGCATGCCCGAGGTTTTTTCCCCTTTCTCTAGGGGTTTTCCACGTTAAATCGCTGTGTTGTTTGCTTATTTGCATTTGATAATTGTATTCCCCATTTTAAACAAATTAAAACAGGTTCGATTTATTGCAAACATGTCGAAAATTGATACCCCGGTCTTTTAGACCATAACAAAAATATTAAAAAAATAAGGAATTAACTTTCTCAAACTTGATAAAATACGATTTAAAAAACAATATACATATCCGTAAAGAAAATTATTTAATATTCAATGGTTTTTTGCAAAAAAATACGAACCTGTAACTAAGATTATTTTATATTTAAGGTACTTTTACAAATATATATATAATTAAATATGATCGGGTAATTTATTTTATATGCGGGTAACCATGCGGGTAGCAAAGCGGATATATGTAAACCTCTACTGGCCTCGTTTAAGACGGATAGATAATTTTACAACTCTTCGCACATCAAACACTAGTTTAACTATCCAAATACGTCCAAACATGGCTATTATCCATATGGTAGCTGGGCGGATAACCCAAATTGCCATTCATAAATTAGAACCCGTCATGCAGAAAAAACATGCCAAATCCATGTATCTATCGATGCAACAACTTCAAGCATCATATCAGAACACACATTTATCTTCACAAACGAACTGTCCTCTCCATGCCACATAACAATGTCTTCATTGCCAATGCATATAGTCTATACTTCATAACATTCTAGGGAATACGTGATATTCTAACAAGTGTAGAAGGTGTTGAATACCTCCGAAGTCGGTGGTACAAATATTCATCTCCGGACACTACTCGGATAGTACTTACAAAATGGCAGTTTTATGTGGTCTTCTCTCCCAATCGTATTCATCTAATTGATCAACGACATAACAATATGCTAAACATCGTACATCCACAGATTTTGATGAACTATGAGGGACATACGTCAAGTGACATTTATCTTTGTTTGGAAAAATGAAGCATGCATGCTCAACGATTGCAATCATATTGCGCTCGAATAGTGAACGTCTCATATGGAATCGATGGAGAATTTGTTAATTAGAATACACCAGATATTGACAAAAGTAATATATCATCAATCGTGTGCTTCCCCACTCACGATCCCATTCGATGTGATGTCAAGCATGTTTTCTTTTTTGCCTCCGAGGGTAATTCGTCGAACTCATCTAGTTACTTGACGATGAGGATTCATGTACACGTGCAATTGTCCATACATTTGTGTGATTTCAAAGATAAAGAATCCATTAAACAAGAATGATAGTTGTTAGTAAGATTCATATAAAATTATTTGTGTTATGCCCTTGTCCACCATTATAGACAACCTTAGTTTTCATTTTATTGTCATTTTGATTTTGGTTAGATACTTACCATAAAAAATGTAAATTCATCATCATGATACAGAAAAATCACATATTTGATAGCAGAAAAATATCGGTACATTACAGATAGGATCTGTACGAACTAACCAACGATTTAATAAAACTTCTTGACCTAACCGCGTTGAACCAAAGAACTTGAAATCCAATAGAACTCGTTAGCATGTTTGACATTTTTCAAAAAACCTTAAATTTTAACTCACAAAATTAATAAAAACTTTAACTATATCAACCATCAACCCGCACGGATTGATTTTTTGCCCACACAGCCCATTTGTTGGGATTCAGAATCCTAGAAACATATGTGAAACATCACAGTTCTGTCCATGTAGACAGACCAACAGAAAATCCAGAACACTGAATTGAAATTTCCTATATACCAGGTCCCATACCAAATAGAAATGCATTTTTAATTATCAATAAGGAAAACTAACTCTGACAAAAAAACATGAAAAACGAGAAATTGAGACCATTTAATAAAATGCAGTTCATAAAATTGTCCCAAACATATAACCACAACTGATTAACAGCAAAAGTCTAAACATTTGGAGTGCAGAATTTTCAAGATATAATGAAGTCAGAAATATTCGCTTGGAACAAACCATTTTTACTTCCATGTGGGCTTTGATTCTCGTGCAGTAGTTGTAGGCAAGCAACAACTCAATCCTGAAAATTATTGGTGCAGTAATATAATTCAGCCAATGGAGTTAATACAAAAAAACATCTTCAAATCTGCTGCAATATTTACATGAAACTGGTCTACTTTTATGCCAACGAAATGAATCACAGGATGACCGATGTGTCAAGATTTGATCCATTTAGTTAGTAATATTGAAAATTAAAGGGAAGGCTAAGGCTACTCACCTAGAGAAATTTCATCATTCAATTTAATATCGATTAAACGGTTTCCCATTGTCATCACGCCTATGATGCTGGAAGTCATGATAAGAGTTTTGGAGTCTGGAAGGATAATTGTCTGGATACTTGATCCTTGAATGTATACTTGCTGCAGAATGATGAAAATTGCCACTCGAGTTATCATATTCTGAATAAGTTAGCTGCTCGAACCCTTTAAACTCTGAGGATGAAATAGCCTTCATCATCTTTTGATTTCTTTGACTCTCTAGATGAAAAAGCTCCGTCCACATATTTGAATGAGCAACCTTCAAAATAGCTACTTTCTCCATGTAACTTTCCCTCATTTCTCTTACAACCTAACATTCAAAGCAATTCATACTTGATCATTAACATTGTGTCTAGCCAAAAGCAATTACTATCAAAATCAAAAATGGAAAAAACTAATATCAGCCCAGTTGCAGCTAGTTAGCGGTCCATGATTTGCAATACAGTTGAACTAAAAAAATAAAATCGGAACAAAAGAAACCTGTCGGTGCCTGGAAATTTCATCATCTTCTTCTTTGTCTCGAATTTTAGTAAGTTCCATTGCTTCTTTTTTGTAATGCAACTCTAAGTCTTCCAAAGTCCTGGGGCACTCAAAATTCTGTAAAAGCTGCATTTTAGACTCAACTGTATCACCATATCCATCAGACCTAAAGCTACCTCTACCCTGAGCATGGCCTTCATACAAACTAAAAGAAGTCACTCCATATGATGAATGCGCCGGAGACTTTGAGTTGCTTGATCGCCGTTTACCTCCATCATTATTATGAGCTTCACCTAAGGAAGACTGTGTTAACCACTTCAATCAAATCTATAACAATGGTTGCAGCTTTAAATGAGAGACAATGATAAGTCCTTATTCAATCCATCTTTGGTAATGAAGGTTGATATTCTTTCAATAAAAATATTCAGGAGACCAGCCATTTCAGCTCAAACCATCACGATACTAATAGGAGAATCGAACATAATGCTTGAGCCAAAGAACTTACCTCTTGCTGCAAGAAGATCGACAACAAACAGGGTTATTGGAGAATAAGAAAAAGCAAAGAAACATCCATAGGAATAGTTAACAATTTCAGTCAATAAAATTACAAGGTTGCATTCTTCTGGGAACCTACCATAGGGTGAACCACTTGACATCTTTGATAATTCTTCGATAGTGTTCTCCGCAACTTTATCCTGCCTGTTATACCTATTCGGGCAATACGCAACACTGTGGGTGCTGCGATTAGAAATTTGGTAATCGTTCCGGCCAATCCGGGACACAGCAGGACTTCTATGCCCAAATGACCTGGAGTTGGTTACTGGAGAGGTAGAATAGCCTTTGGGGTCTGGCTCTTTCCCAGCAGCATCTTCCTTAATTTGATGAACAGCATCAACACCTTTTTTCAAGATAAGCCTATCTTTGCCACTTACAATGATAAATTTCTCTTCAATTTTCAGTTTGCAACCAATATCTTCCTCAATTTTGCGTACCCTATCCTGAGTGAATAAGGCTTTCACATGAGGATCTCTAGCAGGCACCCTCTCAATAAAATCTAGTGACTTTCGATTTCCTCCAAGAGTGGATGGGCAACCCTAAGCACAGAGTAAGCGTCCCCAGATTCATAAGTATTCTGCTTTCTTTTTATTTAAAAAATATTTAAGCCATAAACCTAATTCCAGCTAGGTCATAATTTTTTTTGAAATATCAGAGAACCAAAATAAATGAAGAAACCACCTGAGTAAAATGTCCTGATTCGCCGCAAATTTTACATATCAATTCTTCTTCCTTCCTCTTTTTCCAGTTCCTCTCAGTAGCTTTCGATTTAGCTTCCCAAACTTTAGCTTCTCGACTGGTAAAATCTGTTGGAACAGCATTAGGATCACGGGTTTCCACATCTTCATCCAAACCAGAGTGGGATCTTTTCACTTGTGTAATTTTCGTCACATTAGACCCCAAAGGCCCAGTATATTCCTTATAAATGTCACTAAAATCATCCCCAGCATCCAGGTCCCCTCTATTCGACATCTCATAAGAATCTACTGATTCTAAATTAGGCAAGTTCCGTCACGCACCTGGAGGTGATGATTAGTGGGGAGAATAAGGAAGATTGGCGGAGGAGGAAGAAGAAAAACGATGATATTTTCATTGCTAATACTCAACCTGTTGGTTTAATATTCAACTACGCTTGGGCCACACGGGCTAATTGGGTCACCGACCATATACAAAATCAGGTACAAGAGATAAATGGAGCAAACTTTGTAAACAAATATTTTATTCTTATTGAATTGAATCAAGATTAAATAAACATTTTAAATATATAAATAGAATAAGAATCCATGAGTAGGGATTTGCACAGATCGGGTATCCGACACGATCATCATTTTTTTGATCCAATCAGATAGATATGAATCAGAAAAAAATGATGATCTGAAACCGATACACAATAGTGGATCGGGTTACGAATCGAATTACATGTATTCTAATCTTTATTTTTTATTATAGTTAATTATAAAAAATTGTAACAAATTACCAAAAAAAGTTATTGATTAACAAAACTTACAAATTATAAAACAACAAAAAAATGAATTTTTAAACATCTATAAAGTAATCAATACACGAATTGAATCAAAAGAAAAGAATTTATGAATAATTTTTCATCAAAATGCACTAATATGCAAAACATTAAACACAATTCACTTAGATATTCGTAATCACGACCTAGTAAAATAAAATAAATTGTAAAATTAATTACATTTTAAATTACAATATAAAATGTTTGAAAAATATCTTAACATACTAAAAATATATGAATTTCAAAAATGAATCTAAAATAGTTATTTAGATTATTTGATTCTCTTTCATATTAGTTATTTATGCAAAATTAGAATAAAATATAAAAAGATTAATATTAACGAAAAAACAATATATATAATTGTTTCCAAATCATCTAATTCTTCTAAATATTCATCACACAAATTGCCTCATTGTTGTGGTTCGAAAACCGGGGGTGTCAACAGTCGACCGATTCGTTGCAAGACGAACTCGGTTATTATTTGTTTGATGTGTGGAGAACGATTATGAATCAAAGGTGAAAAGACGCAAGAATTTTAGAGTGGAAAACCTCGAAAATGAGGAAAAAACCACTTGACTAAAGGCTAAAGGAAGTACCCTTAGTCATCTCAATAAGCAAATTAATGATTATACAAGACATGTTTGTTCTTTAGACAACAAAGAGAAAGATGAGAATCGAAAATAAATCGAGAGCAACTCCTCAATGCGAAAGCTCTTGAGAAAACCGGAAGAAGCCTCTTTTCTCACACTCTAAGTGTCCTTTTTATACTCCCACTGTACTGTGTACAGTAGGGTGTCGTTTTGTGCTTGTCCTTTGCTGCTAGGTCGGCTAATGTCAGGCAGAGCAGCCGTCGGAAATAGCCTCACAGAGCTGCATGGCGCTAGACCTTTCGGCCCTACTAGCCGGCTACTCTCTAGCCACTGGTGGCTCGTACGCCTTCGCCGGACCACGCTTCTAAGAGGGCTGTCGAGGGTTGTCGTTGCATGGGTTGAGTGAGAATGGCCCGAAGCAACGCCTGTAATATGTGGACCGATCGGTCCAGCGCGTGCGAGATGCTGGGCCCTACACATCGGGACCGATCGCCATAGATGATCGATCGGGCCACAGGATCTGACTGAGTCATTCACTCACGTGGGCTGGCTTTGGGCCTCCAAGTTCAGCTTACGTTGTTTGGGTTTCTCTGGCCAAACTTGGCCCTGACCCTGTCTGGGGTACTGGGTTTCGGGGATCTCATCACTCATAATATAATATAATATAGTTATAATATAATAATAACTTTCGGATCGGATAGAAGTTTTCAAAAATCGCATCCAACCCGATACCATTCCGACCCGATCGGTTCGCATATCCGAAAAGTATTTACAGTTCGGATATCCGAAATATTGGTTCATTACGATTCGGTTACTGCAGATAGTTGGATCACCGGATTTCAGTCAACTACAGTGACGAGAAAAAAACTCTATGTGAAGGCATTATAAGGCTTTGAGTTTACAAATGGGTTGAAAACTCAAACAAAAGACTCAACTCAATGGGATTAGGAGAACAAAAATTATTGAGGATATTCCAATGGAATACTTTTTCCTTCTTACTTCCATGTGTTCATAGAATTCCTTGGGAAAAATTGTCTTTTTTCCGGTCTCCGTATTTGTCGGACCTAATTGTCTTTTATGACCGTAAAAGTTGTTAAAGACCACCATTCTGGGCGTTTAGTAACATGAAAGTCGTTCTTCGCAATTTGAGACCCGTATCGTAATGTTGATTGCAACACTAAATGGGTCGTCGTACATTCCCGATACTCTGTGTAACGTAGGCCGCATTAGAATTATAGCTTGTCTAATTTTGAGCCCGAACCATCAACTAGCTTGCCCTATCGGTGTAAGATTTTGAAAATTTCAACGGGGTAATAAGATTGAAGTGTGGGTAGAAATGAAAAGGATTGTATGGAAGATGGACTAAATTGCCATTAGGCATAACTACTCTATAAATAGGGGTTAGAAAGGTGAGACCAGGGTTTTCACACTTAAGTCACGAAATCATGCGAAATTGATCAAAACAACTTGAACAGGAGGAAACTCACGTGGAATTGACAAATCTACATGATAAAACCAATGAAGCATGAGACAAGAGACAACTTGCACGACTGGTCTAAAGATCCATGAGACTCAGATCCACACGACTAGATTGCAAAACCGCGTAACATATACCACACGGAATTGGCAACTTCATACGACTGAGAGCATTAACATGCGATTCAGGTGAAAAAGGAGAGTAGATGTAATGACCGAAAAATCGAGTTTCCCAATGTGAGGGCCGGATTTTCGATTGACAATGTGACAGTGTAACGACCTTGAGTCCGTCCTAGCCGAATTGAAGAAAATATTCTCGATTTCCATTTAAATTTAAAACATATTTTGGAAACAAAGGTGAAATGAGTCAAAACTCAAAAAGCGGAAATTAAAAAGTGCAAACATTGGATTTTAGCACGAGACAACCGACGACCTCATTCCCTTGCTCATCTCACATTCCGGTCACATCATCTAGAAAATCTGTAAAACGATTACAATCTATTAAAGAAAATTTCATATACACTACTTATCATTCTATTGACATAAGGACAACCATCTGAACCCACGCTATACATTAGTATTTCTCTTCATTCTTTATATAATCTTTTTCTTCCTCTTTATCTTTTCCTTCCTCTCATTCTTATTTAGCTTTACAGAGGTAATGTGTAACATGCTCGGTACATGTCTTGTCCAAGTCAACCGTTAGATGTTGGTTGACTCGACGAACCGTATGATTCACTTCCCCAAATGAGTACTCAAGAGCTACCCCCTTTCTCACTCGGGTGTGTTCTGCCCATTCCGAACGTATATTTCCATTTTGAAACTTAACGTTCCCTTCATCAGGCATGTCATTCATTTGGCGAATTGTGTGCTAGGCACGATGTCGGGTCGATCGAACGGTCCATGCTTCTTAACCTCGAGTCTTATAACAATCATTTGTAACACATTTTAGTACCCGGTTTCGATTGATGTTCGAGAATTGTGCATGAAATATTATAAATTTACAAGTTCATTAAAGTGCCAATGATAAACGGTATTGGAAACTTGGGGTGTCTTATATGTATTTAATTGAAGTTTGAGGGCTACAAATGCATTTTTTTGCTCAAAAATTGTACAATATTTGCAATTTCGTAACTTTTAAAGCATGTCATTTACACAGCTCTTAAGTTGGGTAGCCGTGGCAAACATCACCCAATTGAATAATCTATTTTTTAATAGAATTTGAAGAATAATCTATATTTATTAAAATTTGAAATATCGGGCAGTACCGAATTATGGTATCAGATATCGGTCGATACCTTAAATACCGGGTGTTTTCACAACCCATACATCTATAGCAATGAAGTCATATTGATCGTTATCATCTATATGGGTTGTTACTGGTATGAACGGTTTTACGATACACCGTTGATATACCGATAATACATCGGATTATCAATGTACTATCCGTGACCAATATTTACTGGTATACCCCATGCCTGACATCATTTGTTACAATTATGAGAAATTGAGAATAAATGATTTTATTAGAAAAAAATATGTTTTTATGACAAGTAGGTGCTTGAATCGATTATGTATAAATATAGATGCGAGTCAACTCGACCCGAGATACTCTATTCCAGACTATTTGGTTACCGTAGACCATGTTTATCCCTCCTCTTTCACAACCCGATGTCAATTCGTGACAAAAGTGCCCTTAATCTCAATTTCTAGGTAAATTCCTTCTTCCTTCCAAATCCGCGTCAATTTTGTTTTTTAGGGTCAAATCATTGGCAATATCGTTGTTTTGGCTCAAATCCGCAATAAATTGGGGTTTAGGGTTTAGGTTTTCGCGATGAATTTCATCCTAAAAAATTCGCGGTGAATTTGTCGGTTATGGGAAAATCCCGGTGAATTTCTTCCTTGAAAATCCACGGTGAATTTGGAGTTTAGAGTTTTCCGCATAGAATTTGAGGTTTACGCGATGAATTTGTACACTCGATTTCCTTGATGAATTTCAACAATTGAAATCGACGGTGAATTTTTCCCCCTTAATCTACGGTGAATTCGTGTTTTAAGATTTTACGTGATTTTTCCATACTTAGGTGGCAAATGATTTGATTTGGGGTCATTCCTCTTATTTATAGGCATTTTAAGTTGTCTTAATTACCTTTTCACCCCTATTTTACTTTTTCAATACTTTTTGCTCTTTTCGTCCCTTTTCCACTTCCCTAGACCTTATTCCTCGTTGTTTCTCGTTTAGACGCCGTAATAAAAATTTTCTATCGGTCTAATATACCTTTTTTCTAGGGTCATTACGTCCTTTCCCCTTCAATTTGAGTTTTGTCCCGAAACTCGTGCGTGCCAATTCTCCATTAATTCGGGTGCTCTTTGTGCTATCTCGAGTTCCGTTTCCAATGTGACGTCCCGTTCGTTCTCCGTGGTTCGACCATTGGACCTTCACCATGGGAATCAACTTATTCCTCAGCCTTCTTTCCTCTCTCCCAAGAATTTTCACCGGTACCTCATGGTACGTCAAATCCGGATTAAGCTCCAGTGGTTCCCTTGCATGCTCTTGGATCCCTTCAGTCAAGCTTTTCCTTAATTGTGACACGTGGAACACGTTCTGTATCCCCCATCTCTTCTGGATGCTTTAACTAGTAGGCTATGTTCCCAATCTTGCGTTCCACTTCGTATGTCCAAATGTATCAGGGGATCAATTTCTTCGCCCGTGTGGTCCGGAGAACTCCTTTCATCGGCGATACCCTTAGGTAAGCCTTGTCTCCAACTTCCAGTTCCAAGGGTCTCCTCCTTGTGTCCGCCCAACTTTAATATCGATCTTGTGCAATTTTCATATTCTTCCGGATCAGGGTTACTTTCTCCAGAGTGATTTCGACCAAATCACTACATGTGGCTTTCCTTTCCCCAACTTCATCTCAACACAACGAGGTACGATACTTTCGTCCGTGCATAGCCTCATATGGCACCATGACAATGCTGCTTTGGAAACTACTATTATATGTGAATTCCACAATTGGTAGGAATTCTTCCCAACCTCCTTGAAATCCACCAGACATGCTCGTGGCCCTCAATAGTCTGGTTTGTTCTTTTCGTTTGTCCATCCTTATGTGGGTGATAGGCCGTACTCATCGTAAACTTGGTTCCGAGTGGTTTTTGCAAGCTCCGCCAAAACCTCGAGGTGAACCTTGGGTCTCTGTCCGATACAATGTTCGTTGATATTCCATGCAGTCTGACTATGTTATCCACGTATATTCTTGCTAGTCGGTCCATTCCATATGTTGTCTTGACGGCTAAGAAGTGTGCTGCATTGGTTAGGCAGTCGACCACCACCTATATAGCATCGTTTTTCTGTGGGCTCTTGGGTAGCCCTACCACAAAGTCCATACCGATACAATCTCATTTTCATTCTAAAATTTCTATGGGTTGCAACTTGCCTCTCGGACGCTGATGTTAGGCCTTGACTCGTTGTTAGGTGTCACACCTTGCCACGAAATTTGCAATTTCGTTTTTCATTCCGTTCCACCACCAGTGTGTCTTCAGGTCTCGGTACATCTTGGTACTTCCTGGGTGGACTGAGAATGCAGAACTATGTGCCCTTTCCATTATTTTATTCCTCAACTCAAGCTTATTCGGTACCCAGAAGTGGCCTTTCATATCGACTAGTCCATCCGCTCTTTGGCTTATGTCATTGTTGTTGCTTATTCCTTCCGTTCTATGAGTCTCTCAGTGCCCAAATTCTATGCCTCGAGGTTCTCTTCAATGATTTCCGGTCTTGCGGTAAGGATTACTAGGATTGTCGTGGTTGACTGTACCATCTCAAGGTTAGTAATACTATCGTAAGTGCTGCTCATGTTCCTCCGTGTTTCGTGAATATACTAAGATGGCATCAATGAAAAACTACCACAAATGTTTCCAAGTAGTGACGAAAAACTTGGTTTATTTGATTCATAAAGACTGTTATGGCGTTAGTTAGTCCAAACGGAACCACCGTGCATTCATAGTGACCGTATCTTGTTCGAATAGCCGTCTTTGAAATATTTACCTCTTTTACCCAAAGTTGGTTGTATCTCAACCTCTAATCTAATTTCGAGAACACTTCTGCGCCCTATAATTGGTCAAATAGATCATCCATTTTCAGTAGCGGGTACCAGTTTTTTACCGTGACCTTGTTCAATTCTCGGTAGTCGTAACACAGTCTCAACTCCCATCCTTCTTCTTAACGAATAGTACTAGCCCCCCAAGGGGAATTTATTGGATTGGGGCAACCCTTTTCGAGCAGAACTTTCATCTGTTTCTTAAGTTCTTGGATTTCCTTTGGTGAAATCCGATACAATGCCTTTGAGATCGGTTGGGTGCCCGGAAGTAGTTCTACCTCCATTTCCACTTGTCTCATTGGCGGTGCCCCTATAATTCATCGGGAAATACATCACTATATTCATAAAACACGGGAATCGTCTTCAACGGTGCTCCCTTTGCTTCCGTTGTGACCGACGATAAAAATCCTCAGTAGCTTTTGGATCTCCCATCTCCTTCCTCGATGGGTTTCCCAACCATCTCCTTCCTCTCCTTCTACGGGGTACTGAAGGTGATCGTACGTTCTCGATATTTCACTTGCGCATCATACTTAGACAATAGTCCATTCGTAGTATCGCATCAAATCCTCTAATCCCCAACTCAATCGAATCTGCGATGGTCCTCACCACATCGATTTCTATTACGCATCCTTTTTGGATTTTTGTTGCCTTTAGGAGTTCAAGTCCAAGGGTTCTAACCGTAATCCTAGCACTACTCCCATCCCTCGTGAAACGTTTGGCTTACCCCTCCTACACGAACAAGTGTGTTGCACCACAATAAAATAGTATGTAAGCGGAAAAGCCATCGATAAGTATCGTACTTGCTACAACGTCGTCGGCCTCAGATGATTGTTCCTTATTCACTGCAAAGACTCCTGCGTCCCATGTGATCCTTTCCTTTGTCATACTTTAGGTCACCCCATCTCCATCTTCCTCTTCTTTGGGCACTCTTGAGCCAAGTGTCCCTCCTAGCCACACTTAAAGTAGCTGTTAGTTCTCACCCGACACTCCCCGATGTGATTTTTTTCACATTTGGCATAGAGGGGACAGATTGGTGGTCCCTACGCCAATCCTAAGCTTTCTATACTCACTTTTCCTTTCCTGTCTCCATGACCTTTTACCTCCATCATTCTTGGTCCCTTTGTGTGTTCAATGTCCATTCTACTCATTCCTCCGTCCACACGGACTACAGCTTCTACGAGGCTCGAGAACTCCTCGTCATCGTTAGTCTGACTCTCTCTTTTAGTCACTCGGTGAATCGATGCATCTTTTCTTGTTCGCTCCCCATAACCTCTGGGACATACCTCCTCAGTTTCATGGACACTTGCATGTATTCCATCACTGTGCGGTTTCCCTGTGTTAGTTTGTCAAACTCATCCCTCTTGTCTTTCTTAAGCTCCTTGATTAGTTTGTAGTAACCTAGAAAGACGCTCTTGATTTTTTCCCAACGAATGGCCCATGTTTTAGCATTGATGTTGACACGCTCCCCGAGCATCGTTGATATTGCCCGGGAGTATTTTTTGTTATTTATACCCCAGACCATTGTTGACTTCGGGATATTGCCCAAAGTGGTGAAGAAAGCAGAAGCGAGGGACTTGCATTTCCAGTTATTTCCGTCGAAGGATCATCAACAGTGTAGGGATAGCCAAGGACTTTATTCGATCCCCTCGAAGGAATCTCAGTAAGAGTATTGAGGGCCAGGTCCTCAGTGTTGTCTAAAAATCTCAATTGGTCATTGGGATTAGAGCCCTTGTAATCCGCCATTATTCGATCTGTAAGAAAAAGAACATTCGTGATTAGTTATAATCATGAAATCCATTATGATGAAGATTAGAGTGTACTAATGGAATGAAAGCCAAAGTTTAGATGCTGAAAGCCAAAGTCTAGGCTTTTGACCCATGGGTTATTTAATAGGCCTGAATCCTCTATAAATATATGTCCCTAGTCACTTGAGAAAGGGTTGGAATCAGAATCGGAGCTGAAACTCGGAGTTGGAAATCCTGAAATTGCCTAAGACTAAATTTCCGAGGTGAATTGTGCACTTAGGGGAAATCTGGTGAATTTTATGCATAAACAGTACTGGAGTTAGAAAATCACGTAACAAAGTTTTTCGATTGAAAAATACGTGGAGAATTGCTTTGGAGCTCAAAATCCACGGTGAATTGCTACTGTGGGACAAATCCGCAGTAAATTGTTGACGTGAATATTATCGCAGTCTAAAAATCGCGGAGAAATGTGTTACGATAAAAACTGTAACGTCCCAGAAAGGCGGCACAAAAAAAATTCAGACAGGTTAGACTAGCATAAATTCTTGTTATTAAACATGAAATGAGGGGTAGTTTAGTAATTTAACATAAGAAGAGGCAATTTTAGAAGGAGGGATTAAATGGTCATTTAGTCAAGTTAAGAAGACTATAAATAGGAGTGGGAAGGAAAGAGAATGGTCATTTTGCTCAAAAAAACGTGAGAAAACTCGAGAGAATCGAAATTATCACGGAATTTGGGGTCTACTTGCAATTATCGCAGAATTTAGGGTAAAGAAGGGAATTATCGCGGAATTTGAGGTCAAGGAGAGAATTATCGCGGATTCATGTGGCTGGTTGCAATATTATCGCGGATTCAGGACCAAGATGCAAATTATCCTGATTCTGGGAACCGTTTGCAAAATTGTCGCGGAAATGAACTGATTTGCAGATTATTGTGAAATTCAAGGGTTTACATGCAAATTGTCGTGGATTCGAGGACTGATGTGCAATTTATCGCGAAAATGAACCTTTATGCAAATTATCGCGTAGATTAACGACCGAAACGCAATTTCTCATGAATACGAAGAGCAACACCCGATTTGCCGTGAATTTTGGACCATTGCGTAATTCATTGAGAATCCTAGGGTAAGGTCGCCAATTGCCGCATAATTCAATTAACTAACGAGAGTAAGTCATAGAGTCACACGACGGTATAACATGCTAATACGTATATGCAGGAAGTAGGGAACAAGGAAGCACCAGGCGATAGGACGACCATGTAAGCGGAGTAAACATAGTAAATTAAAAGAAGGTTCACAGTTAGGGGCCTAAACGAATACTAAATTAAATCGAAAGGAGTGTAAAGTAAAAATAGAAGTCTCGGGGCTAGGTGGGAACACCAAACCCGACATTGTGTTCATGAGCACGGTCAGCCACATGTAGGACATGTCCAAGGAAGGAACACGGGGGTTCTCCAGAACAGAACTGTGCTTACTACAGAGCCGAACGGGGTAGCGGTCGAGTCTCTAACCGGAGAAAGGAAGCATATATTCTCGCCGAGCCAACTAACAGCTAACGGTCGGTTTGGGCGAGACATGTCGTCGGGCATGTAAAACCAACCATAGTAGAAAGCCAGGAAAGGATAAGGAGAGGAAATGCAAAAAGAAAGGAAAAGATAAAAGAATAAGTAAACTAAAAGAATAAGAGGGAAAGGAATGAAATCTAGCAAATTAAGTATATTATATAGAAGTTTATTTTAATAGACTATGACCATTTTACAGATTTTGTAGGGGGAGNCAGTCTAATCCAAAACGGACAATATCGTGCAAGCGAGAAGACAATTAATTACAAATGGTGTCATAGACCAACACCACCACTAAACGGGTCGTGGTGCGGTCCTACGTAGGGAGGTCTAAGATTTCATAGGAGGACAACCGACCATATGAAGGGATGGGTATAGGGTATAACATGAGGTATATGTAGGTATCAACATAATGAAACCTTATTGTGGTGATGGCTCCAAGAACAAGACCGAATGGAAACCGGGAAGAAGATAGCAACGCATTGGAACAAGTGTCGACGACCGAGACTCCGGCGTTGGACTCATCTACGCCCATTACGTTTAGACAAGAGAGTCTAAGAGATCTGTTTCAAACCATGGCCAGTTCCTTTGTTAGTGCCATGAGGCAGGGCCAAGCGGAGAGGGGAAATTTCGTTCAAATGCAATAAGCGCCAAGGCATGAAAGATATAGAATGTATTACAATGAAGGGTTAAAGAAGGGGGATAAATAGTTTCACGGGAGATAAGCTGGGGATATGGAAGCGTGGATCATCCGCCTGAATGAGAAGTTCAAACTGATTGAAACCATAGAAGAACTAAGGGCAGGATTGGCCACACTATGGTTCGATGGTAACACTACACTAAAGTTAATTGATGAATGGACCCCTCTCTTGGGGAAAATTTAATAATGGATTCTTGGGTTATTATGTACCCAAAGGACTCAAGAAGGACAAGAGGGCGGAATTTGATAAGTTAACTCAGGGGAACTGCACGGTGATGGAGTATATGCATAAGTTCATAGAATTGGACAGTTACGCCCTAGAGATCATGAGAAGTGAGCAAGAGAAGATGCATCATTTCACAGAAGGACTGAATAAATGGGTGAAACTAACTATATATGGCTTCAATGACGAGGAGTTTTCAAGTTTAGTGGCAACTACAGTCTGGGTAGATAGAGGGATGCGAAGGATTGATAATGAACGCACTAATGTTTATAGATCATTGATGGGAAAGTTGATGTTTTTAAGCTCATATAGACCTAATATTTCACATTCTACTTGTTTATTATCTTGATTTATGTTTGGTCCAACTATTATACCCTTCTCTATTGCTAAGAGAATATTAAGGTATTTAAAGGACACTCTCAATTATGGTATTTTTTATTTTGGAAACTGAAGCAATGAACATAATCGGTTTCTCTGATTCAGACTACGGTGGTTGAGTTGATGACTCAAAGAGAACGTCTGGTTATTGTTTCACCTTTGAAAGTGGTGCCATTTATTGGCATTCGAAGAAGCCGTCAATTATGGTCAATCCACACGGAGGATGAATAATGTAATGACCCAGATATTTAGATAAACTACTAAGATAATAGTTTTGTACATTATAAGGAAACGACGAGTTTCGAAGATAGAACTTCAATTAAGATGGGAAGTATATAATTTCCCGGAACCCGAGAGGTTACTCTCACAATAATTATAGTTATTAAACATGAAAGGATGGACTTTTAACAATTAAACATAAAAAAATGGTTTTTAGTAAGGAGGGTCTTAAAAGTAATTTAGGCAAGTTAGGAGGCCTATATATATGAGTGGGAAGGGACAAGGAAGGGTCATTTGGCACAAAATAACGAAGGAAAACCCGAGAGGATGAATTCACCATGGAAATCGGTGGTAGAAGTGCAATTTCCTGCGGATTTTAGGCAAGGAGACAATTTACCGTGGATATGAGGGCATGTGAGCAAATACACCTTGAAAAAGGGACTTTTGTGCAATTTCACTGCGGAAAACGGGCTTGTGAACAATTTACCGCGGATTTCAGGGTTGTTTTATAATTCACCGGATAATTAAGGGACCAACTTGCAATTTGCCGCAGATTTGTGACTAACATGCAATTTACCATGGATTCAGGGACAAACATGCAAATTTCGCCGTGGTTTTGGGGATTGTATTGTAATTCACCGCGAATCGAAAGATACAATGGTAATTTACCGCGAATTTGAATAGGAAGAAGAAAATTCTTCGCAAACCGATCATGAAACGCGACAGAGAGGAGTAGTTGCGAGAATCTATGGGAAGTAGGGAAGAAGGAAGACATTGGACACTAGGACGATCAGGTAAGCTGAGTGAACATGATCACATAATGGAAGGTTCAAGTATAGGAAGGAAAGTGGTCAGACAAATAATTGAATTAAGTCGTATAGGCATCGTATCAGGGCTGAGAAAGGGAGTGAAGAAATGAAATATGAGTAATTGGGAATATTTCTAACGATAATATAAATGAGTAAGAAATGGGGGTAGGTGACAAGGATATAGAGATAATATAGACGAGTGGGAGAAATGCGAAGGTGGGTATAATAAACGAATAAAAGACAATCGGTATGAAGGGTAGACCATTAGACGGGAATTATGGTTTAGTATGGGCAAGATAACTCAATGAAAGTGGATTAATGAAATACTAAAGAAGAGGAAACAATCGGTAAAGAAAGAAGTAGGGTAATCTAGGGGAATGGTGGGCGAGAACCACAAGTGCACGTAGACAAGACAACTAAGTAGAATGAGGCTAAGCAAAATGTCAACGAAAAATAGGTAATTCAATAACAAGAGCAAGCGACTATAATGAATATGGAACGGGGACTAAGAAAACAGAATGCAATAAGGTATGTTAAAACGACATAGATAGGAAACCACCAAGAGTTAGGGTTTGCATAGTAGAGTAACGAAAGTTATCGTAATTAATCTAAAGCGAGAACCCTAAGATAGGATTTCAGGATAAAAATGATAAGTTAAGGAACGTCGGAAAAAGAAGAAAGAATGAAAACTCGGGGTTAGGTGCAAACACCGAACCCGACATTGTGACAAGTACACGATTAGTCACAAATCGTGGAAGCTTTGGGTAAGGAAGGATGGACCATCCGTGTAATAGCCAGGAAAAAGGTATGATGGAACAAATAGTAGGGAATGTAGCGGTAAAAATCTAGACAAGGAATAACGAAGGATACGGGAATGAAAGAACCAAAAAGGAAACGAAAAATAGAAAAGTAAAGTAAAAGATAAAAGAAGGGTCAAAATGAAAAGAAGGAGGGGTCAAAGTGTGAATTAGGAAAGTTAATATGTCTATAAATAGGGGTGGGGAGGCCCAAAAACGAGTTAATTATCATTAAACCACGAAAATCCGGAAATTGTCGCGAAAGAAGGAAATTGTGTCGAAAATTGAACCTTTGAAAATTGTCGCGGATTTGATGTGGTAAACAAATTATCGCGAATTTTAACGTTTGGAAAATTATCGCGGATTTTTGGGAAGGCAAGTATTGTCGCGAAACGTTCCTCTTTGAAAAATTGTTGCGAAAATGATTTAGGGCAAAATTATCGCGGAAATGGGTGAAGAAAAAAATTGTCACGAAAACGCTTGAAGTGTAAAATTGTCGCGGATTTTGGTTCTAGCACAAAAATATCGCGAATTTCAAGGAAGAAGTGAATTATCGCGGAAATACTAAGTTTGAGTGTTTTCATTGCGTCTCAACGTGGTATCGTGGGAGGAAAAGGACACGTAGGGTCTACGGTAATCACATAGTTAACAATAAGATACGTCGGAATTCGAGTAACTAAGATCTGTTATAACAAGCGAAAGCAAACGGTAAGCAGAGTGAACACAATGTAGTAAGGGAAGGTTCAGACTTAGGGAAACGGGATTGGGTCAATAAGGAAGAAAGAAAAAGACACAAATGAATGAGATAAATGCTAATAAGACTCGGGGTGAGGAAGGATGGACCGTCCCACCGAACCCTGCATCGTGCTTAGTACACGATTCGCCAAAGGATTGGCATGCCTGATGAAGGGAACGATAAGTTCCAAAGATAGAAAGATACGTACGAAAAGGGAAGAACGGATCCGGGTGGAAAAAGGGGTAGCGCCTAAGTACCCACCCAGGGAAGGGAAGCATATGGCCCGTCGAGTCATCCAACAGCTAACGGTTGGCTTGGGTGGGACATGTACTGAGCATGTTACTCTCGGCAACAGTAAAGTTAAATGTGAGGGGAACGATAAGGGTAAAAGAAGAAGGAAATAAGAAAACGGTTAAAAGAAATGATTTACGCATGTGTGTACGGTTTAGTAGAAAAATGAAAATATAATGTGTAGCGTGTGTGAAGTTTCCTTTAATAGATTGCGACCGCTTTACAGATTTTGTAGGTGACGCGGACGAGGTATGAGAAGGGCATGGGAAGGAGGTCGTCGGTTGTCCGGTGATAGAGTCCGGTCTTTCGAGAACACTCTAAATTATGTTGTTAAACTTTAATGTTTTTGAACTATGTTTTAAGTTTACATTTGAACGTTTCGCTTTATTTAGCACATTTTACCAAAACAGCTAGGCCCCGAATTAGGGTCGTTACAAAATGGTATCAGAGCGTAACATCGTTACTAAACCGGTAACGGTGCAGTCCTACGTAGAAGAGTCTAGGAAACTCATAGGAGGACAACCGACCATAGGAAGGGATGGGCCTGGAATGTAACATATGACATGAGTAGGCATAGATATAACAAAAGCTTAATGTAGGAATGGCTCCTAGGACGAGAGCGAATGGAAACCGAGAGGAAGATAGCAATGCATCAGAACAAGCACTGGCGACAGAGACTCCGGTTGCGGATTCATCGACGCCTATCACGTTTAGCCAAGAAAGTCTCAGAGATCTGTTCCAAACTAAGGCGAGCTCCCTAGTTAGTGCAATAAGACAGGGACATACGGAGAGGGGAAACTCCGTGCAAATGGAACAAGTGTCAAGACCCGAAAAGAGTAGAATGTACTACAACGAGGCATTAAAGAAGGCTGGGATGAATAGTTTCACGGGGGATAAGATGGGGGACGCGGAGGCGTGGATTATTCGCCTTGAGGAGAAGTTTGAGCTGATCGAAGCCGCAGAGGAACTTAGGGCATGATTGGCCCCGCTATGGTTCGACGGAAGCACTGCCCGATGGTGGGGAAGCGTGTCGGCCTCATTACTGAAGGATGGACCCATCTCTTGGGAGAAGTATAAGAATGCGTTCTTGGATTACTACGTACCGAAAGGACTTAAGAAAGATAAGAGGGTCGAGTTTGACAGACTGACTCAAAGAAACCGCCCCGTAATGGAGTACATGGAAGAATTCATAGAACTAGGCATGTACGCTCCCGAGATCATGGGGAGTGAACAGGAAAAGATGCACCGCTTTACAGAAGGGCTGAATGAAAAGGTGAAACTGACTATGTATTCCCGCGACGACGAAGAATTTTCGAGTTTAGTGGCGGCGGCAGTCCGAGTGGATGGAGGATTGCGAAGAATGGATAAGGAACGCACCAGAAGCTCCGCGAGGAATGAAGTTCAAGGACGGGGAGATTGGAAAGGAAAGATCACTACAGAGAGTTTCGGATCGGAACAAGGACCCCCGATCAGGCCTGCATGCGCCAAATGCGGAAAGAACCATTTTGGAGAATGCCGAGTAGGAACCAACAGGTTTTTCAAGTGCGGCCATGAAGGACACTTTGCCAAGGAATGCCTGAAGAGGAGGAGGATCGAAACCGGGGAAACCAAAAACAGGGCAAGGGAAATGATAACTGGAAATGCTCCAGTGTTCGCTGTGAACAAGGAACTATCCTCGGAGGCTGAAGACGTCTTGGCAGGTACACTACTTATTAACGGCTTTACAGCTTTCGTATTATTTGATTGTGGGGCGACACATTCGTTTGTGTCGGAGAAGTTAGCGAAACGGTTTGGGATGATGGGAAGTAACGCTAAAATCAAAGTAAAAACACCGGGATCCGAAGCCATGGAGGAAAATAGAATCTATAAAGGATACACGGTGGAAGTGGACATAGTGCGAACAAAGGCAATTTTGATTGAGTTAGGGGATATGGGATTCGATGCCATACTAGGAATGGATTGGTTATCTAGGTAAGATGCGCAGGTGAGATGTCGGGAACGTACGATCACTTTTGGTACGCCGCGGGAAGGGAGAAAGGACATGGTCGGAAAACCGAATATGAGTGAGGACGAGGAATATAAGGATCGATCGAGTTGGCTAGCATTTGTCACAACGGAGAAGGAAGGGACACCATTAAAGTTAGTTCCAGTGGTTTGTGAATACAGTGATGTATTTCCCGACGAGCTACCGGGTCAACCGCCTCAGAGAGAAGTGGAAATGGAAAAAGAAATACTCCCTGGAACACAACCGATCTCCAAGGCTCCATACAGGATGGCACCCAGAGAGATGTAGGAACTGAAACAACAGATCCAGTCGCTATTGGAAAAAGGATTTCTTAGGCCAAGCAACTCCCCTTGGGGAGCTCCGGTGTTATTTGTTAGAAAGAAATGCAACGAGTTAAGACTGTGTTACGACTACCGGGAGTTAAACAAGGTCACGATAAAGAACAACTATCCGTTGCCTAGGATCGACGACTTGTTTGATCAGTTACAATGCGCGAAGGTGTTCTCAAAATTAGACTTGAGGTCAGGGTACCATCAAGTTCGAGTAAGAGAAGGAGACATACCATTCGAACGAGGTACGGCCATTACGAATGCACGGTAGTACCGTTTGGATTGACTAATGCCCCATCAATTTTTATGGATTTGATGAATCGGGTGTTTCGCCAGTACCTAGACAAGTTCGTGGTGGTGTTCATTGACGACATCCTAGTCTACTATCGCAACCGGGAGGAACACGAGCAACATCTGATAATAGTATTACAGATACTCTGACAAGAGAAGTTGTATGCCAAATACAGCAAGTGTGAATTCTAGATGGACAACATAGCTTTTCTAGGACACGTGATATCAGCAAGAGGGGTGACGGTAGATACAACAAAGATAGATACAGTGATGAATTGGCCCAGACCGACAAATGCTCGAGAAGTGAGGAGCTTCTTAGGATTAGCCGGGTACTATTGGAAATTTATCGCGGGGTTCGCAAGGATTGCTAAACCGTTGACAAATTTGACCCGAAAGGAAACGAGTTATACGTGGGATGAGAAATGTGAAGAGAGTTTTGAATGTCTCAAAACGAAATTGTCATCTGCACCAATATTGGTATTACCCACACCAGGATACGACTTCACGGTATACAGCGACGCCTCGAAGGAAGGACTCGGGTGTGTACTGATGCAGGGAGGGAAAGTCATAGCATATGCATCCCGTCAACTGAAGATACACGAGTTGAACTATCCGACACACGATTAAGAATTAGCCGCGGTGGTATTCGCACTCTAGATTTGGAGACATTATCTGTACGGTGTGAAGTGCGAGATATTCACCGACCACAAGAGTTTGAAGTACCTATTCACCTAGAGGGAGCTTAACATGAGACAACAGAGATGGTTAGGACTGATAAAAGATTACGACCTGGACATTCAGTACCACCCCGGAAAGGCAAACTAGGTAGCCGATGCACTGAGCAGGAAGACTCATGGCGTGCTAGCAAACACGTTGGTAAGGGAAATGGAGAACCTACAACTAGAAGTGGTAGAGTCGACCACAGTCATGTTAGGGACTGTTACCGCGAAGCCAGGGATACTGGAGGAGGTACTAGATGTAATAGTCAGGAAAATGGTATGATGGAATGATAGTAGGGAATATAGTGATAAAGTCTAGAAGAGAAATAACGAGGGATACGGGAACGAAAGAACGATAAAAGAAACGAAAAGATTGAAAAGTAAAACAAAAGATTAAGGACGGTTAAAAGTGAAAAGTGGGAGGGGTCAAAATGTGAATTAGGAAAGTTAAAATGCCTATAAATAGAGGTTAGAAGGCCTAAAAACCAAGTTATTTATCACTAAACCACACAAACGTACGGAAAAACGCCAAAGCAAGAAATTATCGCGAAAATTTCTTACATTGAAAATTATCGTGAATCTCCCGAAGAGAGAAAATTGTCGCGGAAATGAAATACTTCATAATTTGTAGCGAAAATGTAAACCGTGTGTCGTTTTATTGCGAATTTCAGGAATAGAATAACTTCATCGCGAAAACATACAATTAGGGTGTTTTCGTCGCGTTTCAACGTCGGATCGTGATGAAGAAAGATAAGAAGGGTCTACGGTAACCAAATAGTCAATAATAAGATAATAACGTCAAAAAAAATGAAGTACTGAAATATGTTACGGATTGCAGGGAAGCACCAGAGATTATAACAAGTGAAAACAATAGTAAGCGGAGTGAATACAATATAGTAATGGAAGGTTCAGACTTAGGGAACGGGATTGGGTCATTAAAGATGAAAGAAAAAGACAGGAATGAATTAGATAAATGTTAATAAGACTCGGGGTGAGGAAGGATGGACCGTCCGACCGAACCCGGCATCGTGCCTAGTACAAGATTCGCCAAAGGAATGAAATGCCTGATGAAGGGAACGATAAGTTCCAAAGATGGAAAGATACGTATGAAATAGGGTAGAACGGATCCAGGTGGAAAAAGGGTAGCGCCTAAGTACCCACCCGGGGAAGGAAAGTATATGGAGCGTCGAGTCATCCAACAGCTAACGGTTGGCTTGGGCGGGACATGTACCGAGCATGTAACTCTCGGCAACAGCAAAGTTAAATTACGAGGGGAATGATAAGGGTAAAAGAAGAAGGAAATAAGAAAACGGTTAAAAAGGAATGATTCACGCGTGTGTGTACGGTTTAATTAAGAAATGAAAAGATAATGTGTAGCGTGTGTGAAGTTTCCTTTAATAGATTGTGACCACTTTACAGATTTTGTAGGTGACGTGGACGAGGTATGAGAAGGGCATGGGAAGAAGGTCGTCGGTTGTCCGGTGATAGAGTCTGGTCTTTTGAGAACACTCTAAATTAATGTTTTCGAACTACGTTTTAAGTTTACATTCGAATGATTCATTTTATTTAGCACGTTTTAACAAAACGGCTAGGCCCGAATTAGGGTCGTTACACTAGAAGCACAGATATCAGACCCCGCGAAAAGAGGGAAACGAGACCGATAAATCAGAGATAAACAAAGGAAGTGATATGCTAATCAGAATGAATGAACGGATATGGGTTCCAAACAGGCCAGAGCTAAGGAAGAAGATTATGGCAGAAGCACACAGTTCGGCCTTCTTAGTTCACCCAGGAAGTACTAAGATGTATCGGGACCTAAAAACGCACTGGTGGTGGAATGGAATGAAGAAAGAGATCGCAAAATTTGTGGCCAAATGCAAAAATTACCAACGAGTTAAGGCCGAGCACCAATGCCCGGGAGGCGAGCTACAACCCTTAGCGATTCCAGAGTGGAAATGGGATAGCATCGGCATGGACTTTGTGGTAGGATTACCCAAGAGCCCACGGAAGAACGACACGATATGGGTACTGGTTGACCGTCTTACAAAGGTGTCTCATTTCTTAGCAGTCAAGACAACATACGGAGTAGACAGGCTATCCAGAATATATGTGGATAACATAGTCAAGTTACATGGAGTTCCAGTAAATATTGTGTCTGACAGAGACCCGAGATTCACGTCTAGATTTTGGCAAAGTTTACAGAAATCACACGGAACCCAGTTAAGCATGAGCACAGCCTATCACCCACAGACGGATGGTCAGACGGAGAGAACCAACCAAATTATGGAGGATATGTTACGGGCATGTGTATTGGAGTTTAAGAGAGGTTGGGAGGATTTCCTACTGCTAGTGGAATTTGCGTACAATAATAGCTTTTAGAGCAGCATTGGCATGGCCCCATATGAGGCATTGTACGGGAGGATGTGTCGTACACCACTATTGTAATAGCCGAGAAAAAGGTATGTCAAAACAAATTGTAGGGAATGTAACGGTAAAGTCTACACGAGAGATAATGAGAGATACGGGAACGAAAGAACGTAAAAGGGAACGACGAATAGAAAAGTAAAGAAAAAGATAAAAGAGGGGTCAAAAGTAAAGGAAGGAGGGGTCAAAGTGTGAATTAGAAAAGTTAGGATGTCTATAAATAGGAGTGAGGAGGCCCAAAAACGAGCTAATCATCATTAAGACCCGAAAATTCGAGAATTCCCGCGAAGAAGGAAATTATCGCGAAATTTGGACTGCATGTATTTTTATCGCGGAAATTTGTATGAAGAAATTTTCGCGGATTTCATGTGAAGAGGAAATTGTCGCGAAAATGGAACATGTGTAAATTATCGCGGATTTGATGATGAAGAGAATTATCGCGGATTTCCTTGGTGAAGAGAATTGTCGCGGAAATTAAAACAAGAGTAACTTTATCGCGAAAAAGCTCTCAAGTGTAAAATTATCGCGGATTTGGAGTTTCAGCATAGAATTATCGCGAATTTCGAGGAAAGAAGTAAAATTATCGCGAAATTTGGCCTGCATGTATTTTTATCGCGGAAATTTGTATGAAGAAATTGTCGCGGATTTCATGTGAAGAGGAAATTGTCGCGAAAATGGAACATGTGTAAATTATCGCGGATTTGATGATGAAGAGAATTATCGCGGATTTCCTTGGTGAAGAGAATTGTCGCGGAAATTAAAACGTGAGTAACTTTATCGCGAAAAAGCTCTCAAGTGTAAAATTATCGCGGATTTGGAGTTTCAGCATAGAATTATCGCGAATTTCGAGGAAAAAAGTAAAATTATCACGGAAATACGAAGTTTAAGTGTTTTCGTCGCGTCTCGACGTCGCATCGTGAAAGGAAAGGAACACGTAAGGTCTACGGTAACCACTTAGCTAACGATAGGATAATAACGTCGAAATTCGAGTAACTAAAACCTATTACGAAATGCAGGAAAGCATGGAAAGACTATAGCAAGCGAAAGCAACGGTAAGCGGAGTGAACACGATATACTAAGGGAAGGTTCAGATTTAAAGAACGGGATTGGATTAATAAAAGAAAAGAAAGATACGAATGAACGAGATAAACGATAATAAGACTCGGGGTGAAGAAGGATGGACCGTCCGACCGAACCTGGCATGGTGCCTAGTACACGATTCGCCAAAGGAAGGGCATGCCTAATGAAGGGAACGATAAGTTCCAAAGAAGGAAAAGATACGTACGAAGAGGGCAGAACGGATCCGGGTGGAAAAAGGGGTAGCGCCTAAGTACCCACGCGGGGAAGGGAAGCATATGGCCCGTCGAGTCATCCAACATCTAACGGTTGGCTTGGGCGGGACATGCACCGAGCATTTTAATCTCGGCTACAGAAAAGTTAATGAATGATGGAAATGATAAGGGTAAAAGAAGAGGGAATAAGAAAACGGTTAAGTGAAATGGTTCATGTGTGCTTGTATGATGTAACGAAGAAGTAAGAAAGATAATGTGTAGTGTGTGTGAAGTTTCCTTTAATAGATTGTGACCGCTTTACAGATTTTGTAGGTGACGCAGACGAGGTATGAGAGGGGCAGGGGAAGGAGGTCGTCGGTTGTCCGGTGATAGAGTCCGGTCCTTTGGAGAACACTCTAAATTATGATGTCGAACTTGATGTTTTCAAACTACGTTTTAAGTTTATATTCGTATGCTTTTGTTTTATTCAGCACGTTTTAACNACAGAAAAGTTAATGAATGATGGAAATGATAAGGGTAAAAGAAGAGGGAATAAGAAAACGGTTAAGTGAAATGGTTCATGTGTGTGTGTGTAAGATGTAACTAAGAAGTAAGAAAGATAATGTGTAGTGTGTGTGAAGTTTCCTTTAATAGATTGTGACCGCTTTACAGATTTTGTAGGTGACGCAGGTGAGATATGATAGGGACGGGGAAGGAGGTCGTCGGTTGTCTGGTGATAGAGTCCGATCCTTCGGAGAACACTCTAAATTATGCAGTCGTACTTTAATGTTTCGAAATATGTTTTAAATTTGCTTCCGAATATTTCCGTTTTAATTATCATGTTTTAACAAAACAACTAGGCCCAAATTAGGGTCGTTACAACTATGCTGGGATGAGGTGGGAGAGAGAAACACCACGGGAACAGAATTGGTGGAAGTCACCGTTGAAAAGGTGGCCGTGGTACGAAAGAACATTAAGGCGGCACAGGACCGATACAAAAGTTGGCCAGACACAAAAAGGAGACCCTTACAGTTAAAAGTGGGGGATCATGCCTACCTAAAGATATCACCGATGAAGGGGGTGCTAAGGACCACAAGGACAGAGAAGTTGAGTCCCCGGTATATCGGACCATACGAGGTGGAACGAAGAATCGGAAACCTAGCATATCAGCTGAAGCATCCGGAAGAGATGAGGGGGATCCACAATGTTTTTCACGTATCCCAACTGAGGAGGAGTTTGACCGGAGGAATCCAACAATGTGTCGAGGAACCCATAGAGATAACCTCGGAATTGACATACGAGGAAGTTCCAGTGAAAATCCGTCTCAGAGAGGAAAGAAGATTCAGAAACAAACAAATTCCCATGGTGAAAGTACAATGGTCTAATCACGGAAAAAGGGAAGCTACATTTGAAACGGAACGAGAGATTAGGCAGAGAGCGCCGGAGTTAATGGAAGATTGGTACGCACGAGTTTCGGGACGAAACACAAAATAAGTGGGGAAGGATGTAATAGCCAGGAAAAAGGTACGATGGAACAAATAGTATGGAATGTAGCGGTAATAATCTAGACAAGGAATAACGAAGGATACGAGAATGAAAGAACGAAAAAGGAAACGAAAAATAGAAAGTAAAGCAAAAGATAAACGAAGGGTCAAAATGAAAAGAAAGAGGGGTCAAAGTGTGAATTAGGAAAGTTAAGATGTCTATAAATAGGGGTGGGGAAGCCCAAAAACGAGTTAATTATCATTATGCCACGAAATCCGAAAATTGTAGCAAAAGAAGGAAATTGTCGCGAAAATTATGCCTTTGAAAATTGTCGCGGAATTGATGTGGTGAACAAATTGTCGCGAATTTTTAACGTTTGGAAAATTATCGCGAATTTTTGGGAAGGCAATTATTGTCACGAAAATGACTAAGGGAAAAATTATCGCTGAAATGGGTGAAGAACAAAATTGTCGCGAAAACGCTTGAAGTGTAAAATTGTCGCGTCTAAGTTTGAGTGTTTTCGTTGCGTCTCAACGTCGGATCGTGGGAGGAAAAGAACACGTAGGGTCTACGGTAATCACATAGTTAACAATAAGATAATAACGTCGGAATTCGAGTAACTAAGATCTGTTACGAAATGCAGGGAAGCACGGAATGATTGTAACAAACGAAAGCAAACTGTAAGCGGAATGAACACAATGTAGTAAGGGAAGGTTCATACTTAGGGAAATAGGATTGGGTCATTAAGGAAGAAAGAAAAAGACACGAATGAATGAGATAAAGGCTAATAAGACTCGGGGTGAGGAAGGATGGACTGCCCGACCGAACCCGGCATCGTGCTTAGTACACGATTCGCCAAAGGAAGGGCATGCCTATTGAAGGGAACGATAAGTTCCAAAGATGGAAAGATACGTACGAAAATGGCAGAACGGATCCGGGTGGAAAAAGGGGTAGCGCCTAAGTACCCACCCGGGGAAGGGAAGCATATGGCCCGTCAAGTCATCCAACAGCTAACGGTTGGCTTGGGTGGGACATGTACCGAGCATGTTACTCTCGGCAACAGTAAATTTTAAAATGTGAGGGAATGATAAGGGTAAAAGAAGAAGGAAATAAGAAAACGGTTAAAAGAAATGATTCACGCATGGGTGTACGGTTTAGTTAAGAATGAAAAGATAATGTATAGCGTGCGTGAAGTTTCCTTTAATAGATTGTGACCACTTTACAGAATTTGTAGGTGACGTGGATGAGGTATGAGAAGTGCATGGGAAGGAGGTCGTCGGTTGGCCGGTGATAGAGTCCGGTCTTTTGAGAACACTCTAAATTATGTTGTCAAACTTTAATGTTTTTGAACTATGTTTTAAGTTTACATTTGAACGTTTCGTTTTATTTAGCACGTTTTACCAAAACAGCTAGGCCCGAATTAGGGTCGTTACAATGGTACTCATCAGTATGCTCCCAGCAACAACGTCGACCAACCTATCAATGTGTTGAAGGTGCTAGGTATCTGACTCACAGAATTTGTTGAGCCCCTTCTACTCGACACACATTCGCCATTTCCCTCTAGCTTTCGGAACCGTCATAGGATTGGCCATGCATTCGGAATATTTTATTTCCTTCACCTACCCGGCGACCACAATTCTGCAGTTTCCTGCCTAATAATTTCTACAACCTTTGGTGAAAAACGACAACATTTTTGTCTTACCGGTCAAGCGTGGGGATGAGTATTAATGTGATGCTCCATCACCGCTCTGTCTATCCCACATAGCTCCTTTGGACCCCAAGCGAAGACCTCCACATTATATTGTAACAATTTAATCAAATCATTCTCAAACGCCGGAGCAATGTCGAAACCCATTCTAGTGGTCTTCTCCGAATCTCCAGAAATATCTTCCACAACTTTAAAACAAGCTGAATCCATAGCCCTTCTTGGCTCTCTCAAGTCTTCAATAGCATGGATTCTGGATCTGCAATAAAAAACATAACATGAACGAGCAGTAGCTTGATCGACACATACAGTCACTATCCCAGTAGCGGTCAGTAATTTGAGCATCAAATGTAATGTTGAAGGTATAGTTTCAAATGCGTTGAGCCTCGGTAGTCCCAAAATGACATTGTATTCCATGTCGATGTCCTTGGCTGTGAGATTCGAAATTTATTAAACTTAGACCGGTGATTAGAAATGATGTTTAGTAAGGTAAATCTTATTAGGATACATGATTATAGGCATAAATGAGTGAGTTTTGGCAAGACAAATGTGACTAAAACATGGAAAGGCAAAGACAAGAAATAAGGTAACTTAACACTTAAGTATAATGCTTTAATTACAAATTATGATTGGTTAATCATATAAATCTTATAAAATTGCAAACATACGTGGCATAGTTGTGACAAGAGATGATACCGTACATGTGACAAAATCACATTACCATTCCCTACAACGTTTCCTTGAGAGGAAATATTTACTCTGTCTCTTCTTTGCATTAGATGGTTCTGCATATACAATCACTTTAATGAGATTTACTTTCATAACATCTCAATTCTCCTCTCCAAATAGGACTAAACGAAATTCCACCTTTATAATTTGCTACTAACATAGTTATTGGCCACTGTTTCTCGTCATAATATCCAACTAAGGCAGCACTTATGGCTTCTTTGAATGCGAAAAATATAAACTCAAAGGTTTCCGAGCGGGAGTGGAGTCATACACGAATCATTACTTATATAATCTTTCCAACTTTCAAAAACCAACCGGCTATGCACAAAGGAATATCAAACTTTCATCGATTGATAACTTATCAATTTATATTTGTCTCACAAATATCATAGGAACAAGTAAATTCCCGCCATTCACCAAGAACACACCTCTAGGAGGGTTCCACTTCATTCGATACCTCCACAGTATACTGAATCATTCGCTTAAACATTGGATGTGATTATTTTCATGTCGATTCTTTATCCGTATGCCATCAATTTGGACTTCCAATCATTCTCCCCTATCACATCTTTAAATATTAAATTCATCGCTTGTTGATACATGACACCTGCTTTCTTCATACCAAAAGAGCATAATTGGGAAATTTCAAACCGCAATCCTGCTTGCACAGGCTCGTTATGTGTATTTCACAGGCTCGACGAGTCCTGCTTGCAACAAACTTTCCACATCTTCATCAATTATCTTTTCATTTTCAAGGGAGAATATCCACTTATTTCAAGGAATTCATTTTCATTCTTTAAAACTACCTTAATATCAGAGGTTCCATCTTAATATCATTTTCCTTTTTCTTCAAGAGCAAAATCGCATCATCTTAATCAACTCGTTCTTTCTAATTAGATTCCCACCATATAAACATATTTATTCGCATTAGAAATTGTCATAGCGCTTCGAAACATAATACTAGAAAATATCTTGTCAACAACTGATTTCCCTTCATCTTTTTTTATTCCCGAGAAGGTATGAAACTTCACCATCAAAGCGGGGTAGAGTTATGATAGCTCCGATTAGATTCAAGGCACTTCTACCCAAGATAGCATTTTCTGGGAGAATATGAAGATCCATCACTAAGAATTCCATTAATATAGTCATCGATATTTCCTTTTATCCCAATGTGACTGGGAGAATATTAGAACATTTGATAGGGACAAAATTTTTTTTAAACTAGACTAACTTAATATGTTGTTTAATAGTTGTATGCCAAAACATCTGCTAGAAAGCACATATGGTCAAGATACTCGTCATCTCGATAATCTCACAAATGAATTAAGAAGGCGTGTTCAATAACCATATATTTTCGGACGAATACCATTCCAGGCGATCTATAAAATAACACAATTTTTAAATTTCTTTCGTTATCAATAATTTAACCCTCGATAAGTACAGTATGATAGCAATTCATACTTCTAAATCCCCAACAATCCATCATTCTCGGGACCTCGTTTAATAACTCAAATAGGAAACATTGATTGATAGCTTCATAAAGGTATTTGAAAAGATCAATCATCATTGGCAGACACGATGATATAACCGTTATTAAATAATTGCTTAACTTCCTGATGAATACCATTCCAGATAAAAACCATACGAATACCATTTCGGATGATAGTGAAGTAAATCAAACAGATGAACTCTTCATGATAGTTTAGGACAAATCCGAACGAATACCATTTCGGATGATTCAGAAAAATAATTAGATGTATGTCGTCTTCACGATACGCTGATTGTTATCAATAATATGACCATCAAGTGGAGTTAATTCCAATTAATTTAGTATAATAGTGATTTTTAACTTCAACTTCTCAAACATAATTCCGAGGGTTGCGAAACTCTTCATGGCTTTCGTTAATGCAGACCCACATGATCCAAATAGGAAACATTGATCGATGAAGTCATGTTCAATTTCTCGGGTAACAATTAATAACCAATGAAATCCTAGATGGTCCAATTACTCCACAATCATGCTCGAATATCTTGAATGATGAGTAGATCACTATTAAGGATGTCTTCATTGATGAATATATGAGAAAGTCGAGACATAAATATACGCTTCAAATGATGAGGAGATGAGAGCGTCTTTCAATAACACGACTCCACACCGGTGTTTCATTTTATGATTCTACGGTAACTTCAAGCGTTCCTTGGTTATTCGTCGATGACTATCTTTCTCATTTTAACCACTTCTACACTATGCATATTTGCAGTTTCTCCTTTTATCAAGATGAATACTTGTTCATTCACGAATCCTTTGTCTTTGACACTAGCTTCTTCATCTTCCATAATAATTTTTTGATGTGGTATATTCCCAAAAGGCGTACTCCTCTACTCGTCAGTTTGAATATTAAGATATTCATTTCCATATTCTAGGACATGTATGATCTTTGTAACAACAAAAAATTCACCAAGTTCCATAAACTTGGTTAGCCACTAAGCCTTGAACCTTAATCCACCAAAATCATTGGTATAACGTATGGAACATATCCGGAAGTTACATAGCTTCATGATGGGTGTCCATAGAGAAGATTAATATTCCACGATCGCGTATTCTTCTAATCGGTAACCAGAAATTTCTGCTAATAACTCAAAACTTGAAAATCCCTATTAATCAATTTCGCTCTTACACACGTTCTATGATTCCGAACTAAATGAATACATACTAGAGCGAGATGCTCAATACTCACGACTTATTACCTCGGGATATGGTAAATCGATCTCGGGGAGCGTCACTAGTTTCTTGATTTGAATATTTTAGCCAACTTCCACAACCTTGGCTTCAGGCATTCCTTCTCCCGTACTAATCAATTCATCCAGCTGGCCAAGCTACAATAGTCTCCCACATCCGACATCAATTCTCGAAAAAATACTTGGGACTAATGAGTCCGTGGTGTCAAAATTCTTGCGACAAAATACATGGCAAATTCCTGCGCATAAGTGATTGCAAAATACTTGGGCAGCGATATTGTAATAGCCGAGAAAAAGGTATGTCGAAACAAATAGTAGGGAATGTAACGGTAAAGTCTAGACGGTAGATAATGAGAGATACGGGAACGAAAGAACGTAAAAGGGAACGAAGAATAGAAAAGTAAAGAAAAAGATAAAGGAGGGGTCAAAAGTAAAGGAAGGAGGGGTCAAAGTGTGAATTAGAAAAGTTAGGATGTCTATAAATAGGAGTGAGGAGGCCCAAAAACGGGTTAATCATCATTAAGACCCGAATATCCGAAAATTCCCNTCTTTATGGGATCGTATCTAAAAGAGACAATAAGTCATCATTTCGCCTCAAAGTTGGGAACTCGACCTCGAATTCAAATGTTACTCTTCATGTTTAAACAATGCCTTGCTTATTTCAACGGCCCTTTACTAAGAATGCAAGCATGCTATATAGACGATAGCCTTTACAGATTGCCGGTAATTGAGCTACATATATAAGATGCACATGATCTACCGTAAGCTTATAATAGTTCCCCCGAAATAGTGAGAATGACAAAGGAGTAAGTAACGACCTCCTAGCGGAGGTGAGAAAGTGATGTTCTTGTTCGAGCATGGGGATATCATATGTAGGGGAAAGATATATGAGCTTGAGTTCGCAGAGTTACAATCACGACGGGAACCAAATTAAATTGCGAAGTTAAGGAGTCGAGCAAACCCTCAAAGTTATGAAAAGCGGGACTTTCACTAAGAGGAAAGCGAGAGACCCAAGGTGAAACTAAAACCTCTTGATGACAGTTGAGAAATACTTTCTAAATTCGATCGATTAATACTAAGAAATCGAAGCGATGCATCAGAATTTCTGTCAATAACGAAGCGCACTAGTATGCAAGAATGCAATGTAAAAAGTGATACGTATAAGAGCTAAACTACGAGTTGAAGAAGCGTGAAACTATCAATTCATCTCGGGATCTGATTCCGTTAGTAATAACGAGATGACTTCGACCTTATTCACGGTATTGTAAAAAGTTTATGAACGAGTTATGGATTTCTGGACGAGCTGATATAATGTGGTTTACGACTCAGAATCTGAATCTGAAAACCAGGGGACTATTGATATTGCCAGAGGTTATTTGTGTAATTTTGTTAACCTAGGGGCTCGTCCGACATGGCTATTTGGTATTTTCGGTATTTTTATATGTCTATCGCGAGGCGTATTCGAGTGTATTTTCGTAATTCAGGCATGCTGGACCCCATATAAGGCTTCTGTAAGTGTTTTGAGATGTTTTGGGTCATTTCGGCCCCGTACGGGGACATGGGTATTTTCGTCATTTTCCACCCGGGAGTGCACCGGTCAGGTGCAATGATGTTATATGGCTGCGTATTCACTATCTAAAGGCAAAGGACCAATATACGAAGTTCTCGGGAAATTTCTGATCGTATTCCCGACTAATATCTTGTCCGAAGTGATTCCCGAAGCTTCGGGGCCAACATGGTATTTACTATATTATGGTTTGGAATTTTTAATTGTTTTGGGCTAAGTGAAGTGAACTAGGCTTATGGGCCCAAGTGAGTGGGTTTTGGGCTCGACTTCTCTATAAATAGGAGCCCCAAAGCATTGAGAAAAGGTTCAGAATTTTATCACGCTTCCCGAGGCAGAACGTAATTCCCCAGCCGCGACCAATCGCCCTAGCCGCGACCAAACTTGCTCAGAGTCGCGACCAATCACCCCAGCCGCGACCAATTGCACTAGCCGCTACCGATTGCTTAGTCGCGACCAATTGCACTAGCCGCGACCGATTGCCTAGCCGCGACCAATCGCCCTAGCCGCGACCAAACCCACTTAGTCGCGACCAGCCTTCTAGCCGCGACCAACCAGCCAGCCAGTCGCGATCAGTGGCTAGCTAAACCAAGTCGCGACCATTCACCATCACTCGCGACCAGTCATCATCTCCCCGCGAACAGTGACCTCCTCGCGCCCAATCGCGTTGGTCGCGACCAGCCTGTTCGTCTGCACTGTTCACTCGCGTCCAGTGGAACGCGACTGCAGATTTGATCGTTTCTCGAGCCGTTTCCGCCCGAATTGTCGTTATCATCTCATTGTATTTGTACCGCTTGATTATTATAGTGAAAATCAAGGTAGAGCTTCGCTCTCCCGAGGACGTAAGCCCGCACATTGTGGGCCCAACCTCGTATATCGCTCGTGTCCCCACAACAATCTAATTTCAAGTAAATTATAAATTGACTGATCTAAAAATAAATACCCAAAATATTTTTAGACTAGATCAGTTTGGCGCCGTCCGTGGGGACCGAGATTTTTATCCCATTGAGAGCTTTATTGCTGAGTTCGGATTTCTATTATCATGACTACTCGGAATTCTAATGAAGNACACGAGTGATATACGAGGTTGGACCCACAATGTGTGAGCTTACGTCCTCGGGAGAGCGATGCTCTACCTTGGTTTTCAATATGATAATCAAATAATACAAGTACAAAAAAGAGATAGAGACAATCTAAATGAAAACGGTACAAAAATAATCAATTCACTCCATTGTGCCTGAGATGGCAGAAACTCGCGAATGGGAAGAGTTCTCGCGACTTTATGGTCAAAATTTCGCGAATGGAATAAAAAGTCGTGAGTCACATGGTCCAAGTGACGAAAACTAGCGAGTCAGAGGTCACGATGACGAAAAGTCGAGAGTCGGGGGGCCAGGCGACGAAATCTCGCGACTTAAGCGAGGGATACAAGTTCTCGAGAATCAACACATCAAAAATTCGCGACTCAGCCATTGTGAAATAAGATATTAAACTCTACAACCAACTAAACACGTCGAAAACTCGCGAGACGACACAACTCGTGACTTTTTAAGCAAAAAGTCGCTAATGTGGGGTGGAAGGCAAGTTCTCGCAACTTTTAACCCAAAAAGTCGCGACTTGGCATAATGTCACGAATCTTGGGGCAAGTTCAAGAGAAAACCTTGCCTTGGGAAGCTTGCCAAGTGTGTGAACCTTTTACGGGGCCTAAGGTATTGTATTTATAGAGAAACTTGGCCCAATAGATCAACTTAGGGTTCAAAAGCCCAATCTTAGTCAATTTGTCCCAGCCTAGCTCGAGTTGCTCGTAAACGCCCAATTTTATCTAGATATGAATCATAATGTCTTGGGTATTCCGAAATGCATCCCGGTCGAACACTTATCACCTGGAGTGCAGAAAATTTACCTGAAAATACAATTCACCATTTCCTCATCTCTGAATACTTAGAATATAGCCGAAAATATCGCATAAACTCACCAACGAGCTCTTCGAGTGCCAAATTATANAAATCAAGGTAGAGCTTCGCTCTCCCGAGGACGTAAGCCCGCACATTGTGGGCCCAACCTCGTATATCGCTCGTGTCCCCACAACAATCTAATTTCAAGTAAATTATAAATTGACTGATCTAAAAATAAATACCCAAAATATTTTTAGACTAGATCAGTATTTATAGAGAAACTTGGCCCAATAGATCAACTTAGGGTTCAAAAGCCCAATCTTAGTCAATTTGTCCCAGCCTAGCTCGAGTTGCTCGTAAACGCCCAATTTTATCTAGATATGAATCATAATGTCTTGGGTATTCCTAAATGCATCCCGGTCGAACACTTATCACCTGGAGTGCAGAAAATTTACCTGAAAATACAATTCACCATTTCCTCATCTCTGAATACTTAGAATATAGCCGAAAATATCGCATAAACTCACCAACGAGCTCTTCGAGTGCCAAATTATAAAAATACCCCTTGTATCATTCTCAACCGAAATCATCCAACATTGCTCAAAACGTCACCAGAATTCTTATAGGCGGCCTGGGATGCCCAGATTACAAGATTACCCCCAAAATCACATTACTCAATAAATAATGATGTGAGCATCGGAACCTAGTACCGCGAATCTGTGCAGTCCCAAACTAATTTGGGCTAGCACAAGTAGCATGAGGCGAATCTATGCAACCCGTGACCCATAACTTAAATGAATAATGCAATGGGCTCGAAGGGCTGAACTCGAGCAATGCCAAAAAGCCCGAACACTTGATAGGACCTAAGGTAAGCTACCAGCTGTCATATCACCCTTTAGGGAACGATCCAAAGGATCGTTCCAACGGTTACAGAGTAGTGGGGACGTTACTCCACATTCAATGGTGGCATAAAGATGTGCAAGTGGTGGTTACAGGAGAAAAGCTACACGTACAATCACGCCGATAAATATGAGCTTTAAAGATTAGCTCAGAAGGACCCTCTATATGTGCAATACGAGCTGCTACTGTGTTTTTCCCTCTGCTGCACATTTGTTTTTAGCCTTTTTCATTTTCTGTAGCTTTCGACCTTGTGTAATCTTCACTTTTTAATCGATTAATCGACTAAGAGCGATTTACGGTCTTAGTCATGTGGTTTTTTCTCCTTTCTAAGGGGTTTTCCACGTTAAATTGCCATGTCGTTCATTAACTTATCTTTCGTAATCGTTTTCCACATTTCAAACAAATCAAAACCTGTTGACTATTAACACCGCAGTCTTTCAGACCATAACAGTTTGGCGTCGACCGTGGGGATGATTTTTTACTAAATTGCCATACGATTACTCACCCTAGAAAGGATAATTAATGGCATGGCAACAGGGGATTCAGTGAATGATGGCGAGGCTCCTCGTAACAGATTTTAATCCCCTGCATTCTCTTTGCAGGATCTTGAAGCTATCATTAGGAAGGTGGTGTTGGAAGTAATCACGAAGAAAAACCAAACATGGCCGCAGGTGGCTGCCAGCCCTGCTTCACCAGATGGAGACTATGAGAGCAACCTTGAAGTGCGCAGCTCTAGCGAGGAGATGCTAAGGTGCGGGGGCACTACTAGGAGGCGGAGATATTTATCTACACCACCTCCTCTAGTGAAAACTTCGACTCCTGCTCCAGAAACTGACCAGGAGCGAATGCGGGAGCGGTTCCATGAGTTAACGAAAGAGCTAGATGTGCTGAAGGCGTGAAGGGATTTCGAGCCCGGTCTAGGTAGATGGGCTCTTTTACCTGGCGATGGAAGCCCCTATCTCTAGGAATAAGGATGACAATTTGTGGCATAACTTACACGCTGCCCATGCCTCATCCCAACAATCGGCCAGCGTTTCCACAGCTCTAGGAGATTTGATGCTCCCATTCTCATAGGATATCTGGGCGGCAGTCCAAGATCGACACTATCGCAACCCCGACGGGTTGCCAACCTTTATGGGCGACGGAGATCTGATCGATCATGTCGCAGATTTTAAGTTACGGATGGGAACGGTACGGGCCTCCGATTAGTTGAAGTGCCGCATCTTTGAGTCTTGCTTGCAAGGAGACGCTCAGACGTAGATTTATTCTGGGATTCTCTGAAAAATTTGTTCCCAATGTAGAACCGCCGTGAAGTATGTAGGAACTATACCAATTGAAGTATGTCCAAGCAAAAATGAGTCTCGGGTCCTTTATGGAGAAATTCAACAAAACGGCCCGGGGCATCAAATTGGAGCTCAAGGATAAAATTGACATCTTACAACAGGTATTAGGATCGTGCGGCCTTTCCGCCAGCTTGGTGAAGAGTCCTTCATCCATCTTGGGGAAACTCATGCAAAAAATCAACAAGTACATCAAGGTGGTTGGGGTGATGGGATCAAGGTTCAGGAAGACAATCGGGAATTCTGAGCCCGTAGACGATCATGGGGTTGTTTACCCTAAGAGGCAGCCCCGAGAAATATAGGCAGTGGTCGCTGAGAATGATCTTCCTCCGAAGAGGTATGATAAAAAGGATAAACGGGTGTATTGTGAATTACATCACAATAATGATCACTGAACTTTGAAGTGCCCAATGCTCAGGAGACAGTATCGGCGATGGCAAAAGAAAGGTCAGATCAGAGTGATCGCAAGAGCCAATCAGAACTCGAACGTCCCATATCAGCATTTGGAGAATAAAATCTTTAGAGATTTAATAGGTCATGTTATGGAAGTGTATGTTGATGACATGATTTTTAAGTTCATGAATGATGAAGATCATATTCCGTACTTGTCTCACTGTTTTAAAGTTTGATGCAAGTATAAGTTAAATTTGAATCCGAACAAGTGTTGCTTCAGGATCCAAAGTGGCAAGTTCTTAGGATAATGTCTTTGAGAAAGGTATAGAAGTTAATCCTGAAAAAGTTCAAGACATCATTGATATGCAGCCTCTAAGGAATAAGAGAGAGTTCCGAAGATTGACTGGTCGGCTGGCTGCTTTAAGTAGATTTATATCAAAATGCACTAATCGGGCCCTTCCTTTCTTTAGGTTTCTAAAGAAAGCTAGTTCGATGGAATGGACCGAAGAGTGTGATCATGCCTTCGTGAAACTCATAACTTACCTAACAACCCCTCCGGGAATGGTCAGCCCGACATACGATGAACCCTTGGGTTTTTTTTGGCAGTGTCTAAAGCTGTTGTGATCGCTACACTGGTGAACATAAGGAATGATATCCACAGGCTAGTTTATTATGTGAGCCACTCTTTAGTGACTAGTTTATTTTCGATTCCAATTTTCAAAGCCATATATACTAATTTAGAGAAATTCATGTTGGCGTTGAAGAATGCTATATCCAAGTTGAAGCATTGTTTTGAGGGCTAGAAAGTGTATGTGTACACTCATCAACCCCTTAATGCGGATCTAAGTCAGGCTAACTTGAAAGGAAGATTATTTGTATAGGCTATCAAAATCAGTGTTATGTATCTTTAATTTGTGCCCGAAAGGCAATTAAGGCACAGATCCTCATGGATTTTGTAGTCGAAATGACCTAACCCGCTGTATGGCTGAATTAGGAAGACGACCGATGGATCATATACGTTGATGGGTCAACCTTCGGGGGCAAAAGAGTCCGCATCACCTTACCACGACACAATGAGATGTCAGTCACTCTTCAGTAAAATTCCTATTCCCTGGTACAAACAAAATGGTGGAGTACGAGGCGGTATTAGCTGGGATGAATCTGTCTTGAGAGATGAGAGTAGGAAAAGTACGAATGTTCTCTGATTCCAAGTTGGTTGTAGAAGAGTTTGCAGCAGATTTGACACCCATGAACCTATGATAAAGTTATACCATTTCAAGGTCCTTGAAGCATCGAAAAAGTTCAGTGAATTTTCTCTAGATCTTGTCCCACGGGAACAAAACAAGGCGGCCAATGCATTGCTAGACTGGCTGCAAGTATGTTTATAGTAGGATCTGGCAAGGTATCAGTTCACATACAAGACCATCCCTCGATCGATATCCCAGCGACAGAACAAACTGTCAAAGAAATTGGGGCTCTGTCTTATGAACTCTAGAACTTAAACATCAATGATGTGACGTAAGATCCCACGTGGATGGAACCTCTGGTTAAATACCTGACAAATGACCACCTCCCGGAAGATACCTCTGAAGCTAGGAAGCTCGAGCTTCAGGCCAAGAGGTATGTAATGAAAGATAGTCATTTGTTCAAGAAGAGTTTTGATAGCCCGCACTTGAAATATTTGGCCCCCGTCGAAGCTAAGGCTGCCATGGCTTATGTTCATGAGGGGGGTATGTGGATTACACTCAAGGACCCGCTCTTTATACCATCGTATTATTAGAGTTGGATACTTTTGGCCAACATTGCTTGAGGACGCCAAGAGATATACGAAGCACAATTTGACTTGTCAATATCATGCTTCGCTCCCAAAGCGATCGATGGTTCCCTTATCAGTGACCCTGCTCTCTTGCCCGTTTGAGAAATGCGGTATTGATATTCTGGGGCAGTTTCCTAGGTCACTTTGCCAACGTAGATTTTGTATCGTGGAAGTGGAATACTATTCTAAATGTATCACATCTGCAATCGCAATAAAGCCCTAGGGGCAAATATGACAGCTCTGCAACCCAATACCGCGAATCTATGGTGGACCAAACTAATTTGGGCCGCCCCAAGTAGCAATAGGCGAATCTATGCAACCCGGGACACGTAACTTAACCCAATAATGCAAAGGTCCAAAAGGGCCGAACTCGAGAAAGGCCAGAAAGCCCGAATACTTGACAGGACTGAGGGTAAGGTGCCAGCTATAATATCACACTTCGGGGACCGATCCTAAGGATCGGTCTAGCAGTTACTGAGTAGTTGGGACATTACTCCACAATCAATAGTGGCATTAAGACATGCAAGTGGCGGTTACAGGAGAAAAGCTACACGTACAATCACGCCTATAAATATGAGCTTTAAAGATTAGCTTAGGAGGACCCTCTATGTGTGCAATACGAGCTATTACTCTGCTTTTCCCTCTAATGCGCATTTGTTTTTAGCCTTTGAATTTTATGTAGCTTTCGACCTTGTGTAATCTTCACTTTTTAATCGACTAATCGACTAAGAGCCATTTACGATGTTAGTCCTGTGGTTTTTTCCCCTTTCCTTGGGGTTTTCCACGTTAAATTGTCGAGGCGTTCATTAACTTATCTTTCGTAATCGTTTTCCACATTTCAAACAAATCAAAACCGGTTCGATTCTGTGCGAACCTATTGACTGTTAGCACCCCGGTCTCTTAGACTGTAACAAACATAATAGAAAACCGAAAATACCATTTAACTACGTCAGATGAGCCCTGGGGTATTATATTAAGTAAATAAACACGAGCAATATTAGTTGGAGTAAAAAAGTTACGAAAATGTAAATATTGTACCCTGAACATGCCGCTTCTTTCACTTAGACAACGTTATACCTCTCGCCCATTCTTTGGAGGAAAACATAATGAGTCAAAGAAATAGAAGCAAGATGGCGATGTGCGTTTGTTGAGGTCAGCGTCAAATATACATAATCTTTATTATGTGAATGAGTGTGTATTTTTATTTTGTATGTTCGGGATTATTCAGTAATGATCCCGTGAGTATCTAAGGTTTTCTTATTTGCGATTGGAAGAATCCCGAACCTTATTTAGACATATAAGGAATTCTCTTTCTTTTAAACATGATTGGGATTGTTATGGACCATTCTCATATGTATGATGAGGAAATCTTATTTATGGTCATGAAACCTCATTTATGATATAAATAATGATAGATCCATCTTTTAACATGAACTATTGTGTTATTTATAATAAGAGAATCCTACCTATGATCCGTATCAAAGTGATCAAGTTATTATTACCGAGATGTCTCGAATCTCTTTTGCATATAGTTGGAATGATCAACTTATTATTTCAAGCATGACTAGGATTTTCTTATTTATGATCGGAAAGATCAACATTGATCTAGTTATATTTTTCGAGTTTTTATCTTAGACAAAATGTTGAGCAAATACAAGTATTAAAGTTGAGAATAAAAAGAAGCAACATTAAGGAAATTGGGGACTCCCTCACCAAGATAAACTTAATAGGATTCACTATTGCAAATGAGAAAATATAACACTTCTTGGCTTTCTTATGGGGCAATTTTATGGTCTTGCTCCAAGTTTTAGGCCGTTTCTTGGAAATTCATCATTAGAACCCTCGGTATTCTTTTGATATATATAACTCATGGAGTTCAGCTGACACTTGTCGAGACGAAGCTTCCTCCGCAATCATGGTTTTCTAGGATAGAATCTTAATCTTTAGATAATATATATGGAAAACATGAATATAAGGAAGCTAATGGCCCTATTTATGTCGACACGTCCGCCACATAACATTCTGAACCCGAGCACTCATACATGAATTTCCCCGTCGGTTAAATGAATCATTTCTACAATCTAATTTGTTGATTCATGTATCGTATGCAAGATTACCAATAAAGCCATGATTCAGTAGAGCCGGAAGATATTGTGTTAAGTGAATCAATTCAAAAAACATTCTATGTTCGGTTGTGTGGTGTTGACAAATCGACGCGGCTGAGTTTAGGCTGCAGTAGAATGTATTGTTACGCAAAGGATAGAGGGATAATTTTAGAGGAAGATCCCCACGTTGAGAAATGGTGAAATTTTTCGCCCGTTCTATGAATCTAACGTTCTCAGTGTTGATAATGGTATTGGTATTGAAGTAAGAGACAAGCCGTTACAAGGTGGTTTACAACTCTAAATCTGAATATGTAGACTGGGAGACTATTGTATTGGCGGCTTGATTTTCGAGTTGATAAGTGACGAGGCTTCCTGAGATGCGTTACTAGAATTTGGGGTTTTTTTGCATTTTTACAATGATGGGCCCTAGGAATTGAATTAACGGTCCCCGAAAGTGAAGATAAGGCCCCCATGCCTATACATATGAAGTCCTAAGTCATTTGAGGGGTTTGAATCTCTTGACACAAATCCCAATGTGAAATCCGTGACATTTGGGCTTTAGTAGTACAATCGCGACATTTTGTCAAAACCTACTAGTCTCTACCTTTTAAAGAAACCTACCAGTCTCGACCTTTTGACAAAACTTGTCTGTCAAGAAATCTTGACGAAACATGATAGCGAACATTTTGTCATAACGTATTAGTCGCTACATTTTCACATGTTTTCGTGAGGTTTTGCATATTTTCGATATTCTGATTTTGTAGGTTTTTTTGTGTGGCATGCATTGTATATCTCGAATTGACTATATTGGAATACCCAGGTAGAGCCTAACTCTCCCTAGGACGTTAGCTTACATTTTGTGAGCCAAACCTCGTACATTGTTTTGTGGAATATAATTCCAAATGAATCGAGTTAAAAGAATAACTTGAGAATTAAGGATTGATCGGAAATTTCACAAAAAATAATTTTTGTACCAAATCCAAACCATCAACACTTACAAAATATCGACAATTTTTACACTTCTTAATATTTTTCTTTTTGTGGCCACTTCCTTAACTTTCTTTTCTTTCACGATATCTTGTAACTTGTGTAAAACCATGTCAAAGACATGTTGTCAAGGTTATACATCCACACTAACTCGAATTTTCACATAAAACACATAACATCATATAATCTTTAAAATTGGTTTGGTGAAAATCTTTAGTAGTCTGTCGAACTAAAACACTAGCAACTATTTGAGAGTCAAATGACCTTCAGAATTCATGAAATAACCTAATTTGGAAAGCGAATTCACATGGAAAAAGCTAATAAAAGGAATCGTATTCATCTGAGCACTTGATGGTCCTTAAAAAATCATATAAACATAAGAGCATAAACTGTTTTTCTAAAATTTACGGTTCTTGACAATCCTTACAAAACATAATAAAACATGAATATTCGAACTTCATAGTGAAACTAAACATGTAAGGCAAACAAGCAAGTATATTAAATCAACAAATTAAACAAAAAAGTACAAAAACATGAACTTATGAAAACATGTTTTCATGCATTCCGCTCGTTCATTTCACTTACCTCCTACTTCTTTACTTTAAGATCAATTCATTTCTTTTACTATGAAATACAATATCAACCTAATGAAATACAATTTCTTTTAGTATCCCGTTTCGATGTTATATTCGTATCATTTGGTTACCATAGACTTGATTTATCTCTCCTTCTTGCGATCCGATGATGATTCGAAACGAACACAACCTTAATTGCGTTTCCGCGGTGAATTGGCTTCGGGTTTAGGATTTCCGCAGTGAATTTGGGTGTTAGAAATCTACGGTGAATTTGACTTATGGTTTAGGGTTTTAAGCGGTGAATTTGGGTGTTAACAATCCGAGACGAATTGTTTGGGGTTTCGAAAATCCGCGGTGAATTCAAGGGTATGATATATGCGGTGAATTTGTTGTTTAGGGTTTTCCGTGGTGATTTTAGGTTTTAGGGTAAATCCGTGGCTTTTTGTACTGAGGTGACAAATGACCTGATTTTGGCCATGTCATTTCTTACTTATAAACATTTAGATTCTCTAAATTACATTTTGACCTACTTCTTTTTATTTTGATTTCCTTTATCTTTTGTTTAATTTTTCCCGTTTTCATTTCTTTCTCATTCTTTCATTTTCGTATAACTCGTTAGTTTTCATTTAGACCATACCATTATACTTTTCTTTATTGATCTTAGATACCTTTTTCCGGGTTCATTACGTATGGGAAAGAAAAGGAATAAGAATGTCAATGATTTAACGTGGAAAACACATAGAATGGATAAAACCTTCAACCGAGAACACGAATACTCTCAAACAATCCACTAAACAATGGATGATATTACAAAGATTGAAAGAAACTGTAAGATAAGGGAATGAAAAACATGAATGAAACACTAGGTATTAAAAAGTTTTGTGAAATATATTCAATATTTACTAATAAACATTCAATTATATATTAGCAAAACCATAAGATTAACCGTTTTGGGTAGCTATTTGTTCATTTTGAAATATTAAAAATTCCCGGATTGCTCAAATCTGAGTTTAGTGGGCCGGTAAATGGTCAAATTTTGGGATCCACAGCCTGAACTAAATTTAAGGTCCAGAAGAACCCTAGAACCGGCTGTATGTTTAACAATTTTCATTTATAAATGAGAAGCTTGATCTCGCGGCGGAGGTAGGGCGGAGATGGTTTGGTTTCAGTGTGAAGACTGTGGGGACAATCTGAAGAAGCCCAAACTTCCAAACCATTTCAACTTCTGCTCTGCTTCCAAGGTTCATTCTTTTTTTACTTGCCTATATTGGCTTTCTTTTCTTTGTATGATGGTTTTTTACATTTTTGTATCATATGAATGATCTATTTTTCTCTTTTCATTCGTCAGCTATCCTGCATAGATTGTGGCCAAGTGTTTCGTCAGGATGATGTGAATAGTCATACACAATGTATTACGGAAGTGGTAATTCTGATGCCCTTCACGATGCCCGTGTGATTTTTTTATGAGTTTCTCTGTAATCGAATAAGATAATTTTGTTTATTGTCTGTATTTGTGTAATTTGGATGGATTTTGACATTACTTTGAGCTTCCGTGGTATGTTAAATTCGTTTAATAGTGAGATAGTGTACAGGAAAAATATGGTCCAAAAGGTCAAGAGAAAACTTCAAATACACCGAATGCTAAAGGTAAAGTTAATTCAAAACAGAAACCAGAGGTTGATATCAATGTTGGGTTATCCGAGCGGCCTCCATGGGAGTGTAGGTAAATATGTTACGCATTATGGAGTTTGAATTCCTTCTTTGCTTATCTCTTAGTAATCTCGTTGCTTATTTTTATTTCATGTACATTTCGTCGGTTTGTTTAAACTTCTTCACGTTAGTTTTTTTACCATTCTGTGGTGTTTCCATTTTTTAAGTCAACAATCTAAAGCGCATCCATCTCCAGCCTCTGTAACACCAAGACCACAAGTAAGCAAACTTTGCTCGGGCATGCTGATGGGAAAAAGCATAGGGCCAAAGCAAGGGCATTTCATGGGGCAAACCAAAAGCCGTCTACTGAAGTTGAAGTCAAGGATTCCACTGAAAATGGAACCAAAAACTCCATTTCCATTGCCAAAGAGTCAAGCAAGAAAAGAAAGCACCTGACATCTGAAAATGGTGGTAGTTCTGAAGGGGATCTTTCTAAAGAAAGTGGTGAGGGTATTGAGAATAATGGAGAAACAAAGAGTGTAGATAAAGGCTTGAAGAAAGCTAAGTGTGTGGAAGCAATGGAAAACACAAAACTAGATTCCAATCCTCGCAAGGACCATAATGAAGTTGTCCAAAAGAAATTAAAATGGAAAAAGCTCATTTCTTCAGTGCTGAAATCTGTGAGTTTGATTTCCTTTCTCTAACCATTTTTCATAATTGTACCCAAGGAATTCATATCGGTTGGTACCGGTATATGCTGTCTTTCCAATATAGAGCTGGTATATTGGTGTACCAGTGATAATTACCGGTATACCACCCGTATGAATTCATTGCTTGTACCTTTTCTTTACATATTGCTGTACTGACACATTAATTTCATCCGTTAATCTGATGTGGGGTTCTTGGATATTGTCTTGGGAACTTCTATATGAATGTTTAATATAGAATTGTTGCTATATATTGCAGAATCCAGAGCGTCCACTGAAATTCAAGAAGCTCACAAAACTGGTATTGAAGTCATTGGAGGGTTCTGATTATTCGCAATACAAGGATCAGGTTACTGGAATACTGGAGCGCAAGGCAAGCATTGCTTTCTGATCATCATGCTTTTTGTTTCCGGCAACATGGTTCAACGAACCTATTTTATATTTTTCCATTCACATGACATCCTACTTCTGAAATACAGTGCTGTACTTAAATTTTGCAGATAAACTCCAGCTCTCAATTTACCCTCGAGGAAAAATATGTTCGTCTTGCATCCTCCATGAATGGTCAGTGACTTTTACAGCGCACGGTTCAGAGCGTAGCCTACCAATACATTGCTCTGCTTTGAGAAAACTTTTGTACGAATTTTTTCATCAAATTTGTGTTTGAAATGCAAATTAGTAACTTATGATTATTTTGCTCAGTTAGATTCATCCAAGCTATGCAGAAGCTACATGAGTGATATACGATAATTTCCTTTTGGTTCAGTTTACAAGGAATTCATAGAGTTTAGGTGAATGCTCTTCACATATATGTGTGTTGCTTGGGAAACCAACTAAGCCCCCCAAAAATGTGCTAAAATACCAGAATCAGAACAAGGATTAACAGTACAACTGATTATTCCATATCCTGCAGAACAAGAATGATAAGGCCATCCCTAAGGGCAGATAACACTGAGTGGAATTACGGTTTTGTCCGCTTAGTTTTCCATCACATCTACCCCATGGATATATGGGTGTCGATGTGATGCAGACAAGGGTTTGGGCGTCCATTCTTCATGGAAATGGTTTTTTTTAATTTTTTATTATTTATATTTAGTTATATAATTATATTATATAATCAATTAAATATTATATATTATTTGAAATATTATAATTAAAAATATAATAATGTTAAAAATGATGCATATTAGATTAATTTCGTAATTTATATTCGTAACTTGTTTCAGATTGGATATTTTGAAATATGAAATTATAAAAAAGAAATTCAAATTCAAAGGAAATAGTTAAAAGTATTAAATTAAATGTAATATTTAATGAGAAATTGAATAATATATAGATAAAATTGATAAGATAGAAAAATAAAATAAAATTTGGAGAGATAAGATGATGTGGATGAAAGAGAAATAAAAATTGATATAGATCTGTGAGAAGTTTTGGAAGTGAAAAAATAATATAATGTTGATGTGAGAGAATGATGATGCGTAGAGAAATTTATACGTTGAAAATGGTTTTGGGTGCGGACAATGTTATAGATAGCCTAATGGTCTGAAATGTGACTACTCAAACCTAGACCTGATTGGATGATAGTTTCCGCAGTACAAAATGGAAAGCCTACTAGAAAACTGAGTTATCGATGGCGACAACATTAGAGTTATATGTGAAACCTCACACTACAGTTGCAATAAACAAATGAAAACAAGCTCTAGGCTGTGTATGTAAACATCTCAAATCAGTAGCATGGAAATTATCAAGGAACACATCAAGTCCCCTTTTTATGTATTGCATAAAAAGGTTCCCTCTAGGCAAGTAACCAACTCCAAGCGAGTCCAAATGCAAGTCCACGTGGATGAGGGTTCATGATCAAGTCAACGTGGATCATTCCAAGTCCCCGCAAAATAAGATACAAAACTCCGCAAATAATATTCCACTACAAGTCCATGCAACTCAGAGCCAGGGAGCAAAGCAAGTACATGTGACCCAGGCCTAAAAGCAAGTCCACACGAGTCCCGAACAAGGACAAACAAAATTCTTGCATTAGGAAACGTGTTAAAAATTTCTTCTTTCAAATGACTTGAGACCTCCTATTTATAGGTAAGGAGGGCTGTTTCTTTATTTCTTGGGTCTATTACTTCATTTGTTAGGGTCCAACCTTGTAAATTACAAGGAAAGCCCAAATTCACATAATACATTGTAATGTGATGGGAAGTCTCGTTCACTTATTATATCTAAAATCAAGTCCTTCCATATCACACTCAATCAAATATTGCAGGTGGTTGCCTCATTGCTTACTCTTTTATCATAATGCCATCAATATATACTTCCAAACTTTTACCAATCATATCGCTGAATATCAAGTTCATCAATCGCTAATGTGGCCCCATCATTTTTCTGACCGAATGACATAACTTTGTAACAAAACATGTTTTATTTGTCTTAAAAGAAGTATACATTTTTATCCTCAAGATGCATATTGATCTCGTTATACCGCTTAAAAGCGTCGAACAAACTAAGAAATTAAAAGCCACATGACACATCCACCATCATACCAATGTAGGTAGTGGATACGGATCATTAGGAAATGATTTATTCATATCGATAAAATCAATGCAAATTATCTAGTTATTATTCGACTTTGGGACTACAACTAGATTCATAGCCCAATCTGTGTATCTTATTATCTCGATGAATCTTGCCAGCAATAAGCTTTCCACTTACTCATCAATTGCCTTCTCTTTTTTGGAGGAGAACTTTTTATTCTTTTGGTTAAGTGGTCGTACATTTGGATTAATATTGAGTCTATGATAACAAACTTCAAGATCTACCCCAAGATACTCCTGATAAGGCCAAGCGTAAACATCCACATTATTCAACAAAAATTAATGACCTCATTTTCGAGTTATGGCGGCATTTTAGAAAAAATAATAATAGTCTTTTTTGAATTTCTGATGAATATCGAGACAATCATTATACCCAAGGGGTCCATTTTAATAACATTTTCTTTATGCTTATAAAATATTGGACGCGCAATTTTTGTACCATCTTCTAACAAGAATTCCACCATGGAGACATATTTTTTCGAGTTCTCGATTCCTCTTCAACACATAATATTGTAACAAGAACGAGCAACCTCCTGATTACCTTTCATTTCCCATATTTATGAGAGAGTATAGAACTTCATCATCAAGTGCGGTTGAGATGCAATTGCCCAGAACAAAATCAAAGCGCATCTCACAATGATAGAATTGTAGTTGAGGATAGGAATGTCCATTACAAATAATGTTCTTTAAATCTCTTGGTCACCCAGTGCCTGGAGGAATATAGAGCCCTCGGGAGGGGGGTAAACACACTAATGTTAAAAACCAGTTTAGATTGAATAGGTTTGAGATTGGTGTCCCTTGGATAGACATTTGCTCGAAGGAAGAAAAAGTCAGAATATTTGTTGTAGCTTCAGTAAATAGCAAGACGCATGCAACATGAGGATTGGTAATACTTGGGGCAATCGCAAGAGCATCCTGCTATGGGGAAATTCCTAATAAATCTTTCGGCCCAAATGGGATGGCGATTTTTACAGTTCTCATAATTTTACAATGTTCACTTCCATGAAATGACCTCGTTGTTTTAGTTGACGATGAGCTCGTTTTCAAGCATGATTCGAGTTTGAAATGTTTTTTATCCAACAATTTGCAGAATATTCGAGCCAATTTGACCCCACATTGGTTCAGCCTACTCGATATTCTTAATTGGTTGGCATGCATTTGGGCCTTCTTGAGGAGAGGAGACGGTTGTTGTTGATTTCCACTGGCATGTTGACAACCCTCCTACTGATATCATTTCGGTTTTCTAAACTGAGGATTTCTACCGCGGCCACCATTAAAGAATCCTCTGTGGCCATATTTAGAAAAGTTACCACACTAACCATACCGTGACCTCTTGTGTTAGGCTATGGTAAATCATTAAAAAGAAACTTTTCTTGTTTCCCTAGTGGGATGTTCAAACTTGACTTTCCCTAATCCGACATATCTTCCAATATGCTAATCAACTCGTTTAGCTAACTCAATTCTATTAATTTCTCAATTTCGGATATCAAATCTCAACAGTCATTTGTTTCGTGCCTAAAACTTTGATTGAAGCTGCAAAATGTTTGAGACTCGTAACTCCCCAATGTTAGTATTTGTAAGGGGGTGGACATTTCAAGGACCCCGCATTTTATGCTTAATCACCACAAATATTTGCACATAACTGAATGCATGAAAATTCTTCGTCTTGGAATTCAGTAATGAGTTGCCGCAATACTGTGTGACCCATAATTACAAATTCCCATGACACCTTGGTCATGCAGTCCTTCATCTTCCCATATGTACTGGGTATATCTCAATGCTAGCTCTTTCATATTCTCTAGGGGATCTCTATTTAAGGATTTGCATAAAGGATGACTTGCCAAAATGAGCGGCAAAACTCCAAGTTTCTCTTGCACTCAGCTTCAAAACATGTTTCGAAACCGAAACATATGCCTGGAGAATAGTATTGCAATGTGGTTAATGATATGATTGATTTAACTGGTGCATTGAGGGGCATGAACGCCGAATAAAATTGTTCGTTGAAGTCCTGATATGAAATAGTAGAAAACCTCGGCAACTGATTGAACCATCGGAGTGCAAAATCCTTCAAGGAGTTGGAGAAAATGAGGGTAGGCGGAGTATAGCTAAAGTTCATTTTGCTCACTTGAATCTAAAGATTCGATTTGTGAGCATGGGGGTAGGAGGAGCCCTGATATTGCCGTATGTCATTGGGAATCTCGATGCATTTGGACATTGTCGCGTGAATGACCGCCATAGAGAGCAGTGAGAATGCATTATAAGTGTTCGATGAACTTTGTAAGACCTTGATAGAAGGTACGATATTTCCCATTCCACATTGGTAGAGTTGTTATAAGTGTCGTAGGTATTTTCAAGATATACCCGTCGTGTTTCATAACCGAGGCAAAGTTTTTCCTCCAACTGATTCATTTGTCTAATGTTTGACTCAATCGAATTTGCAATCCGTTGTAAAGTAAAAGTATGTTCTCCCCTAGTGTGATAGATGGAACTTGGGAGATTTTGTTTGGATCTACTTCTCCGTGGGCAGTAGGTCCAAAGCAACATGGTTTCTCTAAGACCATCTATGGGCCACCACTTATTCTAATTGGGTGAGTAAAATATGCTTTTTACTCTAGGTCATTATCTTCATAATTCCGGTCAGCAGATCGTGCACGCATGCGCTATGGAAGATGAATATTCCTATGGGCAACCACGCGCCTGTTATCCCGAACTCAAAGAACCTCGATAAACATCGAGAAGAGGATTTATAATAGGTGCCCTCCCACTCTGTGGAGGCTGATTAGTTCCCCGTGGAGAAGAAGATATTCCCGCTTCAGGGATCAGGGGCTCTTCTAGTAGCACTGATTTAGCCCCCGATAATATATCGCCCCATTACCTCTAGTTACGAGGTTTTGTTACATTTAAATCTCTTCACCAAAGTTTTCATCCATAGAATGTCGAAACGCCATGATGTCACAACAATAATCCAACCGAGGATAGATGTCTAAATGGGACTATGTATCTATCCCTACAGATAGTGTCAAACTGATCTTATGTAATCAGGTTTTTATTCTCATTCTTGATAAGTCAATTTTTTTTTCTCTTGATAAATTTTGGAATTATGTTCGACACAGAAAATTTATGATGAGCCCACAATTTGTGACTTTACTTCCTCTTTAGAGCAAACCTCTATCTTGGTTTCAACTATAATCAATCGATAGGTACCTTACATTTTGAGGTATAACAAGTCCGAGTGGAAAGAATCCGACCAAAATCACACAGTCACCCCGATCTATCAACTCCACACGACTTGGGGCTCAAGTACAACTCTAAGCGAGATGATCCACGTGGCTAGGGATTCAGATTCAGATCCACGCAACTAGGGTCTCAGATGATGATCCACACAGGTCTCAATACAAATACTCGCTATATAAGATACAAAACTCCACAAGTAACAAAACCACCCCTAAGATACAAATCAACACGACCAAAGTGATAGGTCCATGCAACGAAGGCCACAAAACAAATCCACCCAACTTCTAGGAGCAAAAATACGAGACCGAGGCTAAGGAGCTATTCCACACGAGTCCTTGGCCATGTCCACTCGAGTCACTTGGGCATGTCCTTGGGGACGTGCCAAAAGATCCAACCCTTCAAATAGCCTGTGACGCCTATTTATAGGCATGGGCCCATATCCTCACTTTCTAAACCGATCTATTCTTCTTTTGGGCCCAAGTCTTGGAAATTGCATAAAATGAAAAAAATTATCGAACACCTCGTAAAGCATATTGGGAAGCCTAGTTCACTTTTTTGTTAGCATACCTCCATAGTTTGACGAACTCTTGCATGTACTCCTTGATCATTTAGTTCTATGCACCACTTTTTCGAATTCACTTTATTCTCCTTCTTATGTCCTCTAGGGATATATTAGTCAAGAATGGCTTTGCTGAGGTTTAATCATTGACGGGGACACACTTCCCCACCAACGGATGGTGTTTCCATCAGATAATAGTTGTCCAAGACCCGCTCTCATCTCTCCTTATGCTTCAATCAAATTAAAATTTGCCTCTAGACAGATCATCGATGCTTCCTTATCCTCAGCCTTTAGCCCTAGGAAACTGCTCACTCCATACATTTACAAGGCCTCATTGTAATACATGCGGCCCCACTCTTGGTGGGGTTGACGGTTCATGTTGTTATCGTCCATCCCTATAGCTAGCATTGCAACATTGTTGTCACCATTGTGCTTGCCATGGTTTAGAATACATCCATCAAGCTCCCCTGGTTGTGTGCGACCGGGGTTCTCGAATCTGTGATCCGTGTTTCAAGGGTCGACACATGATATGATGCTTTGCTATCTTTCTCCCAGTTTCTATGACTTCTAGTCCTTGATGCCATTTACAAGACCATCGCTATTTTCCATTTTATTACACGTCACTATTCCTACCCCATTCTTACTATTGTTTGTCCTATGTTACACCCATGGGTTTACTTAGGCACTATCAAGGACCATCCGGACAAATTTTTTTGCTAAAATCGGCTCGGATACCATTTGTAATGCTCATAAACCCAGACTAGCCAGATTTCGAGATGCAAACAAAATTAACAAGATGAAAGACTTAAAAAAACAACAATATTTTCAGAAGTTCAACATCGGACAACATGGATTGTAACAAAACAAAGTCTATTAGTTTAAATAAAAACAAGAATTTAATTGTGGACAATTGACGACCTTCCCTTACCCACAATTCACTAATAAATCTATAAAACGGTCACATTTTATTAAAAGAAACTTCACTACTTTCAGAAGTAAAAGATTTTCATTTTCATTTTCATTCATTTCCTTAACTTCATAGTAGTCTTTCATTAACTTCCTTTCTTTCATTTCGTTGGTTATTAATGTGGTTGGATTTAACATGCCCGATTATGTGAAGCCCCGAACACGGGCCTAATCGGTTGGGGTTTTGGCAATGCCACACCTTGTTGTGCGTGTGAGGGGATTAAAAACATGAATGAACAAAAGAGCTATGGTAAAAACAAGAAATGTAGCAAACAGTCATGATCCGTTCAAAACGAGTCTTAGGGTAATCCCTTGACAAGTAGTTTGTAAATAAAACATAATACTAAAAGCAAATCACTCGACAACCCCTAACCTCCGTGACCAGCCGACGACCCTCCTCCCCATCCTAGCTAAAGGCTTCTCCTGACCTACGAAATCTGTAGAGCGATTATGGTCTAATAATAAAAACTTTGACATAACCAAGAAACTTAAAATAGAACTTTAAATCTTTTATTATGAAAAATCATCTAGAAAGTCTTTACATATGTCTCTTAGTCCTCTTCTTTTCTTGCCTTTTCTCTATCTTGTCGGGTTTTTACATGCCTTATAAAATTTCTCGCCCAAGCCGACCTCTCCCACGAGGGTCGGATCTCGATGATCTATCGCCCGAATTGTTACATGCTTGAAAACATGTCTTTCCAAAGCTGACATGTCATTGAGGTTCAAGTCTTGATGAGCCATCATTGCTTCAGCGACCTTAGTCGGTTCCACCCCGTGCAACGTTACCGTCTATTGGGGAATGCCTTGCCTAGTGATTCACGTATACAAGCACAATATTAATTGATCTTCTCTTCATCTTCTGCGTCCACTTTACCCAAGTCTTATCTTATGTTTCTTAAAGTGTGTTCTACACAAATTCTGAAAAGTAATTTATGTAGAAATAGAAATAGAAATAGATACATAAAAAGAAAGACAAATATAAATTATAAAGTGTTTTGTAGTATTTTTAGAATGCACAAATAATGTATAAAAATAGATGAATGTTCTGTTGTATAAATAGAATGATAATTTATATGTTAATAAAATTGCTTTTATTCCCTTAGATTTAGTTGAATAATAAATTATTAATCGAAACTTTATCTAATTGCCACAAAATATGATATTCAACAAGATTACCATCGAGATGATGACCCAACTCTGCATGGTCTAAATCCTAATTTATCAAAACACATACTGTTATGGTTCCTTTTTAGGGGATACCAACAGTTACCCGATTCGTCAGCCAACGAACTCGGTTTTAATTTGCTTTTGATGGGGAGTACGATTAAAACTAGAAACAATAAAGAGACACAACGATTTATAGTGGAAACCCCAGAAATCGGGGAGAAAACCACTTGACAAAAAGCGAATTACGCTCATAGCCTGTTCATTAATCAAGTAATTCATACAGAATACATCAGAGGCTTAATGAAAATGACAAGGAATAAGAAAGCAGTAAGAACTCCGGCAGGGTAAAGGCCTGTTCTTACGCGTCCAAAAGGTCCTGCTATTTCCGTCGTCGCGCTCTGTATTTATAGAGATAATTGCGTGTGTAAATCACACTCTATAAAGGCCTCTGACAAGTTTGTTAGAGGTTGTTGTCGTGCGATGTAAAACGAGGTTGGGACCGAGGCGTGGTCTGCGTGATCTGGCCCGAGACGTGGTAAACGTGTAAAGGCCGGAAGCGTGGAAAGCGTGGGTCAATAACCGCTTAGACCGAACCACGGAGTTAGTTACTAGAAAACGCTTTATTTCGCCAAGGTTATCTTCGGTCCTCTCGTGGAACATCGGGCCGTTTTTCGTTAAATGTGTAAATGGGCTGCACAAGTTCACTTCCACCATACGGATCGGCCCAATCGTTATTGGGTCTCATCCGTTACAGGGTGCCCGGTCCTTGAGTTCTCATCACTAGCCCCTCGGGCTTGATTGCCATTGTAGAGGTGATACAAGGCCGATCACATGATGTTTATACATTCGTGAGAATATGGGACCGTACCTGCCAATAGTGAGCGTCCAGGGGACCGATCTTTCACTTACGTTTATAAGTGTAGGAATTAATTTATATTTAAAACTCGATAGCATATACTTGTGTTATCTTTGTTATATTTTAAATATCAATATCCAGATTTGTGCCTCTTCACATTCGATGTTTCAACAGGCGTGATGAGTATGCTTGTACTGCCATTTATTGGGGCAGTATCACGTGGTAGCTCACCATTGGTTGGGAAATTAATATTTAAATCGGGGTTTTGGGTACTGCTTCTTCTCATTGTCATTTTGCAAGGGAAGAATTGCCCCATTGAGCTCTCTGCGCCCAGAATCTTTTTCACGCTTCACCCCTTTCATTCCGATTTTCGTTAAGGTATATACTATGGCTCCTCATAAAACGAGATACCCAGCTATGTCTGAGTTAGATATTGAGGAGTTTAGGTTTAAATTTTTCATTCCGGCACATTATTCCATCTGGAAAGGGCGGGAAGATGTTCCATGTTTCCTTCCGGCGGAAATGAATGTGTCGGCATCCGCTATTCCGGTCAGTTACGCTTCTTTGAAGTGTGGCCTGCGTTTTTCGTTGCATCCTTTTGTAGCAGCCTTTCTAAACGAAATTCATTGCCCTACTTTTGCGTTATTTCCGGGTAGTTATGTGTATATAGTAGCGTTCATAGTTTATTGCCACCAACAGAACAGGACCCCGACCTTAAAACATCTTTTCAACCTGTTCATGGTGGGGTCTCGGAAGGGTAAAGGTCTATTAGGATGCCGCAAACTATACTATATAGCGGTGCGCACTGAAGAGTGTGCTATTGTGGATAAAGAAGAGTCTCTCCATGCGTGAGAATCTTGTTATGTGTGGATAATAGTCCCAAAAGAGGATATGTTGAAGGTGTGGCCACGCATAACTCACCCACGCATAGGTCAGTTGGACCGAACCAGGTTCAACCCCTCTCGTCTGGACATCGCAAATACACTTGCGATGTTCCCCCCTCCCGAAGCACGCCTTAAGCGGACGGAGCTGCTTCGGGATAGAAGACTAATAGAAATAGGTGTCGAGGATAGGACCGGAGCCCCAGCCCCGAAGGGGATGTTCTCTAGTTAAGATCCATCCGAAGGATCGGGTATGAAGTAATGTTTTAATTTTATCATTTCCTGATCCTTATGTATTTGTTTTGCAGATTCGACCGAGAAAATGTCTAACTCACGTTTCAAATGTATGGCTGATGTTTCGGTCTGTCCTTCTGAAGGACAACGCAAAGCATGGGGGGTGCTGATGGGAGTGAATCAGCAACGGGGGGTACGCTGGTCCCATCGGGGTCCGGGAACCCCCCGATCCAAACTACCAGCGCAGGCACATTGACCCTGCGCTGCACAAGGCAACCTTCGACTGGGGAATGGCCTGCGTTTCGGGTATTCGGGGTGGTAGAGGAGGTGATAACGGCTCGGATTCGCACTCTGAGCTTATCCAGCCTCTATCAGATCGGGAACAACTCATTTATTAATGCTAATACTATTGCTTTATTGCTGCAGGGAGTCGTTCCCGTGGAGAAGGTTCTCCCCTGTCCTAACCTTAAAGCGAACGTCTCCCTGCCACCGATCCCCTTGGGAAAAGGGCGACCGAGGCCGAAGCCCAGAAGGATCCCTTTAGAATAAAGGGGAGAGCGTTTCGGTCCCTACCAAGGGGATCGTTTTGAAGGAGCCTGCATCGGGTCCGAAGACTAACTCCGATTGGGGAGTTGCTTTGGACCTGCTAGACAGGTTCAGTAAGGGGAGGAAACTAACCTCCTGGTGAAATGCTTTCCTGAAGGACTTCCGCCTTTACGGAGAGCAAAACCTAGACAATGTCCAAGCGGACATGTCTGGGGAAGAGATCATGGAGGGCTTCCTCGACCTCACCACAAAGGTAATAATTTTTTTTTTTTTTATGAGGGCCCGGAGCTTCACTTCTTTGAACTTGTAATCTTATGCAGATGCTGAGGAAAGCCTTCACCACTGCCATCACCGTGGAAAAGAACAAGGGTGGCAGTGTTGTGTCCCAAAAAGTCCAAGATCAACTTGACCTTGCAAAACGGCAAGTTGAAATCAACCACGGTGAGTTGGTCACAGTACGGGAGGACCGGGACCGACTGGATAGTGAGCTGCTAAGAGCTGGGACGAGGTCTCACTCTTAGTAGATAAAGTCTTTGAGCTGGAGAAGATAGGAAAAACAGCTCAGGGGCGAATTTCTGACCTGGAGGCCAAGCTGCGGGCCAAGGAGGAGGAGGTCAACCAAGTCCAAGGTCGGGCCCAGGAGAAGAGAAACAAATTGAACGAGCTTCTCCTTCGGGCCCAAGAAGAGAAGGCAAACATGGAGGAGGAGTTAACAAGAACCCGCACTTCGGCCGAAGGTTCGGTCCGGGAAGCAGTCCTAGGCTTCGCTCGGTCCCCCCTGTTATTCGATTTGGCGGATAACATACACGGGGTGTATACTACTAAATACCTAGATAATATGCGAGAGCAGGTTATAAAGCAGTTCGGGTTTTCCCCTTCGGACGAGCGATGGAAAGCGGTCGAGCCACTTGAGAGAGATGACAACTTTCATGTTATTCCAACTTTGGAAGAACCTGTTCTGGAAGAAGACCCTTTCTTCTATCTCTTTGAAGAGATGGAGAGAGCGGTCAAGCAAAAGGTGGCCGACCAGGAGGAAGAATTGAAGCAGCTCGCGGCCCGGACCGAACCGCAGGAGCAGGGGATTGAAGATAAGGAAGATGGGCATGATAGTTAGATTTCATTTATACTTTGTATTTGCCTTGCTCCTTATTTTCAATATATAACTTTTTCCTCTCAAATTTGGTCTTTTTAATTGCCAGAAAAAGGTGTTATAACTAACTTTAAAGTGAATTAATATGTTTCAAATTAGCGAGAGTGTTTTAACCACTAAGTATAAGATCGGGGATGCTTATAGGGTGTTAACCCATCGGTCCCAGATATTATGTTTGGCTTACTCATGTAAATTCTGATTGGATCGGTCGTTTTACATTGTATGTGAGTCACTCTTATTCCGTCCTTGGAGTCAATACTTGATTGGAGAGGTGCGGTCTAGGTTCCATATGAGTTATTATAAGCTTTGGCAGAACCTTGATTCTACTGAAGTCCCGTAGATTATATTGGCTAAGCTTTTGCTCATAACATGTCCCATACTAGGACCAAATTTGTGTTTTGATATGTTGACCCTTCCCATTCCTCTTTTTGCGGCAGATTTAGAAAGTACAAGGGCCATTATTCAAGAACGAATGCCGTTGAAGGGAGTGTTTTAGTTCGTAATGAGTTCTGGGTGAATCGCAATTTATCCATGAGACAAGGAAAGTGCAGGAGCATCTGACTCGTCAGAGCGGTCACTACAACTTGGGAGCCTTGCGGATAAGAAGCTTCGGTCACTAGTCCAGATTCGTCCATAGTCACCCAACTTCAAGATTGGTCCATCATTCAATTAGAAATAATTTGTTTTGAACTTACTTGTTATCGGCTTACGGTTAAAGGAATGTACGTTTCTTAAGTCAAACAGGTTAATTGAAAGTTCACAAGAAATATCGCCTTAAGTTCATGACATTCCAAGTTCGGGGGACCTCTATACCATCTAATGTCTCAAGTTTATACGCACTTGATTCCAATTTTTTTGATATTCGATATGGTCCCTCCCAATTTCTATGCAGCTTTCCAACGTTCCACTGTGCTTTAACGTTTCTGAGGACGCGATCGCGTTCAAAGAATTCACTTGGGAGGAATCGCTTGTTATGGGCCCGTTCCATAGTTCGCTGATAAGTGCGCATCCGCGCGTAAATTGCATCTCTCTTTTCTTCGATCATCTCGAGGTCCAATAATCTCCTCTCACCATTCATATGCTCATCATACTGAGATATCCGAGGTGATCGGATGGCAACCTCCACCGGGCTAACGGCTTCAGTCCCATACACCATTGAGAAAGGTGATTCCTGGGTCGTCGTGCGAGGTGTAGTACGGTATGCCCATAAAAACTCATAGATGTGTTCAGGTCATTTCCCTCCAAAATCATCTAACTTGATTTTCAATCCTTTCAGGATAATCTTGTTAGATACCTCCGTAAGTCCATTAGTTTGGGGGTGGGCTACTGATGAGAAATGTTGGATGATGCCCAACTTGGCGCATAGATCACGTATGCTCTTTCCACGGAACTGAGTCCCATTATCTGATATGAGGGCTCGGGGAACCCCGAAGCGGCTCACGATATTTCTCCATAAGAAGTGCTTGACCACCTTCTCTGAGATGATGTCTACTTCTTCTGCTTCAATCCATTTCGAGTAATACTCCACCGATACAATACAAAATTTTCTTTGCCCTATTAACCGAGGAAAAGGTCCGAGGATATCAATTCCCCATCTGTCAAACGAACAAGGCAATGCGGTAACCGATAAGGGAGCCCCAGGCAATTGCGGAATCAGAGCGTGGTATTGACATATGGCACAACGTTTAGTGTATTTATTGGCATCTGCAAGCAACGTTGGTAAAAAATATCCAGCTCTAATGATGTGGTGGTATAAAGATCGAGCCCCTGAATGAATGCCGCATATTCCTTCATGAACAAAATCATGACGGCTTCAGCCTCAATAGGGGATAAGCAGCGCAGAAGCGGGCCCTCAAAACTCTTTTTAAACAAGTGTCCGTAAACCAAGATAAATCTCTTAGCCCTGACTTCTATTTTTCTGGCTTCGGACTTGTCTTCATTGAGATAGCCGTTTGAAAGGTATTTAATAAAGGGGTCCATCCAATTGGGTTCCCCCGGAGATTCAGTAGCGTTAATATTCAATCCTTGGAGTTCATGGCATAGAGCCCCGATCTCTTCAATAGACTGTTCGGTCACTGATATCTCGACCGAAGGTTGGTCCTGAATGTGGACCGAAATAGTGCTTGGCTCTATGTCAGGTTTGCCTACGGCCAATCTGGCGAGTGCATCGGCAACCTTATTTTGCTCTCGTGGAACGTGGTCAAGAGAAAACTCACTGAATTTCATGGATAATTCCAGAACTTTGCACAATATAGCCTCATCATCGGGTCATGAGTTTCAAATCTCCCTGCGAACTGTTCTACTACTAACTTCGAGTCTGAGAACATTCGCACTCTGCTAACTCCCATTTTTCGAGTGAAGGTCATTTCTAACAACATAGCCTCATATTCTACCACATTATTTGTTCCAGCAAAGGAAAATTTGACTGCGGAAGGAATAAGGTCACCTTGTACCGTTGTTAGGGTAATGTCCGCTCCTCTTCCTCCGAAGGTCGACCCATCTACGAGGATCGTCCATCGATCATCCTCTTGGTTAAGATATATGGCCGATCGGGTCATTTCAACCACAAAGTCGGCTAGGACCTGAGCTTTGGTCGCCCTTCGGGGCAGGAATTCCAGATACATAGCGCTGAGTTTGATAGCCCATTTTAGCAATCTCTCATTCAAATCCTTCTGTTTAAGGACCACCTTCAGAGGTTGATCCGTATAAACATAGACCGCTCGGCCTTCAAGATAATGTTTCAGCTTTGATACAGCTTTTTTCAAAGCTAGCATGAATTTCTCCAAGGTGGAATATATGGTTTCAGCAGATACCAGAGAATGGTTGAAATAATAAATAGTCTATGAATGTCGTCGCGGATGGTCACTAGAGCTGCGCTGACGACAACTTCTGATACAACAAGATACAACCCCAAAGGTTCATCACAAGTTGGACTTACCATCACCGGGGGAGTGCTTAAATACGTCTTCAGCTCAGAGAAGTCCTGATCGCATTCTTCGGTCCAATCTAGATGGCTTGCTTTTCTTAGCACTCAGAAAAAAGGTAGAGCCCGATCTGTGGATTTTGAGATAAACCTGCTTAGTGCGGCGAGTCGGCCAGTAAGCCTCTGAAATTCTCTCTTGCCTTTGGAGGTTGCATCTCAATGATAGCTTGCACCTTTTCAGGGTTAACCTCTATGCCTTTCTCTGAAACGTAATATCCTAGAAATTTTCCGCTTCGGATCCCGAAGCAACATTTGTTTGGATTTAGTTTAAGCTTATATTTTCGGCATACTTCGAAACAATGAAACAAATAAGAAAGGTGGTCTTCATCATTCATAGATTTAACAATCATATCGTCAACATAAACTTCCATCATATGGCCGATCAATTCTCTAAAGATCTTGTTAACCAACCTTTGATATGTTGCTCCAGTATTTTTGAGACTAAATGGCATAACCACATAACAATAAACGCCATCTTCTGTCATGAATGATGACTTCTTTTGATCTTCTTCAGCTAGGAAGATCTGATGGTAACAAAGTAAGCATCCATGGTACTCATCATGGTGCTACATGACACAACGTCTACCAGTCAGCAAGGGGAAAGGGTCCGACTCACAGCTTTTGTTAACATCGGTAAAGTCGATGCAAATTTGCCATTTCCCATCCGGTTTGGAGACCACTACTGAGTTTGCAGCCCATTCAGCATAGTGGATTTCTCTGATGATTCCCGACCGCATCAATTTATTTACCTCAGCCTGGATAATTTCGATTTTTTCGGGAGAATAGCGTCTCCTTTTCTGCCTAACAGACTTCGTTCCAGGCTCGGTGTTGATCCGATGTTCACTATCAAATCAGTCAATCCCCGGAACATCGTCCGGGGTCCATGCGAATATATCCACGTGGCAACTCAACAAGTGGATCAGTACTTTTTCAAAAGCAGGGGCCAAATGTGACCCGATGCGAGTTGTTTTGGTTGAGTCATCCTCAACCAGGTTAATCAACTTGAACCATACGGGTTCCATTGCTTGCCTTGGGTGCGGCGGTTCTTCCAGCAGATCGACCCGGGCCCTTTTAATAGGTGCCAATGTTCGACACGAGCTCATGTAGCATTGTCTAGCTACTTTCTGATCCCAATTGACAGAAATAATTCCATGAATGGAGGGGTATTTGAGCATCATATGATAAGTAGATGGGTCCGCTTCGAACTTACTAAGGCCTGTTCATCCGAAAATGGCGTTGTAAGCCAAGTCGACTTCAACGACAATGTATTCCAGATCCTCCGATCTGTCCTTGGATGGTTCTCCAAGGGTGACTAGGAATAGAATCTTCCCGCATGGAATGACGCTCCTCTGGTCGAACGATCAAAGAGTTATATTAGCGATCGGGAGTACATGAGCAGCAGCTCCCAACAGTTCGGTGACCTCGAGCTTCATTAGATTACACGAATCCCCGGTGTCCACTAGGATCCTGTGGACATGACGATTCCCGATGACTTCAGTGATGGTGAGTGGATCATCGCATGGATCGATGATCCCTTCCCGATCGGCCATGGTGAAAGTGATATCTTCCCCGAAGGGAGGGGACCGTTCCGTTGAGTCAAATTTAACCAGCGCCACAGATTCCGAGCTCTCAGCGGAGTCTCCGCGCGCAGTTCTCTTTCGGTCCCAGACCGATTCATTTATTCTCAGACCACCGGAGATAACATAAATATCTCCAGCTATTTCTCTGGGGGCCGCCTCATTTTGAGGAGGTTGGGCACCTGTTTCTGCAGGTGGAGGAGCGGCCTGCTCCTGTCTTCCACCCTCGTACTGCGGGGGTCTGCCGCCACGGCCCCGCCATCTTCTTCTTCGGCCCTGACCACGATTCTCTCGACCGTGTTGGCCTCTTTCTTGTTCTGGCGAAGGAGACCGTCGGTCCTCCGTCCGATCTTTATATTTTCGGTGTTGTCCCCGATTATGCCTTCCCCGTGGCCTGTGACGATCGTCACCTTGGTGGTCCTTTTGGGGGGATTCTGCTCGCTTACCCTTCTGACAATTTCGGTCGGGCCTTTCTTTATTCATTGCCGCTACCGTCTCTTTCAACAGCGGGCACTTCAGGGTCGGGTGATCGCGATTATGATGCAGCTCGCAATACACCCGATTGTCCTCCTGCTTCGGGGGGACATCTTTCTCGCCTACAGTCGCTACTTCTCGCGACTGCTTCTTAGGGTAGGAAACCCTATGATCACCTGCAGGCTTAGAATTCCCGCTAGGTTTCCGATAGACTAGCCCCAACGGTTCATCCACCTTAATATACTTGTTGATTTTCTGAAGAAGTTTTCCCAAGGTGGATGGTGGGCTCTTTACCAAACTGGCCGAAAGGCCGCATGGTCCCAAGACCTGCTGAAGAATATCAATCTTATCCCGGAGCTCAAGCTTGATACCCCGGGCGGTCCTATTTAATTTCTCCATGAAGGACCGAAGACTCATTTTTGCCGGGATATATTTTAACTGGAATAGTTCCTGCCTGCTTCGGGGCGGTCCTACATTTGGAGCAAATTGCTCCGAGAAAGCCAAAATAAATCCGCCATACGACTGTATGGATCGGGCCGGCAAATTTTTGAACCACGTTCAGGCGTCGCCTTGTAATCCTGCCGCGAAGATGCGGCACTTTAGTGAATCTGAAGCCCAAACCGTTCCCATGCGTAATTCGAAATCGGCAACGTGATCGATTGGATCACCGTCACTATGAAGTGTCGGCAACCCCTCGGGGTTGCGATAATGCCGATCTGGGACTGTTGCCCAGATCTCTTCAGAAAAGGGGAGCATCAAATCTCCCAAGGCGGCTGATACGCCTTCAGATTGTCGGGACAATGTCTAGACAGCATGTAGATTATGCCACCAGTCATCATCTTTATTTCGCCTGATTGGGGCCTCCATGGGCCTGTTGAATAAACCAGGATTGCGTCCCAGATTTGGTTCGCAATCCTTCAACGCACGCATGCTCTCCAACTCCCTGTTGAGCTCGTCGATTGGTCGCTGCATTTGCTCCTGATCATTTCCAGGAGCGGGAGTTAGAGCCCTGGCCGGGGGGTAGGACAATACCGATATCTGGGCCTCCTCATTGTTACACCACGCCTGATGATTTCTTCATCATCAGTGCTGCGCTCGTCAGGATCACTGTCGTATCCTCTGCTATTGGGAACAGGGCTCGAAACAGCCGATGGTTCTGTTCCACTTCTCTCCGACGTAATCTCCAGTACCACCTTCCTGACGACAGCTTCCAGATCCTGCAAAGTGAATGTTGGTGCTGGGAGACTGTCGAGAAGCACGTCACTATCATTCGTCGAAGTTCCAGTCGCCATGCCTTTGATTGTCCTATCCCTGGAAGAAAACTCAAATGGGATTATAGAATCGTCCCTACGGACGGCGTCAAACTGTTATGGTCCCTTTTTAGGGGGTACCAACAGTCACCCTATTCATTAGCCAACGAACTTGGTTTTGATTTGTTTTTTATGTGAATACGATTAAAACTAGAAACAATAAAGAATAGCAATTTATAGTGGAAACCCCATGAATCGGGGAGAAAACCACTTGACTAAGAGTGAATTACGCTCATAGCTTGTTCATTATTCAAGTAATTCATACAGAATACAACAGATGTTTAATGAAAATGACAAGGAATAAGAAAGCAGTAAGAACTCTGGTAGGGTAACGGTCTGTTCTTACGCGTCCAAAAGGTCCTGCTATTTCCATCGTCGCGCTCTGTATTTATAGAGATAATGGTGTGTATAAATCACTCTCTGTAACCGCCTCTGAGAAGTTTGTCAGAGGTTGTTGTCGCGCGATGTAAAACAAGATTGGGACCGAGGCGTGGTCTGCGTGATCGGGCCCGAGGCGTGGTAAACGTGTGAAGGCCCGAAGCGTGGGTTTGCAACCGATTAGACAGAACCATGGAGCTAGTTATTAGAAAACGCTTTATTTCGCCAAGGTTATCTTCGGTCCTCTCGCGGAACATTGGGCCGTTTTTCATTAAATGTGTAAATGGGCTGCACAAGTTCGCTTTCACCATACGGATCGGCCCAATCGTTATTGGGTCTCATCCGTTACAGGGTGCCCGGTCCTAGAGTTCTCATCACATACATTGAAATAAAAGATCTTTTATATTTTCGGCTAAACCATTATGTTTCCATAAACTTACATTTAAACAATTGCGTAACGATTGTTTCCACTTTTACAGAGTCAAAGATATGCAATGTTGGATTTATAATACAAATGATGGATATATCAATGTTTTCATGCTTGTCCGGAATTCCGTATCGGTCCGGAGCGGTATCATTTTTTTGACTAGTTTTGCCAAATTTGTTATTTTGCTGATATGTTTTGGATATAACATTTTAAAACTTTCGGTACCAGATATTATTTTTTTAAAAAAATAGTTTAATTAGTTTTTATGATCGAATCCGAAAAAACCCGCAAATCGACCCTAATACTCAATACCAAACGTTACCAAAAAAAATGCCTATGAAGCCCCGTATTTGACGGTATATCATCCGGTATGAACACATTGTGATTTATGAGGAATCTCTCATACCTTGTGTAGAGTCTTCCTTCAAACATCAAATGTCAAAGATTGTATAAAAAGATAAATAAAGACAATCTAGTCATTTCAATAACTAGAAGTAGAAATTTAAATTAAAATAATATTTATGTTGTTTTTTATTTTCAGTTATAAAATTAAGAAGTATAAATTTTACTTAAACAAAGTAGAATGAAAAATAGTATATGTTCTCTAACATCATTAGTTTTTATTTCCTAAAATGAAAAAACTGAAACAAAAGTTGTACAAAACATAGCCTTAGTTTTTCTCTAGAGACACCCCTCATTTGGAAGACTTAACCTTGAGTTATTTTACCACTCATCACACTTGAGTTCAATTTATGTTAACTTAATATTTAAAAAATTAATAGGGAAATAAATGGAAGTGTACAATGATGACATGATTGTTAAGTCTATTAATGATGAGGACCATATTTCTTATTTGTCGATGTGTTTTGAAGTCTGTCACAAATACCAATTAAAGTTCAACCCCTCGAAGTGTTGCTTTGCCATTTGTAGTGGGATATTCCATGGACATTATTTCTCTGAAAGAGGGATAGAGGCCAACCTAGAAATGACAAGGGCCATCATCGACAAGAGTTTGACCAGTCGACTTGTAGCGTTAAACAAGTTAATGCCTAGGTCTGCCGATCTTGCCTTGCCATTTTATAAAGTCCTTCTACAAGGCAATAAGTTGGTATAGGACGAAGAGTGTGAGTTGACGTTAGACTATTTGAAGAAAAATATGTTGAGCCTGCCTTTGCTTGTCAGCCCTAAGATCGACGAACATCCAGACGTTATTTGGTGATTTTGACTGTCGTAGTTATCACTAGTATGGTGACGATTGGTGATGGAGTGCACCGACATGTATATTATGTAAGTCACATTTTACTTCCTGCTGAGACTCGATATACGATCATTGAAAAGTTCTTATTGGCTTTAAAGAAGGCTTCAGTCAAGATGGAACATTATTTTGAAGGTCGTCTTATAAAAATTTTGCTAATCAACCTGTTGAGGATGTTCTATCCAAATCTCAGGCCACCAAGAGGCTCGCTAAGTTGGCTATTCAACTTAGTGAAATGTATTCAGACTTTGTTCCTCGAAGAGCAATAAAATCACAAGTTTTGGTAGATTTTGATTTGGAGATGACTATGGCCACTCTAGTCAATGAACAAGAAGATGTTGTTTGGAATATGTTTGTCGATGGGTCCACATAAGGAGGGGCTGGAGCTGGAATTCTCTTTATTACTTCTTGAGGAGAGCACATAAATGTAGTAGTAAATTTTTCTTTCCCATGTTCTAACATTGTTGCAGAATACGAACCATTAGTTGATGGAATACACCTTACTCTTGATATCGGGGTGATGCATATTTGCGAATTTATAGATTCAAATTTAGTTGATGTACAAGTTGCAGGTACTTTCGAGACCCATGAACTTGTGATGTAACAGTACATGGAAGAAGTTATTAAGGTAACAAAGTCTTTAAAATCATTTGTGTTGGCTCATTTGCTAGAGAAGAAAATCGAGAAGTTCATGCATTGGCACTGTTGGCTGCGAGTTTACGTGATCTTCAAGAGAGAGCAATCCACGTTTATGTGCATTACTGTGATCAGTACCATTATTAAAAAATGACGTGGTTTGGTACTGCATGTGAACAAGTAATTCTACTATACTCAAAGGAGGTACAAAAGTTACATTCAAGAAGAGTCAGAGCATAGATCTCATAAGCTATCTATTGCATGATTGTCTAAGTGATTGTGAAGATGACCAAATTCCGGATTGTCATCGTCCACTTCCATTGACGGGCTAGTGTTGAAATCCCCATCGAAGGTGATCGGGTCGACATGCTCTCAATCCTTGGAGTATGGATTTAGTCCATAGATATTGGTGATATGTTGGACTATTCTTTTGTTCTTCAACTATTTCGAGGGAGTACGTCATCGCCATATTCTTGAAGGTTGGTGAGATTACGAACCTATCCAAATGTGAAGTTGCGTCTTCGACATGTGTGTCGATCGCTTGCTAAAGAGTGGTAATCCGACCGTCATAATCAGTGCACCTTGTGTGACGTCGAGGTGGACATCGTTAATGGAACTCATGAAAGATTGAACTTTTCCCTTGTGAGTTTCAAGAGCATGACGATATTCCTCCTCGACATATTAGAGCGCGCTCTGCACAATTATTTTACCCAAGAGCATTTACGTTCGACTTAAACTGTCCTCGTCATTTCCGATTGAGTCTCTTGTGACGAACGAGATAGTTCTTTGGCGTATCACATACACTCTATTCTTCAACATTATTAGTTTTCTTCTTGAATGTGGGGGAGTGCTTGTGTTTAACGTCTTGCTTCAGCTTGTGTTTTCTTATGATGCATAAGAAATATAATTTTCCACAGCTATTTCTACTAAGGAAGGTGGCGGTCACGATGGAGAAAGTGGCCTCTTTTTAGATGAAGAGACATGCAATTAAATATATATATATATATATATAAGTTAATGGCTTTGATGGGAGAAGATCTGTCGATAATAGGATTTTACTTTAGCATTTTGTGTCTTCATCTTTTTAGTTTCTCAGTTTCCTCTTTATTTTTCCTAAAAAGTGTATGGAGGAAGAAGTTGATAAAAGAAGACAATATTAGTATATGAGTATGAAGAAAAATGACGAGTCCAAGGGAACTTACGTTCGGTGGTTGGTGATGACGGTTGAACCCAAGGTCGACCAATACGATCACTCATCAATCGACCTGATATATGCATTCGAATGAGATTACCCTCTATAGAAATCACTTTCCAATTGAGGCGATCCTCCTTTTCTAGAAAGTGACCATTATGGTCGGTAGGGTCTTGAGTTGATCGGCGGAAATCATTGTTTCTTCGCCGTCGATCGTCAGTTTCCCAATTAATATCGACACTTAGAGAGGGAATCCAAGGTTGTTATCTTAAATTCCAACCTGGAACAAAAGAAATGTACCAGTCGCGTTGCGAATCTGGTTGGTCGACAAGATCATGGTCTTTGCTTCTGAAAAAAAGTACAACAACTTGTGTTGGGCAAATAGCTAAGTGCCCGATCTTCACATCAACTTGTAGACCGTCAGAAAGTTGGTGATTGTTGGGGGCGATCTTTGCAACGTCGCAGTAGTGGATGAAGGCGACAATCACCAAGTTGCTTCTTAGCATCAGTGCGAACATAGGCATCGAAACCGCCCATAACAGTTCAGCGGTGAATGGTGTAATGGGAATCTGAGTCCGTTGTTCAAAGCAACGACCGTCACTGGCACAACATTACTCAATGCCGATCAGTCAGAAGGGGACCATAGTTTAGACCCCGGTTCCTCTGCTTCCAGTTGATACTCGTGTGGAATGGAGTATTTCTCATGTACAATTTCCAGATTAAGTGAAGGAGGGCCATCTTCAAATATAATCGATCATCAAAAATTGAAGATCGCAAGAAAAAGCATAAAAGTATAGGAAAATAGCAAGGAAATGCATAAACTCGTCGAAAAATTGACGGAAACTTGTAAAACAACGGAACAAATATTCATAATCAGAGGAATTTAGAAATTTCAAAATGAGGATAAATACATATCTCCCGTAAAAGGATTGTGAGCTGGAGTGATGAAAACGAGTCGCCGGAGTTGGTTTAAAATTGCCTTAGAAATCGCCAAATGCAGAGAAATTGGAGAGTGCAAATAGAAATGACGAAGCACTAGGGTTTTGTTCTGACCCAATGAACATAGACGGCTAAGATCGCGACTCTGTGAATTTTGCACGATTTCCTAAGTCGGCGATGTGACAACCTGGAATAGTGTGAGAATTCGAAACGCACGTGCCGATCGTGTAATAGCCAGGAAGAAGGTATGATGGAACAAATATTAGGGAATGTAGCGGTAAAAATCTAGACAAGGAATAACGAAGGATACGGGAACGAAAGAACGAAAAAAGAAACGAAAAATAGAAAAGTAAAGAAAAAGATAAAGGAAGGGTCAAAATGAAAAGGAGGGGTTAAAGTGTGAATTAGAAAAGTTAAGATGTCTATAAATAGGGGTGGGGAGGCCCAAAAACGAGTTATTTATCATTAAGCCACGAAAATCCGGAAATTGTCGCGAAAATTTGAGCATCGAAAAATTGTCGCGAATATGCAAACTTTGGAAAATTATCGCGGTTTTTGGGAAAGGCAATTATTGTCGCGAAAACGATTCAGAGGAAAATTATCGCGAAAATGATCATGTGCAAAATTGTCGCGAAAATGCTTGAAGTGTAAAATTATCGCGAATTCTAACTTCAGCACAAATTATCGCGAATCCTAGCTCCAGTACAAAATTATCGCGAATCCTAACACCAGCACAAAATTATAGTGAATTTTGAGGAAGAAGTGAATTATCGCAGAAATACTATGTTTGAGTGTTTTCGTTGCGTCTCAACGTCGGATCGTGGAAGGAAAGGACACATAGGTTCTACGGTTATCACATAGTTAACAATAAAATGATCACGTTGGAATTTGGGTAACTAAGATCTGTTACGAAATGCAGGGAAGCACGAGAGGATTATAACGAACGAAAGCAAAACGGTAAGCGGAGTGAACACGATATAGTAAGGGAAAGTTCAGACTTAGGGAACTGGATTGGGTTAATAAAGAAAAAAGAAAAGACACGAATGAACGAGATAAATGGAAATAAGACTCGGGGTGAGGAAGGATGGACCGTCTGACCGAACCCGGCACCGTGCCTAGCACACGATTCGCCAAAGGAAGGGCATGCCTGATGAAGGGAACGATAAGTTCCAAAGCGGGAAAGATACGTACGAAAAGGGCAGAACGGATCCGGGTGGAAAAAGGGGTAGCGCCTAAGTACCCACCCGGGCAAGGGAAGCATATGGCCCGCCGAGTCATCCAACAGTTAACGGTTGGCTTGGACGGGACATGTACCGAGCATGTTACTCTCGGCAACAGTAAAGTTAAAGTATGAGGGGAATGATAACGGTAAAAGAAGAAGGAAATAAGAAAACGGTTAAAAGAAATGATTTACGCGTGTGTGTACGGTTTAATTAAGAAATGAAAAGATAGTGCGCAGAGTGGGTGAAGTTTCCTTTAATAAATTGTAATCGCTTTATAGATTTTGTAGGTGAAGCGGACGAGGTATTAGAAGGGCATGGGAAGGAGGTCGTCGGTTGTCCGGTGATAGAGTCCGGTCTTTGGAGAACACTCTAAATTATGTTGTTGAACTTTAATGTTTTCGAACTATGTTTTAAGTTTACATTCGAACGTTTCATTTTATTTAGCACGTTTCACCAAAACGGCTAGGCCCGAATTAGGGTCGTTACAGACCGCATGTGGAAGATCTGACCGATGGATACGTGTACACGCACAAACCATGGATTTATGATGACGCGTGCCGATGGATACTTCATTCGACATTCGACAATGAAGATCGTATGAATTTGAGGGGCTAATTTTAGGGCATGGATTTATGACGATGGGTCAAACCAGAAGGGTTGGGTTTGCTAAATGCTGCAAGGTATCGTTCGCGTATTTCTTTGGATAGGTGATCGACATACGCTACGTAAAATCTAATCGGTTCGAAATTACAAGAGTGTGAGTAAACCCGATCGACAATTGTCAGCGCTGATCGACAATGGACAGTGCTTTTTGCTATCGAAACGGTTGATGGGAACACATAAATGTCAACAATGCCTGCACCACTAATCTCATACGGTGCCGCACGATTTTTTGGCTCTAAAAGTCATATTAGTCAGCATGAGGGACGGCTCACAAGACATGAGGAGATTATGATCTTATTTTATAGTTGAATTTTAATATCTAGCCCCTATAAACTGGGGACATAAGAAATACAGAAGAACAAGTTTGGAGACATTCTTAAAAGGCACTGAGTTTTGAGAAGTTCTACAATTTTCTGCAATCTATGACTCTTCTTTCTCAGTGGTATCCTTCTTGGGTTTGATGCCACATGGGTTTTCATCCTATTTCTAGGGTTTCCCACGTACAATTCTCTGTGCTTTTTATTACGACACCTGTATAACGATGGTTCTCACACATTATTCTTATAATATTAAGGGGTATCGATTTTTACCCTTAACAATATTAATATGTTTTTCTCTTATTTTGTTATAAATATCAAATTGTATTTCTAATATTTTTAATCTAAAAAATCAATTTTAGTATGTTGAATTTCAAAATTTAAAATTTGAAATAAATATGTCGATCGTTCAAACATGTTTGAACATGTTCCAACGTCCGAAATTGCGAATTAGGAACTTTAGAATAGTTCTTGGTTCTTATTGGATGCAGTAATTGACGAACCATCTTGGAATGATGTTATTGTTGATTATTTAGCTAGGAGAGAGTTGCCTGCTGATGAAGGCTAGGCCCGTAGGACAATACAAAGAGCTACCAACTTCGTATACGTGGATGAGAAGTTGTATAAGAACAAATTTGGTGGACCATATCTTCGGTGTTTGTCCCCAGTGCAGGCGAAAGCCATTATGGAAGAAGTTCATGTAGGTGACTGTGGTGACCATTCAGCGGGTCGATCCTTGGCATTGAAAGTTAAGAGGGCCAGATATTTTTGGCCAACAATAGTAAAAGATTGTGTGAATTTAGATCGAACTTGCTCCGCTTGCCAGTTCCTATCGAACGTACATCATGTGCCGAGAGCGACTATGAAGCATTTACCAACAACATGTCCATTTGATACATGGGGCATCGATATTTTGGGCTCCTTTCCGACTGCACCTAGCCAAAAGAAATTCTGTATTGTGGCCGTAGAGCATTTCTCTAAGTGGATAGAGGTCGAAGTCGTGTCACGAGTTTGGGAACATGAAGTCATAAGTTTCCTTGGGAGATATATTGTGTGTCGATTCGGAATTCCCAGGATATTAGTATCGGATAAAGGAACACAATTCTCAGGGAAGCATGTAAACGAATGGTGCGAGTGTAATGGTATTCAACAACGGTTTATATATGTGGCTCATCCAGAGACGAATGAGCTTACAGAGGTTATTAATCGCATCATTTTACAGAAATTAATGACAAGGATAGACCAATAAAAAGCATCATGGAAAGATGAGTTGCATAATGTAATATGGGCATATCGAACGTCAACAAGATCTACCACGAGATTTAGCCCGTTTTCAATAATGTATGGCTCTGAGGTCAATTCTCTAGCAGAGATAACTATTCTATCCGAGAGAGTCATTGCTTACGATGAGGTATTAAATGAAGATATGTGAAAGTTGGATCTTCATTGCATCGAGGATCTGAGAGAAAGAACAACCATTCGGATGGAAGTGTGTAAGAAATAGATTGTTAAAAGGCACAACAAAGAGGTCCGTCCAATGTTATTGATGTTTGGGGACTAGGTCCTAAAGAAAGTTGAAGTGTCAAAACATGTTGATAAGTTGGATCGTAAGTGGGAATGTAACGTCCCAAGAAGGCGGTACAAACGAAATTCTGACAGGTTAGACTCGCATAAATAATGTTATAAAACATGAAATGAGGGGTAGTTTAACAATTTAATATAAGAAGAGGGAATTTTAGAAGGAGGGACTAAAGGGTCATTTAGACAAGTTAAGAAGCCTATAAATAGGAGTCGGAAGGAAAAGGAAGGGTCATTTGGCACAAAAAACGCAAGGAAACCCGAGAGATTCAGAATTATCGCGGAAATTGGGACCAAGAAACAATTCATCTCGAATTTGGGACTTACTTGCAAATTATCGCAGAATTTGGGCCAAGAAGAAAATTATCGCGAATTCGGGGGAGTTGTTTGCAATTTTATGGCGGAATTTGAGGCCGAGAAGCAAATTATCCCGGAAATGGACTACTTTGCAAGTTATCCTGAAATTCAGGGGATTACTTGCATTATATCGCTGATTTGAGGACTCGCGTGCAAATTATAGCAGATTCAGTGACTGATGTGCAATTTATCGTGGAAATGAACCTTTATGCAATTTATCGTGGAGATTAAGGACCGAAATGCAATTTCTCGCGAATTCGAAGCACAACACCTGATTTGGCCGTGAATTTTGTACCATAGTGTAATTCATCGCTAATCATAGGGTAAGGTCGCAAATTGCCGCATAATTCGATTAACTAACTAGAGTAAGTCATAGAGTCACACGACGGTATAACATGCTAATACGTATATGCAGGAAGTAGGGAACAAGAAGGCACCAGGCAATAGAACGACAAAGTAAGCGAAGTAAACATAGTGAATTAAAAAAAGGTTCATAGTTAGGGGCTTAAGCGAATATTAAGCTAAATCGAAAGAAGTGTAAGGTAAAAACAGAAGTCTCGGGGGCGAGGTGGGAACACCAAACCTGGCAGCGTGTTCATGAGCACGGTCAGCCACAGGTAGGACATGTCCGAGTATGGAACACACGGGTTCTCAAAAACAGAATTGTGCATACTACAGAACCGAATGGAACGGGGTAGCGCCAGAGTCTCTAACCGGGGAAGGGAAGTATATATTCTCGTCGAGCCAACTAACAGCTAACGGTCGGTTTGGGCGAGACATGTCGTCGGGCATGTAAAAACCGACCACAGCAGAAAACCAGGAAGTGATAGGGAGAGGAAATAACAAAAAAGAAAAGAATAAGTAAACTAAATGAATAAGAGAAAAATGAGTGCAATCTAGCAATTAAGAATATTATAGAGAAGTTTCTTTTAATAAACTATGACCGTTTAAAAGATTTTGTAGAGGGAGGACAAGAGGCTTAGGTGGCATTGGAACTGAGGTTGTCGATCGTCCGTTGTAGGAGTCAACTCTTTTGTTTTTGTTTTTAACTTGTCTAATTGTACTTTGAAAGACGATGATATTTTCCTTGACCATGAATTTTGTTTCGTTAAATTTTCTTATTTTACTTCACTAGCGCATAGACATTGTTAAGGCCCGGATTGCGATCGTTACAGGGAAGGTCCATACCAGGTAACGACGGTAGTAAGAGAAGGAACATATAAGATTGCGAATATGAGCGGAGAGGAGCTGCCACGGACTTGACATATTTACAATTTGCGTAAATATTTTGTATAGACGTGACTTTGTAGTCGTTTAAAAATAAAAATTTAACTCTTTTTTACCATATTCTGAATTTTTTATATCCTTTTTGAAGACATGAGGTGAATCGACTAGAGGACTGGTAAGATGCGTGTTAGGTCCATTGCATTTTTTAGCATGATGGAGGATGGAAAATTAAATAAATTAGGGTAGATTAGAAGTGCAATGTACCGCCTGTCGTGTAGTCGATCAACATCAAATCTCATCAAATTGGATGTTGGGTCAATATTTTTTAAATCGAATAGTCTCTGTCTGCAGCACAATCGTCTATACATATATGCTGTTGGAATATGTCAAGGGACCCGATTACTTTATAGCATGATACCGTGGCTCACTGGAGCCTTTGTTGCCGACTACTCCATGACACGCCGTCAAGGGTCGTGCCCTCGCCAGAGGCCGGTGACAATCCACCGTAAAAGAGGACATGTGTATGCTCCGTTGTCCCAAAAGAACTATTTAGTCCGGGGGATTGGATCTATATAGGCGGGAGTGAAAAAATTACATCAGTATAAGGATTGTACCATGAACTTGACGCTACTTCCGTCCAGATAGTGAATGTCCTCTGGTGCAAGGACATATTTTCGTTAGTTTAAGGATTGTACGCTGAACCTGGCGCTACTTCTATTCGGGCAGCGAACGTTTCCTATCCTTACTTACTCTTGCGGAGGAGAACGAGAAAGGTCCAAGTGGTGATGATGGAGCGTGCTAGCAAGTATAATGCATAGTGACATTCGGCTCTCCCGATGTATAAGTGGGTAAAACCACTTAACGAGAGGGACTCGATCCATCTTGGCAGATGTGAAATATTTATGTCAGTCTAAAGATTGTACCCTGAACATGAAGCTATTTCCACCAAGATAGTGAGAGCCCCCGACTCTTTTCAGCAGAATGTGGGAAAGGTCCAAACCAATTGATGATGGTAGTGCGTGCAAACAAATATGAAGCATAGTGACATCTATCTCATCTGTTGTCCTAAAAGGACCATTTAGTCTGGGGGATTGTATCTAGCTAGGCGGGAGTGAAAAATTTACGTCAGTGTAAGGATAAATAGTTAAGGTCCTTTGGTGCAAGGTACCCGAGTTACCCGAGTAGGAGTGAAAGATTTACGCAGTCTAATGATTGTACCATTAACTTAGCGCTACTTCTATTTAGGCAGTGAAGGTTTCCTACGTTTACTTACCTTTGCGGAGGAGAACTGGAAAGGTCCAGATGAGATGGCATGTAGATGTTCGCAATAGTATGTGAGCCAAAAAGATATCCGTCTCTTCCGTGGTCCCATAGGGACCTTTTAGTCTAGAGCATCGGTACTATCTAGGCCAGATTGAAAAATTTACATCAGTCTAAGGATTGTACCCTGAACCTGACGTTACTTCCGTCTAGATAGTGTGGGTCCTCTGGTGCGATGCACCCGAGCTACCTGAGCAGGAGTGAAAAACTTACGTTAGTTTAAAAACTATACCATGAACCTGGCGCTAATTCTATTCAGGCAATGAAGGTGTCCTACGTTTACTTACCTTTGCGGAGGAGAACGGGAAAGGTCAGGCCTAGGAAGGATGAGATGATTATGGGTACAAGTTTATACCTAGAAAGAGAACATGATGGGCGCTACTTGAGGCCACGGGTGCTTGTTGAGACCCGACCATATTAGCATAACTAGGGCGCTACTTGAAGCCCACGAGTACTTGTTGAAACCCGAATTATGAAATTAATTAGGCGCTACTTGAGACCCACCGGTGCTCGTTGTGACCCGAATTATGAAATTAGTTGGGGCGCTACATGAGGCCCCTGGGTGCTTGTTGAGACCCGAATTACGAAACTAAGTTGGGCACTCGTTGAGGCCCGTGATTAATGGGTGCTCTGTTAGACTCGGAAGTGAGATTGAAATCAGATGCTTATTAAGATCCGTGAAAAGACATCCGCTTACACCATGGTCCTAAATAAACAAGCGAAGCCAAGGCCCTGGATCTGCTTATGCGAGAGTGACTCTAAGGATTGTACCCTGAACCTGAAGCTACTTTCGCACAGGCAATGAAGGCTCTGTCTGGAGCAAGGTACCCAATCTGTTGAGGTGAGAGTGATAAATTTACCTCAGTCTAAGGATTGTACCTTGAACCTGACGCTACTTTCACCTGGATCGTGAAAGCTCCATAGGCTTATATCTGGAGGAATGCGGGACAAGTCGATCTAAGTAAGAGCTGTTGGGCACATGATAAGGCCCAACACCGGGATTTGAAGAATTCAATCTATTATCGACATTTTCATTTATGATCAAGACTTCAATAATTCAATCAATATTTGATGTTATATTTATGATCAATTATCCTCATTAATGTCAAAGACTATCTACTTATATGAAGAGAGTCTCGACTGCTCTTTTAGAGAATCTGAAGAAGTTTCGTGATCCGGTTATTTATACGGGGGGTTATTTAGGTGTCTGATTAACGTTTTGACATTTAACGGAGAATTGTAGAGGAAAATATATAAAGCAACTCATTAACGGTGCAATCTATTAAAAGATAAAAGTTGTAGAAGAACATAACATTGTGGGAAGCTAATACTATAATTCAGTTCAATTCTTGTCCTTCTTTTGGACGAATTTTAAGGTCTTTCCGCAAGTTGTAGGCCTTTTCTTGGAGGTCTGACTCCCCTAGCCAGAAGCTTCAGCGTTCCTCTCTTGAAATTCGCGGAATCCTGCCTCATTACGCTCTCAACCATCCGCGACTATGTCCGGAACATGATTTCTTGCCGCCTCTTACTCGTCAAAGTGTTCGGCCTCCATTACCTCCCTCATAAGCTGATCATAATAATCATAGGATATCTCCGGAAGGCGAGAATATGAAGTAGCTGGAGGCCCAGTTTCAGTCGGGATATCCTCGGCATAGCATTCGACGGCCAAGTCCTCAGAAAGAAACTGCTCCATAGGGACGAAAGGATCATTGTTAGTATCTCTTTTCTTTAAATATGTATCCTCCGCGAAACTGCCAGTTATAGTGGGGTCGAGGCGAGCCATTTCTTCTTTGCTCAATATCCGCTGGGAGACACTCCGTGTCTGCTGTGAGCATTTTTTTAAGAAATAATGATTTCCCTTAAAACTAGTGTAGGAGGTCAAATAATGGAAGGTCTCGGATTTCACCACATAGTCCCACGTGAACTTCTTGAGCATCGCTTTCAAACGCCGAAGCCATCTGGCAAGTTTAGCCTTTAAATTCAGGCATTCGATCGTCCACTCTTTGGACATCCTCTCGGCTTTGCACCGAGCTTCTATCTCTGCAGATTTTCTCCCCTAGCGTCGTCCATTTGCTCCTTTATTCGGGAAATCTTGCTCGCCTGTTATTTAATTGTGCGGCGCTCACCAGCCAGATATTGCGCCACTTTAAAATATTCTACTTGGTGATCGGCCCGGAGACGCCCCATGGCCGATATGTGAGCACTCTTCTAGGTATCAAAGGACTTCTGATGCTCAGCTTTCAACCTGTTTACTTCAGCCTCATCTGTCTCCCTTTGATTACGAAGGATCTGATCAGACGCAGCCCGGGCTTGTACTCATTCGACCCCTTGCTCATCTAAGTTCGAATGACGTAAGATACAATATTCTCCAATCACTGCAGCATATGCCAAATCGGTCATTGTTTCCTGAATTTGCATGATAAAAATGGAGAAATTATAACAAAGTATAAAGATATGAGATGTATATATTATTGCATTACATCTCATCCAGTCTTAATCAACGTCGCGACATCAAGCATTCCCTGACTATAATCAGTGAAAACTATGTGGTCATCTCGATTGCGAGGGCTCGGATGAGGATGTTGTCGTAGATATTCCTCCGCCGCATATGTGCTTACCCGAATCCTTGGGGGAATCTTATTTTTCAAGCCGTCCCACAACATTGTATGTGCAGCATCCGCACCATCGTCATACCAGGCTTTCACTACAATATGGGGATATCGCAGATCTTAAAATGATCTAGGAATACCGCATCCATACCCCGGATGTAGGGACTCCCCCTCGGGCCCTCATCTTCACCCTCTGCCACAATTCCTTTACCTTTATAACACCGTGAGGAATGATGAGACCCCGATGAGTGATGGGGCTAGCTAATCTCTTGTTCAATTGGTGGCGAATCCGAAACCGGTTGAAGGGCTTCAATGATTTCATATCTGGGGGCTGGAACCTCTCCTTCCTCTACAAATCTCTCGTTGGCTTCACACTCAGCATCGAAGTCTCCCATGCATGATCCCCGAAGTGGTGAAGATAGCGGAAGCGGGGGACTCGCATTTCCAGTTATTTGTGTCGGAGGATCATCTACAGTGTAAGGATAGCCGAGGATTTTATTCCATCCTCCCGGTGGAATCTCAGTAAGCGTGTTTAAGGCCAAGTCTTCCGGGTCCTCAATGTTATCTAAAAGCCTCAGCCGGTCGTTGGGATCAGAACCTTTGTAAGCGGCCATTATTCGATTTGAAAGGAGAGAAATATTTATAATCAGCTATAAAAGTGAGATCCATTATTATGAAAATCATAGCATATTAACGGAATGAAAGTCAAAGTTTAGATGCCGAAAATGGTAATAGGCGAGAAAGCGAGTCTCTTAATCTTGCAAATGGGTACCTAGGTCATGGAAGGGAATATGGGGCAGAGCTTGCACAGTCCGAGTAACAACCATGAGTGGTAGAGTAAAGAGGCTTTCAACAGCTAAATTAGTCTGAAACTTTTCGAATATGCTTAAGAGATGTTGAAAAATAACTCTATCTACAAGTTTCGAGGGTTTCAGTATGGGGCCACACCAATCCGGAAATGAAAATTCTCCGCTGACCGGAAAACGTCAAGGGAGAGACATGACGGAAATGATGGCTTGGTTACGAGAAGTCACATAGAAGTAACGCAATTTCCAGTCATGGTTGGATCTCGGCACCGCAAAGCAAAATGGGCCATTCTTTTCCCGTAGGCGCAAATAATAACACCCTAAATCACTATGGATGGCTGAAAGACAAGTTAGAAGAGTGTGAAGAAGAGTGTGAAGAAGAGTTCGATGTTTCTCTTTATTTTGGCGGCGGAAGTGACAATTATAATAGCCACAATATAGCTATAAGAATTCTGGTTTAGTTAGTAAAAATTCAGTTTAAGGAAGTTTATTATGTTTAAGATGAAGGGGTGCAGAGGAAGCCGAATCTCGTTGTGGCGATGTTCTAAAGACATAGTGCACCAGCCAGGTAGAGGTCTTAATATTCTTCCAAGAGGTCCTAGGAGCTGTATGATGAAGTCCCTCGGGAAATAATAACCAGTCCTCAAGGAAGCCAAGGCAGTTTCTCCCATCCTATCTTTTTTATCAAACGATTCATACTTCTTTACGATGACTCACACCATCCACCCATCACTCTATAACTTTCGAGACGTTCGTAAAATTCCAAGTTCGAAGTTCGTGGGTTGTTTTTTGGATTTGTTCGGTGGACTCGGAACCCGATGATCCGATAGAAGACAATATATTACTGCTTTTTATGTGTTATTAGCAATTTGTTAAGTTCAATTATGTGCGGGAATGAAAAACACCACGTAAAGTCGAAGTTTGAAATTGGATATTTGACCAAGGAAAATTTCCGCGGTGAATTTGCAAAGGTGTAATTTCCACTGTAAAACTAAAAGCGGAAATCCGCGGTAAAACCAGAAGCGAAAATCTGCTGTGAATTATGAAGAAGCGGAAATCCACGGTAAAATTACGTATTGAGTATTCGCGGTGAACTACCAAAGGGCGAAAATTAGCGGTGAATTCGAGCGATGAAAATCCACGGTGAATCAGCTTTCTCTGGAAATCCGTGGCTAAAAGTGAGATTATGAGGCGTCCGACCTGGTATTTATAAGAGTGGATCTACGAGCCGGAATTCCGAGAAATTTTCGTATGTGTCCGATTTCGACGAAAAACCATGTCGAAACGATGGTTACATAAGGAGAGGAATATTTTGAGCATTATTGCATTTCTATCCATGCACATAAGGAGAGTTAGTGGATTACAACTCAGGGTCTGAATCTACAAACCAGGGGACTATTGATATTGCCCAGGGGTATTTTTATAATTTATATACCCCGGGAAACTTCTGGCACGTTTACCAGGGTATTCAGGATGTTTCGATTCAAAGTGACGCGGGGGGTATTTTTTAATTTTGACATCCCGGGTAAGATCTACACGCCCCCTTCGGTTTTTTCCGTATTTTGAAGCGATTTCGGGTTGAAATGATGTCAGTGGTATTTTCGTAATTTCGACACCCTCGGCCCGATCAACACGCCATCTATGGTATTTTCGTTATTTTGAGACGATTTCTGGTTTAAACGAGATCATGGGTATTTTCGTAATTTGAACTCCATCGGGTACAATCAGTATAACCACTAAGGTATTGTATGCTCTTTTGACGTGTCAATGTCTTTTTCGGATATTCCGGGGTCATGCGGAAGGTCTTGGTGGGGTCACGAGCGTTTTTGGATAATTCTGAGTCGAAACGGGGCTAGGGGTATTTTTGTAATTTTCACCCAGAAAACGTTCCAACGAATGTTCAGCGATAGTGTTTGTGTCTTATAAATATCGTGAAGATAGATTTATGCCGAGTGTGTTTTTGCCTCTATTCGCAGGTCACGGGTCATTCGAAAAGAATCCCGGATGATCGGAGATATTACGATAGATATCCGGCCGAGATCTGGTGTTTCTGAATGTAATAGCCAGGAAAATGGTATGTTAGAATAATAGTAGGGAATGTAGTGGAAAAGTCTAGATGACGAATAACGAGGGATATGAGAACGATAGAACGATAAAGGAAACGAAATGATTGAAAGGTAAAGCAAAAGATAAAGGAGGGGTCAAAAAAGAAAAGAATTGGCGGTTAAAATGTGAATTAGGGAAGTTAAAATGCCTATAAATAGAGGTTAAAAGGCCCAAAACCAAGTCACTTATCACTAAACCACAAAAAACGTACGGTAAACACCGAAGAAGGAAATTATCGCGAATTTACGGAGCAATACAAATTATAGCGGATTTTTAACGAACAACATTTTCCCGAAAAATACGAGCTTGCAACTTTGTCGAGAAAGATCTTTCAAGAGGAAATTACCGCGGAAATTTACAGTGATCAAATTATCGCGAATCCTTCGAAAAGAGCAAATTATCGCGGAAATGCGGAACTTCAAAAATGTCGCGAAAACCTAAACCACAAACCTGTTTTATCGCGGATTTCAAGAACATGGTAGTTTTATCGCGGAAACATACAATTAGGGTGTTTTCGTCGCGTCCCAACGTCGGATTGTGAAGGAGAAAGATACAAAGAGTCTACGGTAACCAAACAGTCAATAATAAAATAATAACATGAAAAATCAAGTACTGAAATATGTTACGGATTGCAGGGAACCACAAGGGATTATAACAAGTGAAAACAACAAGTAAGCGGAGTGAACACTATGTAGTAAGGGAAGGTTAAGACATAGGGAACTGGATTGGGTCATTAAGAAAGAAAGTAAAAGACACGAATGAATGAGACAAATGTTAATAAGACTCGAGGTGAGGAAGGATGGACCGTCCGAACGAACCCGGCATCGTGTCTAGTACACGATTCGCCAAAGAAAGGGCATGCCTGTTGAAGGGAACGATAAGTTCCAAAGATGGAAAGATACGTACGAAAAGGGTAGAACTGATCCAGGTGGAAAAAGGGGTAGCGCCTAAGTACCCACCCGGGGAAGGGAAGCATATGGCCCGTCAAGTCATCCAACAACTAACGGTTGGCTTTGGTGGGACATGTACCGAGCATGTTACTCTCGGCAACAGTAAAGCTAAAGTATGAGGGGAATGATAAGTGTAAAAGAAGAAGGAAATAAGAAAACGGTTAAAAGAAACGACTTATGCGTGGGTGTATGGTTCATTAAAGAAATGAAAAGATAAGTATAGCATGTGCGAAGTTTCCTTTAATAGATTGTGACCGCTTTACAGATTTGTAGGTGACGCGGACGAGGTATGAGGAGGGCATGGGAAGGAAGTTGTCGGTTGTACGGTGATAGAGTCCGGTCTTTTGAGAACACTCTACATTATGTTGTTAGACTTTAATGTTTTTGAACTATATTTTAAGTTTACATTCGAACTTTTCCTATTATTTTGCACATTTTTACCAAATCAGCTAGGCCCAAATTAGGGTCGTTACAAAATGGTATCAGAGCATAACATCGTTTCCAAACCGGTTGCGATGCTGTCTGTAATAGCCGAGAAAAAGGTATGTCGAAACAAATAGTAGGGAATGTAACGGTAAAGTCTAGACGGTAGATAATGAGAGATACGGGAACGAAAGAACGTAAAAGGGAACGAAGAATAGAAAAGTAAAGAAAAAGATAAAGGAGGGGTCAAAAAGTAAAGGAAGGAGGGGTCAAAGTGTGAATTAGAAAAGTTAGGATGTCTATAAATAGGAGTGAGGAGGCCCAAAAATGGGTTAATCATCATTAAGACCCGAAAATCCGAAAATTCCCGCAAAGAAGGAAAATTATCGCGAATTTTACCTGCATGTCTTTTTATCGCGAAAAAGTTCATGTGCAAATTGTCGCGAATTTCATGTGAAGAGGAAATTGTCGCGAAAGTGGAAGCTGTGTAAATTATCGCGGAAATTGTGATCAGTGCAGTATTATCGCGGATTTGATGATGAAGAGTATTATCGCGGATTTGATGATGAAGAGAATTATCGCGAATTCTGCTTAGTGAAGAGAATTGTCGCGGATTTGGTTTCATGAGTAAATTATCGCGGATTTCATATTCCAGCATAGAATTATCGCGAATTTCGAGGAAATTCTAAGTTTACGTGTTTTTGTCGCGTCTCGACGTCGGATCGTAGAAGGAACGGAACACGTAAGGTCTACGGTAACCACATAGTTAACAATAAGATAATAACGTCGAAATTCGAGTAACTAAAACCTATTACGAAATGCAGGAAAGCGCGGAAAGACTATAACAAGCGAAAGCAACGGTAAGCGGAGTGAACACAATATAGTAAGGGAAGGTTCAGACTTAAGTAATGGGATTGGGTTAATAAAGAAGGAAGAAATGATACGAATGAACGAGATAAACGATAATAAGACTCGGGGTGAGGAAGGATGGACCGTCCGACCGAACCCGGCATCGTGCCTAGTACACGATTCGCCAAAGGAAGGGCATGCCTGATGAAGGGAACGATAAGTTCCAAAGAGGAAAAGATACGTACGAAGAGGGCGGAACGGATCCGGGTGGAAAAAGGGGTAGCGCCTAAGTACCCACCCGGGGAAGGGATGCATATGGCCCGTCGAGTCATCCAACAGCTAACGGTTGGCTTGGGCGGGACATGCACCGCGTATGTTAATCTCGGCAACAGAAAAGTTAATGAATGATGGAAATGATAAGGGTAAAAGAAGAGGGAAATAAGAAAACGGTTAAGTGAAATAGTTCATGTGTGTGTGTATGATGTACCTAAGAAGTAAGAAAGATAATGTGTAGTGTGTGTGAAGTTTCCTTTAATAGATTGTGACCGCTTTACAGATTTTGTAGGTGACGCATGTGAGATATGATAGGGACGGGGAAGGAGGTCGTCGGTTGTCCGGTGATAGAGTCCGGTCCTTCGGAGAACACTCTAAATTATGCAGTCGTACTTTAATGTTTTGAACTATGTTTTAAATTGCTTTCGAATATTTCCGTTTTAATTATCATGTTTTTAACAAAACAACTAGGCCCAAATTACGGTCGTTACACTGTCCTACGTAGAAGAGTCTAGGAAACTCATAGACATAACGAAAGCTTAATGTAGGAATGTCTCCTAGGACGAGAGCGAATGAAAACCGAGAGGAGGATAGCAATGCATCAGAACAGTCATCGGCGACAGAGACTCTGGTTGCGGATTTATCGACGCCTCTCACGTTTAGCCAAGAAAGTCTCAGGGATCTGTTCTAAACTATGGCTAGTTCCCTAGTTAGTGCAATAAGACAGGGACAGACGGAGAAGGGAAACTCCGTGCAGATGGAACGGGTGTCAAGGCCCGAAAAAGGTAGAATGCATTATAATGAGGCATTAAAGAAGGCTGGAATGAACAGTTCACGGGGGATAAGATGGGGGACACGGAGGCGTGGATTATTCGCCTTGAGGAGAAGTTTGAACTGATCGAAGCCCGAGAGGAACTTAGGGCAGGACTGGCCCCGCTATGGTTCGACGGTAGCTTTACCCGATGGTGGGGAAGCGTGTTGGCCTCAATACTGAAGGATGGACCCATCTCTTGGGAGAAGTTTAAGAATGCGTTTTTTGATTACTAAGTGCCGAAAGGACTTAAGAAAGATAAGAGGGCGAGTTTGACAGACTGACTCAAGGAAACCGCCACAAAATGGTGTACATGCAGAAATTCATAGAACTAGGCAGTTACGCCCCCGAGATCATGGGGAGTGAACAAGAAAAGATGCACCGTTTTACAGAGGGGCTGAATGAAAAGGTGAAACTGACGTTGTATGGCCGCGACGACGAAGAATTTTCGAGTTTAGTGGCAGCAGCATTCCGAGTGGATGGAGGACTGCGAAGAATGGATAAGGAACGCACCAGAAGCTCCGCGAGGAATGAAGTTAAGGGACGGGGAGAGTGGAAAGGAAAGGTCACTACAGAGAGTTTCAGATCGGCACAAGGACCCTCGATCAAGCCTGCGTGCGCCAAATGCGGGAAGAACCATTTTGGAGAATGCTGAGCAGTAACCAACAGTTGTTTCAAGTGCGGCCAGGAAGGACACTTTGCCAAAGAATGCCCGAAGAAGAGAAGGATCGAAACCGGGGTAACCGAAAACAAAGCAAGGGAAAGGAATACTGGAAACGCTCAAGTGTTCGCTATAAACAATGAACAGGCCTCGGAGGCTGAAGACGTCATGGTAGGTACACTACTTATTAAAAGCTTTACAGCTTTCGTATTATTTGATTGTGGGGCGACACATTCTTTTGTGTCGGAGAAGTTAGCCAAACGGTTTGGGATAATGGGAAGTAATGCTAAAATCAAGGTAAAACCACCGGGATCCGAAGCCGGTGGAAGTGGATACAGTGCGAACAGAGGCAGATTTGATGCCATACTAGGAATAGATTGGTTATCAAGGTACGATGCGCAAGTGAAATGTCGAGAACGTACGATCACTTTTAGTACGCCGTGGGATTAGCCGGGTATTACCGTAAATTTATGAAGGGGTTCGCAAGGATTGCCAAGCCGCTGACAAACTTGTCCCGAAAGGAAACGAAGTATAGGTGGGGTGAGAAGTGTGTGGAAAGTTTCGAATGTCTCAAAACGAAGTTGACATCTGCACCGATACTAGTATTACCCACACAAGGACACGACTTCACGGTATACAGCGACGCCTCGAAGGAAGGACTCGGGTGCGTACTGATGCAGGGAGGGAAGGTCATAGCAAATGCATCCCGTCAACTGAAAATACACGAGTTGAACTACCTGACCCACGATTTTGAATTAGTCGCTGTAGTATTCGCACTTAAGATTTGAAGACATTATCTGTATGGTGTGAAGTGCGAGATATTCACCGACCACAAGAGTTTGAAGTACCTATTCACACAGAGGGAGATTAACATGAGACAACGGAGATGGTTAGAACTGATAAAAGATTATGACTTGAACATTCAGTACCACCCCGGATAAGCAAACCAAGTAGCCGATGCACTGAGCAGGAAAACCCATGGCGTATTAACAAACACAATGTTAAAAGAAATGGAGAACCTACAATTTGAAGTAATAGAGTCGACCACAACCATATTGGGGACTGTTACCGCGAAGCCAGGGATACTAGAGGAAGTACTAGAGGCCCAGATATCATACCCCGAGAAACCCGTAACACGAAAAGAGGGAACTGGAAGCGATAAACCTGAGATAAACAAAGGAAGCGATGGGCTAATCAGACTAAATGAACCGGTATGGGAACCAAACAGACCAGAGTTAAGGAAGAAGATTATGGCAGAGGCACACAGTTCGGCCTTCTCAGTCCACCCAGGAAGTACTAAGATGTATCGGGATCTAAAGACACATTGGTGGTGGAATGGAATGAAAAATGAGATTGCAAACTTTGTGGACAGATGCAAAAATTGCCATCGAGTTAAGGCCCAACACTAACGTCCAGGGGGTGAACTGCAGCCCTTAGAGATTCCAGAGTCGAAATGGGATAGCATCGGCATGGACTTCGTGGTAGGATTACCCAAGAGCCCACGGAAGAACCATGCAATATGGGTACTGGTCGACCGCCTAACAAAGGCGGCTCATTTCTTAGTAGTCAAGACAACATACGGAGTAGACAGACTAGCCAGAATATATGTGGATAACATAGTCTAGTTACATGGAGTTCTAGTAATTATTGTGTCAGACCGGGATCCGAGGATCACGTCTAGATTTTGGCAAAGCTTACAGAAAGCACTCGGATCGGTTAAGCATGAGCACAGCCTACCACCCATAGACGGATGGTCAGACCGAGAGAACGAACCAGATTATGGAGGATATGTTACGGGCATGCTTGTTGGAGTTTAAGAGAGGTTGGAAAGACATCCTACCACTGGTGGAATTTGCATATGATAATAGTTTTCAAAGCAGCTTCGGCATGACTCCATATGAGGCATTGTACGGGAGGAAGTGTCGTACACCACTATGTTGGGTTCAGGAAGGAGAGAGAAAGATCATGGGAACAGAATTCGTAGAAGTCACCGTTGAAAAGGTGGCCATGATACGAAAGAACATTAAGGCGGCACAAGATCGATTCAAAAGTTGGGCAGACACAAAAAGGAGACCCCTGGAGCTAAAAGTTGGTGATCACACTTATCTAAAGATATCACCGATGAAGGGGGACCTAAGGACCACAAGGACAGGGAAGCTGAGTCCTCGGTACATCGGAAAATTCGAAGTGGAACAAAAAATCGGAAACCTAGCATACCAGCTGAAGCTTCCGAAAGAGATGAGGGGGATACACAATGTTTTTCACGTATCCCAATTGAGGAGGTGTGTGACTGAAGAAATTCAAGAATGTGTGGGGGAACCCATAGAGATAACCCCGGAATTAACGTATGAGGAAGTTACAGTAAGGATCCTAGGCAGAGAGGAAAGAAAGTTCAGAAACAAACTAATTCCTATGGTGAAAGTACAATGGTCCAATCATTCAGAAAGAGAAGCTACATGGGAAATGGAAAGAGAGATTAGACAGAGAGTACCAGACTTAATGGAAGATTGGTACGCACGTGTTTCGAGACGAAACTCAAAATAAGTGGGGAAGGATGTAATAGCCAGGAAAAAGGTATGTTAGAATAAAAGTAGGGAATATAGTGGTAAAGTCTAGATGAGGAATAACGAGGAATACGTGAACAAAAAAACGATACAGGAAACGAAAAGATTGAAAGGTAAAGCAAAAGATAAAGGAGGTGTCAAAAATGAAAAGAATGGGGGGATAAAATGTGAATTAGAGAAGTTAAAATGCCTATAAATAGAGGTTAAAAGGCCCAAAACCAAGTCACTTATCACTAAACCACAAAAAACGTACGGTAAACGCCGAAGCAAGAAATTATCGCGAAAAATTCGAGCTTGCAACTTTGTCGCAAAAAATCTTTAAAGTGGAAAATTACCGCGGAAATTTTCATCGATCAAATTATTGCGAATCCTTCGAAGAGAGCAAATTATCGCGGAAATGCAGAACTTCAAAATTGTAGCGAAAACCTAAACCACAAACCTGTTTTATTGCGGATTTCAAGAACAGGGTAGTTTTATCTCGGAAACATACAATTAGGGTGTTTTCGTCGCGTCCTAACATTGGATCATGATGGAGAAAGATACGAAGGGTCTACGGTAACCAAAAAGTCAATAATAAAATAACAACATCAAAAATCAAGTACTGAAATATGTTACGGATTGCAGGGAAGCACAAGGGATTATAACAAGTGAAAACAACAGGTAATCGGAGTGAACACAATGTAGTAATTGAAGGTTCAGACATAGGGAACGGGATTGGGTCATTAAGAAAGAAAGTAAAAGACACGAATGAATGAGACAATGTTAATAAGACTCGGGGTGAGGAAGGATGGACCGTCCCACCGAACCCGGCATCGTGTCTAGTACACGATTCGCCAAAGGAAGGGCATGCCTCATGAAGGGAACGATAAGTTCCAAAGATGGAAAGATACGTACGAAAAGGGCAGAACGGATCCGGGTGGAAAAAGGGGTATCGCCTAAGTACCCACCAGGGGAAGGGAAGCATATGGCCCGTCAAGTCATCCAACAGCTAATGGTTGGCTTTGGCGGGACATGTACCGAGCATGTTACTCTTGGCAATAGTAAAGTTAAAGCATGAGGGGAATGATAAGGGTAAAAGAAGAAGGAAATAAGAAAATGATTATAAGAAACGACTTATGCGTGGGTGTATGGTTTATTTAAGAAATGAAAAGATAAGTATAGCGTGTGCGAAGTTTCCTTTAATAGATTGTGACCGCTTTACAGATTTTGTAGGTGACGCAGACGATGTATGAGGAGGGCATCGGAAGGAGGTCGTCAGTTGTCCGGTGATAGAGTCCGGTCTTTTTAGAACACTCTACATTATGTTGCTAGACTTTAATGTTTTTGAACCATGTTTTAAGTTTACATTCGAGCATTTCGTTTTATTTTGTACGTTATTACCAAATCAGCTAGGCCCAAATTACGGTCGTTACACTGTAGATGTTGGGCCAAATCAGCCCAGATTGGATAATACCGGCTTTGAACCCATAGGTGTGTTGATAGGCATGAATGCTCTATAAATACAGGTTACAGGTTACTTGAGAAGGGGTCGAAATTGAAATCGAAGTTGAAACTCGGAATCGGAGGTCGTGAAATCGCCCAAGTCTCAAAATCCGCGGTGAATTGTGCACTGGGGAGAAATCCGCGGTAAATTATTGCGTGAAAAGTATCCGAGTTAGAATATTGAGGAGAAGCATTTTACGTTCTGATAATCCACGGTGAAATGCATTTGAACTCATTTTCCGCGGTGAATTGACATTTCTGGGCTTTTCCGCGGTGATTTCCTTCCTTGAATAGTATTGTTGAACAATAGCTCAACCAAAAATCTGCCTAAGTCCGAAATCCGTCTGAATTTGCTCTCCACCCCAAATCTGCGTTGAATTTTATTCGCGAATAGTTTTGTGAATCAAAAGTCAATCAGAAATCTTGCTAACTGTTGAAATCCGCGGTAAATTTGCACATCGGAGGTGAAATCAGCGGTGAATTTGGAGGTGAATAGTGTTACGGATAAAAAATGAACAAGAAATTTAACTAAGGCGGAAATCCGCAGTGAATTTGCATTGTGAAGGCTAAATCAGCGTTGAATTTTACAATGAATTGTAATTTTAAAGCTTTTGTCTCGGTTTTCAGTATCGAGCTCATTTTTTGTCCCGGATCGAGCATACATCATTTATTTTGATCAGATAGACTGCATAAGTTGTATTTTGTGAACTTTTATTAAAGTGAAACACCCAGGTAAAGTTTCACTCTTCCGATGATGTAAGCCCACACATTGTAGGCCCAACCTCATAATTGCTTGTGTCATAACAAAAAAAAAATCCATAACTGATCATTAAAACACAAACAATATTTTAAGACAAGAACAATATACAAAACAAGAATGTTCGAAAATTGAATTATTATGCAAGTCACAACAACACGAATTCATGTTATAAGCATTTAAACCATAGTTTAATCACATAAATGACGGTATAACTAAGTATTCTTTGTTCTAACAACACGTACTCATGTTGTAACAACATCACTGATGAGAACTCTAGGACCGGGCACCCTGTAATGGATGAGGACCAATAACGATTGGGCCGATCCATATGGTGTAGGCGAACTTGTGCAGCCCATTTACACATTTAACGAAAAACGGCCGATGTTCCGCGAGATGACCGAAGATAACCTTGGCGAAATAAATCGTTTTCTAGCAACTAACTCCGTGGTTCGGTCTAAGCGATAATTGACCCACGCTTTCCACGCTTCGGGCCTTCACATGTTTACCACGCCTCGGGCCCGATCACGCAGACCACGCCTCGGTCCCAACCTCATTTTACATCGCGCGACAATAACCTCTAACAAACATGTCAGAGGCGGTTACAGAGTGTGACTTACACACGCCATTATCTCTATAAATGCATAGCGCGACGACGGAAATAGTAGGACATTTTGGACGCGTTAGAACAGGCCGTTGCCCTAACGGAGTTCTTACTGCTTTCTTTTCCTTGTCATTTTCATTAAGCCTCTGCTGTATTTTGTATGTATTGCTTGATTAGTTAACAGGATAGGAGCGTAATTCGCTCGTAATCAATTGATTTTCACCCCAATTCCTGGGGTTTCCACTATAAATCGCTGTGTCCCTTTTACTTGTTTCTAGTGTTAATCATTTTCCCCATGAAAAACAAATCAAAATCGAGTTTGTTTGCTGACGAATCGGGTGACTGTTCGTACCCCCTAGAAAGGGACCACAACAGTTTGGCGCCGTCCATGGGACGATTCTCTAATCCCATTTGAGTTTTCTACAAGGGATAGGACAATCAAAGGCATGGCGACTGGAACTTCGACAAATGACAGTGACGTGTTTCCCGACAGTCTCCCAGCACCAACATTCACTTTGCAGGATCTGGAAGTTATCATGAGGAAGGTGGTACTGGAGATTACGTCGGAGAGAAGTGGAACAGAACCACCGGCTGTTTCAAGCCCTGTTCCCAAAAGCAGAGGATACGAGAGTGATCCTGACGAGCGCAATACCGATGATGAAGAAATCATCAGGCGTGATGTAACAACGAGGAGGCCCAGATATCGGTCTACTCCTGCCGATATCATCAGATATCAGCAGATATCATCAGCTAGGGCTCTGACTCCCGCTCCTAGAAAAGACCAGGAGCAGATGCAGCGACGAATGGACGAGCTCACCAGGGAGTTGGAGAGCATGCGTGCGTTGAAGGATTGCAAACCTAATCTGGGACGCAATCCTAGTTTATTCAACAGGGCCATGGAGGCCCCAATCAGGCGAAATAAGGATGATGACTGGTGGCATAATTTGCATGCGGCTAGACATTGTCTCAACAATCTGAAGGCGTATCAGCCGCCTTGGGAGATTTGATGCTCCCCTTCTCTGAAGAGATCTGGGAAGCAGTCCCAGATCGGCATTATCGCAACCCTGAGGGGTTGTCGACAATTTACGGGGACGGTGATTCGATCGATAATGTTGCTGATTTCGAGTTACACATGTTAACGGTTCGGGCCTCAGATTCACTAAAGTGCCGCATCTTCGCGGCAGGATTACAACGCGACGCCCGAACGTGGTTCAAAAATTTGTCGGCCCGATCCATACAGTCGTATGGCGGATTTATCCTGGCTTTCTCAAAGCAATTTGCTCCAAATGTAGGACCGCCCCGAAGCAGGCAGGAACTATATAAGCTAAAATATATTCCGAAGATAATGAGTCTTCGGTCCTTCATGGAGAAATTCAATAGTACCGCTCGGGGTATCAAGCTTGAGCTTCGGAATAAGATTGATATTTTACAACAGGTCTTGGGACCGTGCGGCCTTTCGGCCAGCTTGGCAAAATAGCCCACCATCCACCTTGGGGAAACTTCTTCAGAAAATCAACAAGTATATTAAGGTGGATGAAGCGTTGGGGCTAGGCTATCGGAAACCTAGCGGGAATTCTGAGCCCGCAGGTGATCATAGGGTTTCCTACCCTAAGAAGCAGTTGCAAGAAGTAGCGGTTGTAGGAGAGAAAGATGTCCTCCCGAAGCAGGACGACAATCGGGTATATTGCGATCTGCATCATAATCGCGATCACCCGACCCTGAAGTGCCCGCTATTGAAATAGACGGTAGCGGCAATGAATAAAGAAAAGCCCGACCAGAATGGTCAGAAGGGAAAGCGAGCAGAATCCCCCCGAAAGGGCCACCAAGGTGACGATCGTCACAGGCCGCGGGGAAGGGTTTATTGGGGACAACCCCGAAATTATAATGATCGGACGGTGGACCGACGGTCAACTCCTCCAGAGCAAGACAGAGGCCAACACGGTCGAGAGAACTGTGGTCAGGGCCAAAGAAGAAGATGGCCGGGAGGTGGCGGCAAAGCCCTGCAAAACGCGGATGGAAGACAGGAGCAGGTTGCTCCTCCACCAGCTGAAACAGGTGCCCAACCTCCTCAAAATGAGGCAGCACCCCGAGAAGTAGCCGGAGATATTTATGTTATCTCCAGTGGTTTGAGGATAAATGAATCGGTCCGGGACAGAATGAGAACCGCGTGCGGAGACTCTGCTGAGAGCTCCGAATTTGAGGCGCTGGCAAAATATGATCCAGCTGTGCGGTCCTCTCCCTTCGGGGAGGACATTACTTTCACTATGGCCGATCGGGAAGGGATTATCGATCCATGCGATGATCCCCTTACCATCACTGGAATCGTCGTGTCCACAGGATCTTTGTGGATACCGGGGCTTCGTGCAATCTAATGAAGCGCGAAGTCGCCGAAATGTTGGGAGATGCTGCTCATGACCTCCCGAGAGCTAATATAACTCATTGGTCATTCGACCAAAGGAGCGTCATTCCATGCGGGAAGATTTTATTCCCAGTCACCCTTGGAGAACCATCCAAGGACCGATCAGAGGATCTGGAATTCATTGTCGTTGAAGTCGAGTTGGCTTACAACGCCATTATCGGATGGACCGGCCTTAGTAAGTTCGAGGCGGTCCCATCTACTTATCATCTGATGTTCAAATTCCCCTCCATTCATGGAGTTATTTCTGTCAAGGGGGATCAGAAAGTATCTAGACAATGCTACATGAGCTCGTGCCGAACATTGACACCTATCAAAAGGGCCCGGGTCGATCTGTTGGAAGAACCGCCGCAATCAAGGCAAGCAATGGAACCCGTAGGGTTCAAGTTGATTAACCTGGTTGAGGATGACTAAACCAAAACAACTCGCATCGGGGCACACTTAGCCCCTGCTTTTGAAAAAGAACTGATCCACTTGCTGAGAAGCCATTTGGATATGTTCGCATGGACACCGGACGATGTTCTGGGGATTTATCGATCCGATAGTGAACATCGGATCAACACCGAGCCTGGAACGAAGCCTGTTAGGCAGAAAAAGAGACGCTATTTTCCCGAAAATATCGAGATTATCCGAGCTGAGGTGAATAAATTGCTACGGTCGGGATTCATCAGAGAAATCCACTATACTGAATGGGTTGCAAACCCAGTAGTGGTCTCCAAACCAGATGGAAAATGGCTAATGTGCATCGACTTACCGATGTTAACAAAAGCTGTGAATGGGACCCTTTCCCTTTGCCGCATATCGACCGACTGGTAGACGCTGTGTCTGGTGGCACCATGATGAGTACCATGAATGCTTACTCTGGGTATCATCAGATCTTCCTTGCTGAAGAAGATCAGAAGAAGTCATCATTCATGACCGAAGATGGCGTTTACTGTTATGTGGTTATGCCATTCGGTCTCAAAAATGCTGGAGCAACATATCAAAAGTTGGTCAACAGGATCTGTAGAGAATTGATCGGCTATATGATGGAAGTTTATGTTGATGATATGATTGTTAAATCTATGAATGATGAAGAACACCTTTCTTATTTGTCTCGTTGTTTCGAAGTATGCCGAAAATATAAGCTTAAACTAAATTCAAACAAATGCTGATTCGGGATCCGAAGCGGAAAGTTTCTAGGATATTACGTTTCAGACAAAGGCATAGAGGTTAACCCTGAAAAGGTGCAAGCTATCATTGAGATGCAACATCCAAGAAACAAGAGAGAATTTCAGAGGCTTACTGGCCGACTCGCTGCACTAAGCAGGTTTATCTCAAAATCCACTGATCGGGCTCTACCTTTTTCCAGAGTGCTAAGAAAACCAAGCCATGTAGATTGGACGGAAGAAGGCAATCGGGCCTTCTCTGAGTTGACGACTTATTTAAGCACTCCCCCGGTGATGGTAAGTCTAACTTCTGATGAACCTTTGGGGTTGTATCTTGCTGTATCAGAAGTTGATGTCATCACAGCTCTAGTAACCATCTGAGACAACATTCATAGACCTGTTTATTATGTCAGCCATTCTCTGGTATCTGCTGAAACTAGATATTCCACCATGGAGAAATTCATGCTAGCTTTGAAAAAAGATGTATCCAAGCTGAAACCTTATTTTGAAGACCGAACGGTCTATGTTTATATGGATCAACCTCTGATGGTGGTCCTTAAACAGAAGCATTTGAATGAGAGATCGGCAAAATGGGCTATCAAACTCAGCGCTATGTATCTGGAGTTCCTGACCCGAAGGGCGATCAAAGCTTAGTTCCTAGCCGACTTTGTGGTTGAAATGACCCGATCGGCCATATATCTTAACCAAGAGGATGATCGATGGACGATCCATGTAGATGGGTCGACCTTCGGAGGAAGAGGAGCGGGCATTACCCTAACAACGGTACAAGGTCACCTTATTCATTCCGCAGTTAAGTTTTCCTTTGCTGGAACAAATAATGTGGTAGAATATGAGGATGTGTTATCAGGAATGACCTTGGCTCGAAAAATTGGAGTTAGCAGAGTGCGAATGTTCTCAGACTCGAAGTTAGTAGTAGAACAGTTCGCAGGGAGATTTGAGACTCATGACCCGATGATGAAGCTATATTGTGCCAAAGTTCTTGAATTATCAAAGAAATTCAATGAGTTTTCTCTTGACCACGTGCAAGGAGAGCAAAATATGGTTGCCGATGCACTCGCCAGATTGGCCGTAGGCAAACCTGACATAGAGCCAAGCACTATTTCGGTCCACATTAGGAACCGACCTTTGGTCGAGATTTCAGTGACCGAACAGTCTATTGAAGAGATCGGGGCTCTATGTCATGAACTCCAGGGCTTGAATATTAACACTACTGAATCTCTGGGGGAACCCAATTGGATGAATCCCTTTATTAAATACCTTTCAAACGGCTAGCTCCCTGAAGACAAGTCTGAAGCCAGAAAGATAGAAGTCCGGGCTAAGAGATTTATCTTGGTTGACGGACGTTTGTTTAAAAAGAGTTTTGAGGGCCCGCTTCTGCGCTGCTTATCCACTATTGAGGCTGAAGCCGTCATGATTCATGTTCACGAAGCGATATGCGGCATTCATTCAGGGGCTCGATCTTTGTACCACCGCACATTAGAGCTGGATATTTTTGGCCAACGTTGCTTGTAGATGCCAAGAAATACACTAAACGTTGTGCCATATGTCAAAACCATGCACCGATTCCGCAATTGCCTGGGGCTCCTTATCGGTTACCCCACTGCCTTGTCCGTTTGTCAGATGGGAGATTGATATCCTCGGACCTTTTCCTCGGTCAATAGGGCAAAGAAAATTTTGTATTGTAGCAGTGAAATATTACTCGAAATGGATTGAAACAGAAGCAGTAGCCATCATGTAATAGCCAGGAAAAATGTATGTTGGAATGATAGTAGGGAATATGGCGATAAAGTCTAGAAGAGAAATAACGAGGGATACGGGAACGAAAGAACGATAAAAGAAATGAAAAGATTGAAAAGTAAAACAAAATATTAAGGAGGGGTAAAAGTGAAAAGTGGGAGGGGTCAAAATGTGAATTAGGAAAGTTAAAATACCTATAAATAGAGGTTAGAAGGCCCAAAAAACAAGTCATTTATCACTAAACCACAAAAACGTTCGGAAAAACGCCAAAGATGGAAATTATCGCGAAAATTTCGGAACATCACAAATTGTCGCGAATACATGACTGTAGTAATTATCGCGGAAATTCTGGTAAGCAACCTTGTTGCGAAAATTTTCAACGTGGAAAATTATCGCGGAGATTCTTACGTTGAAAATTATCGCGAATCTCCCGAAGAGAGAAAATTGTCGCGGAAACGAAATACTTCATAAATTGTCGCGAAAATGTAAACCGTGTGTCGTTTTATTGTGAATTTCAGGAACAGAGTAACTTTAGCACGGAAACATACAGTTAGGGTGTTTTCGTCGCATTTCAACGTCGGATCGTGAGGAAGGAAGATATGAAGGGTCTACAGTAACCAAACAGTCAATAATGAGATAATTACGTCAAAAAAAAAATTGAAGTACTGAAATATGTTACGGATTGTAGGGAAGCACCAGAGATAATAACAAGTGAAAACAACAAGTAAGCGGAGTGAACACAATATAGTAAGGGATGGTTCAGACTTAGGGAACGGGATTGGGTCATTAAAGAAGAAAGAAAAAGACACGAATGAATAAAGGATGGACCGTCCGACCAAACCCGGGATCGTGCCTAGTAAACGATTCGCCAAAGGAAGGGCATGCCTGATGAAGGGAACGATAAGTTCCAAAGATGGAAAGACACGTACGAAAAAAGGCAGAACATATACGGGTGGAAAAAGGGGTAGCGCCTAAGTACCCACCCAGGGAAGGGAAGCATATGGCCCATCGAGTCATCCAACAGCTAACGGTTAGCTTGGGCGGGACATGTACCGAGCATGTTACTCTCGGCAACAGTAAAGTTAAAGTATGAGGGAAATGAAAAGGATATAAGAAGAAGGAAATAAGATAACGGTTAAAAGGAATGATTCACGCGTGTGTCTACGATTTAATTAAGAAATGAAAAGATAATGTGTAGCGGGTGTGAAGTTTCCTTTAAAAAATTGTGACCGCTTCACAGATTTTTTAGGTGACGCGGACGAGGTATGAGAAGGGCATGGGAAGGAGGTTGTCGGTTGTCCAGTGATAGAGTCCGGTCTTTTGAGAACACTCTAAATTATGTTGTTGAACTTTAATGTTTTCGAACTACATTTTAAGTTTGCATTCGAATGTTTCGTTTTGTTTGACATGTTTTAAAAAAACGGCAAGGCCCGAAATAGGGTGGTTACAAAATGGTATCAGAGCGTAACATCGTTACTAAACCGGTAACGGTGCGGTCCTTCGTAGAAGAGTCTAGGAAAAACCATAGGAGGACAACCGACCATAGGAAGGGATGGGCATAGAATGTAACGGATGACATGAGTAGACATAGACAGAACGAAAGTTTAATGTAGGAATGGCTACTAGGACGAGAGCGCATGGAAACCGAGAGGAGGATAACAATGCATTAGAACAAGCACTTGCGACAGAGACTCCGTTTGCGGATTCATCGACGCCTCTCACGTTTAGCCAGGAAAGTCTCAGGGATCTGTTCCAAACCATGGCGAGTTCCCTAGTTAGTGCAATAAGACAGGGACAGACGGAGAGGGGAAACTCCGTGCAAATGGAACCAGTGCCAAGACCCTAAAAGGGTAGGATGTACTACAACGAGGCATTAAAGAAGGCTGGTGATATTACCCGGGTATATTCTCTCGTATTTATCCTTACCCAGGGGCTCGTCCGACGTGGTTATTGGTATTTTCAGTATTTTCATATTTCTATCGGATGTATTTCTCAAGTGGTATTCTCGCAATTCTGGCTCGCCGGGCCCCGTATAAAGTCTCTTTAAGCATTTTGAGATGTTTTGGGTCATTTCGGCCCCAGACGGGGCCAGGGGTATTTTCGTCATTCGCCACCCGGGAGTGCACCGGTCAGGTGCAATGATATTTTGTGGCCGCGCTTTCGCTATCTAAAGGCAAAGAACCAATATACGAAGTTCTCGTGAAATTTCTGATCGTATTTCCGACAAATATCTTGTCCGGGATTGGTTCCCGAAGCTTCGGGATCAACATGGATTTTGTTATATTATAATTGGATAATATTTAATTATTTTGGGCTTAGTGGAGTAAATAGGCTTATGGGCTCAAGTAAGCGGAGTTGGGCTGGATTTCTCTATAAATACAAGGTCCGGTACACTTAGACGGGATTCAGACTTTTATCACGCTTCCCAAGGCAAAACCTGACCCCAGACTCGCGACCAAACCCTCCCAGCCACGACTAGACTCACCTAGTCGCGACCAGCCTTTATCCGCGAAAAAAAAGCACCAGTCGCGACCAGTGACTAGTTCAACCAGTCGCGACCAGTGACCACCCGCGACCAGTGGTCCTCTCGCGCCCAACCGCCTTGGTCGCGACCAGCCTGTCTGTCTGCACTGTTCACTCGCGTCCAGTAGAACGCGATTTCAGATTTGATCGTTTTTCGACTGTTTTCGCCCGTATTATCATTATCATCTCATTGTAATTGTATTCTCTGAATTCTATAGTGGAAACCAAGGTAGAGCTTTGCTCTCCCGAGGACGTAAGCCCACACATTGTGGGCCCAACCTCGTATATCGCTCGTGTCCCACAAACAATCTAATTTCGAGTAAATTTTAAATTGACTGATCTAAAAATAAATACCCAAAATATTTTTAGACTAGATCAGTTGGGATGAACAGTTTCACGGGGGATAAGATGGGGACGTGGAGGCGTGGATTATCCGCCTTGAGGAGAAGTTGGAGCTGATCGAAGCCCCAGAGGAGCTTAGGGCAGGATTGGCCCCGCTATGGTTCGACGGTAGTACTTGCCAATGGTGGGGGAGCGTGTCGGCCCCATTACTGGAGGATGGACCCATCTCTTGGGAGAAGTTTAAGAATGCGTTCTTGGATTACTAAGTGCCGAAAGGACTTATGAAAGATAAGAGGGCCGAATTTGACAGATTGATTCAGGGAAACCGCCCCGTCATGGAGTACAGGCAAGAAATCATTGAACTAGGCAGGTACGCCCCCGAGATCATGGAGAGTGAACAGGAAAAGATGCACCGCTTCACGGAAGGGCTGAATGAAAAGGTGAAACTGACTATGTATGGCCGCGACAACGAGATATTTTCCAGTTTAGTGGCGGCGGTAGTCCGAGTGGATGGAGGATTACGGAGAATTGATAAGGAACGCACCAGAAGCTCTGCAAGGAACGAAGTTCAAGGACGGGGAGAGTGGAAAGGAAAGATCATTGCAGAGAATTTCAGATCGGTACACGGACCACCGATCAGGCCTGCGTGCGCCAAATGCGGGAACCATATTGGAGAATGCTGAGCAGGAACCAACAGTTGTTTCAAGTGCGGCCAGGAATGATACTTTGCCAAAGACTGCCCGAAGAGGAGGAGCATCGAAACCGAAGTAACCGAAAACAGGGCAAGGGAAAGGATTACTGGAAATGCTCGAGTGTTCGCTGTGAACAAGGAACAGGCCTCGGAGGCTGAGTACGTCATGGCAGGCACACTACTTATTAACGGCTTTACAGCTTTCGTATTATTTGACAGTGGGGCGACACATTCGTTCGTGTCGGAGAACTTAGCGAAACGGTTTGGGATAATGGGGAGTAACGCTAAAATCAAAGTAAAAATACCGGGATCCGAAGCCATGGAGGCAAATAGAATCTATAAAGGATGCACGATGGAAGTGGACACAGTGCGAACAGAGGCAGATTTGATTGAGTTAGGGGATATGGGATTCGATGCCATACTAGGATTGGATTGGTTATCTAGGTACGATGCGCAGGTGAGATGTCGGGAATGTATGATCACTTCTAGTACGCGCGGGAAGTGAGAAAGGACACGGTCGGAAAACCCATTATGGGTGAGGATGGGGAATATAAGGATCGATCGAACTGGCTAGAATTTGTCACGACGGAGAAGGAAGGGACACCATTGAGGTCCATTCCAGTGGTTTGTGAATACAGTGATGTATTTTCCGACGAGCAACCGAGGCAACCGCCTCAGAGAAAAGTGGAAATGGAAATAGAACTACTCCCTGGAACACAACCGATCTCCAAGGCTCCGTACCGAATGACACCCAGAGACATGCAGGAACTGAAACAACAGATTGAGTCTCTATTGGAAAAAGGATTTCTTAGGCCAAGCAACTCCCCTTGGGCAGCACCAGTGTTATTTGTTAGAAAGAAAAGCGGCGAGTTAAGATTGTGCTACGACTACCGAGAATTAAACAATTTCACGATAAAGAACAAGTACCCGTTGCCTAGAATCGACGACTTGTTTGATCAGTTACAAGGCGCGAAGGTGTTCTCAAAATTAGACTTGAGGTCAGGGTATCATCAGGTCTGAGTAAGAGAAGGAGACATACCGAAGACAGCCATTCGAACGAGGTACGGCCATTACGAATGCACGGTAGTACGGTTCGGATTGACTAATGCTCCAACAATTTTCATGGATTTGATGAATCGAGTATTTCGTCAATACCTAGACAAGTTCGTGGTGTTCATTGGCGACATCCTAGTTTACTCTCACAACCGGAAGGAACACGAGCAACATCTGAGAATAGTATTACAGACTCTCAGACAAGAGAAGTTGTATGCCAAATACATCAAGTGTTAATTTTGGATGGACATCATAGCTTTTCTAGGACACGTGATATCAGCAGGAGGGGTGACGGTAGATCCAACCAAGATAGAGATAGTGATGAATTGGCCCAGACCGACAAATGCTCAAGAAGTTAGGACCGGGTACTATCGGATATTCATCGAGGGATTCGCAAGGATTGCTAAACCGTTGACAAATTTGACCAGAAAGGAAACTAGGTTTACGTGGGATGAGAAATGTGAAGAGAGTTTTGAATGTCTCAAAACGCAAATGACATCGGCACCAATACTGGTATTACCCACACAAGGACACGAGTTCACGGTATACAGCGACGCATCGAAGGAAGGACTCAGGTGTGTACTGATGCAGGGAGGGAAGGTTATAGCATATGTATCCCGTCAATTGAAGATACACGAGTTGAACTATCCGACACACGATTTAGAATTAGCCGCGGTGGTATTCGCACTCAAGATTTGGAAACATTACCTGTACGGTGCTAAGTGCTAGATATTCACTGACCACAAGAGTTTGAAGTACCTATACACCCAGAGGGAGCATAACATGAGACAACGGAGATGGTTGGAACTGATAAAAGATTATGACCTGGACATTCAGTACCACCCCGCAAAAGGCAAACCAGGTAGCCGATGCACTGAGCAGGAAGACTCATGGCGTGCTAGCAAAACGTTGGTAAGGGAAATGGAGAACCTACAACTAGAAGTGGTACAGTTGACCACAGTCATGTTAGGGACGGTTACAGCAAAACCAGGGATACTGGAGGAGGTAATAGAAGCACAGATAGCAGACCCCGAGAAACCCGTAACGCGAAAAGAGGGAAACGGGACCGATTAATCAGAGATAAACAAAGGAAGCGATGGGCTAATAAGAATGAATGAACGGATATGGGTACCGAACAGGCTAGAGCTAAGGAAGAAGATTATAGCAGAAGCACACAGTTCACCCTGGAAGCACTAAGATGTATCGGGACCTAAAGACGCACTGGTGGTGGAATGGAATGAAAAATGAGATCGCAAACTTTGTGGCCAAATGCGAAAATTGCCAACGAGCTAAGGCCGAACTCCAACGAAAAGATTGAAAAGAAAAACAAAAGATTAAGGAAGGGTAAAAGTGAAAAGTGGGAGGGGTCAAAATGTGAATTAGGAAAGTTAAAATGCCTATAAATAGAGGTTAGAAGGCCCAAAAACCAAGTCATTTATCACTAAACCACAAAAACGTACGGAAAAGCGCCAAAGCAAGAAAATATCGCAAAAATATCGGAACAGCACCAATTGTCGCGAAAACAGGACTGTAGTTATTATCGCTGAAATTCTAGTAAGCAACCTTGTCACGAAAATTTTCAACTTGGAAAATTATCGCGGAGATTCTTACGTTGAAAATTATCGCGAATCTCCCGAAGAGAGAAAATTGTCGCCGAAATGAAATACTTCATAAATTGTCGCAAAATTGTAAACCGTGTGTCGTTTTATCGTGAATTTCAAGAACATAGTAACTTTATCGCGGAAGCATACAATTAGGGTGTTTTCGTCGCATTTCAATGTCGGATCATGAGGATGGAAGATACGAAGGGTTTACGGTAACCAAACAGTCAATAATAAAATAATAACGTAAAAAAAAAATGAAGTACTGAAATATGTTACGGATTGCAGGGAAGCACTAGAGATTATAACAAGTGAAAACAACAGGTAAGCGGAATGAACACAATATAGTAAGGGAAGGTTCAGACTTAGGGAGCGGGATTCGGTCATTAAAGAAGAAAGAAAAAGGCACGAATGAATGAGATAAATGTTAATAAGACTCGTGGTGAGGAAGGATGGACCGTCCGACCGAACCTGTCATCGTGCCTAGTACACGATTCGCCAAAGGAAGGGCATGCCTGATGAAAGAAACGATAAGTTCCAAAGATGGAAAGATACGTACGAAAAAGGCCAGAACGGATCCGGGTGGAAAAAGGGGTAGCGCCTAAGTACCCACGCGGGGAAAGGAAGCATATGGCCCGTCGAGTCATCCAACAGCTAACGGTCGACTTGGGCGGGACATGTACTGAGCATGTTACTCTCGGCAACAGTAAAGTTAAAGTATGAGGGAAATGATAAGGGTAAAAGATGAAGGAAATAAGAAAACGGTTAAAAGCAATGATTCACGCGTGTGTGTACGGTTTAATTAAGAAATGAAAAGATAATGTGTAGCAGGTGTGAAGTTTCCTTTAATAAATTGTGACCGCTTTATAGATTTTGTAGGTGACGCGGACGAGGTATGAGAAGGGCATGGGAAGGAGGTCGTCGGTTGTCCGGTGATAGAATCCGGTCTTTTGAGAACACTGTAAATTATGTTGTTGAACTTTAATGTTTTCGAACTACGTTTTAAGGTTGCATTCGAATGTTTCATTTTATTTGACATGTTTTAACAAAACGGCTAGGCCCGAATCAGGGTCGTTACACATCATCTCAGAGAAGGTGGTCAAGCACTTCTATTGGAGAAATATCGTGAGCCGCTTCGGGGTTCCTCGAGCGTTCATATCAGATAATGGGACTTAGTTCCATGGAAAGAGCATACGGGATCTATGCACCAAGTTGGGTATCATCCAACATTTCTCATCAGTAGCCCACCCCCAAACTAATGGACTTACGGAAGTATCTAACAAGGTTATCCTGAAAGGATTGAAGACCATGTTAGAAGATTTCTAAGGTAAATGGCCTGAACACATCTATGAGGTCTTATGGGCAAACCGAACTAGACCTCGCTCAACAACCCAGGAATCACCATTCTCATTGGTGTACGGGACCGAAGCTGTTAGCCCGGTGGAGGTTGCCATCCGATCACCTCGGATATCTCAATATGATGAGCATATGAATGGTGAAAGGAGATTATTGGACCTCGAGAGGATCGAAGAAAAGAGAGATGCAATATATGCACGGATGCTTGCTTATCAGCGAACTGTGGAACTGACCCATAACAAGCGAGTCCTCCCAAGGGAATTCTTTGAAGGCGATCTCGTTCTCAGAAGCATTAAAGTGCAGAGGAACGTTGGAAAGCTGGACATAAATTGGGAGGGACCGTATCTAATATCAAAGAAATTGGAATCAGGTGCGTATAAACTTGAAACATTGGATGGTATCGAGATCCCCCGAACTTGGAACGTCATGAACTTAAGGCGATATTTCTTGTGAACTTTCGATTAACCAGTTTGACTTAATAAACGTACATTCCTTTAAGCGTAAGCCGAAAACAAGTAAGTACAAAACACATTATTCCAAATTGAATGATGGACCGATCTTGAAGTTCGATGACTTAGGACGAATCGGGACTGGTGACCGAAGCTTCTTATCCTCAAGGCTCTCAAGTTGTAGTGACCGCTCTGACGAGTCAGATGCTCGTGCACTTGGCTTGTCCCATGGATGAGTTGCGATTCTCCCAGAACTCATTAAGAACTAAAAAACTCCCTTCAACGGCATTCATTCTTAGGAAATGGCCCTTGTACTTACGAAATCTGCCGCGAAAACAGGAATGGGAGGGGTCAACATATCGAAACACAAGTTCTGTCCTAGTATGAGACATATTGTGAGCAAAAGATTAACCAATATAACCTACGGGACTCCAGTAGAACCAAGGCTCGTCCAAAGCTTATAAAAACTCATATTGAACCTAGACCACGCCTCTCCAATCAAGTTTTGATTCCAAGGACGGAATAAGAGTGATCCGTATACAATGTAAAACGACCGATCCAATCAGAATTGACACGAATAAGCCAAACATAATATCTGGGACCGATGATTAACATCCTATAAGCGTCCCCGATCTTACACTTGGTGGATAAAACAATCTCATTAATATGAAACATATTAATTCTCTTAAAAGTTAGTTACAATGCTTCGTTCTGGAAATTAAAAGGATAAGAACTTAAAGGAAAGAGTTATATATTGAAAATAAGAAGGAAGGCGGATACAAAGCATAAATGAAATCTAAATATCTTGCCCATCTTCTTTTCCCTGCTCCTGCGGTTCGGTCCGGGCCGCAAGCTGCATCAATTCTTCCTCCTGGTCAGCCACCTTTTGGTTGACCGCTCTCTCCATCTCTTCAAAGAGATAGAAGAAAGGGTCTTCTCCAGAACATGCTCTTCCAAAGTTGGAATATCCTAAACGTTGCCATCTCTTTCGAGTGGCTCGACCGCTTTCCATCGCTCGTCCGAAGGGGAAAGCCCGAACTGCTTAATAACCTGCTCTCACATGTTATCCATGTATTTAGCAGTGTACACCCCATGTATGTTATCCGCCAAAGCGAATAACAGGAGGGAACGAGCGAAGCCTAGGACTGCTTCGCGGACCGAACCTTCGGCAGAAGTGCGGGTTCTTGTCAGCTCCTCCTCCAAGGTCACCTTCTCTTCTTGGGTCCGAAGGAGAAGTTCGTTCAACTTATTTCTTTTCTCCTGGGCCCGACCTTGGACTTGGTTGACCTCCTCCTCCTTGGCCCGCAGCTGGGCCTCCTAGTCAGAAATTCGCCCCTGAGCTGTTTGTCCAATCTTCTCCAGCTTAGTGACTTTATCTGCTAAGAGTAAGACCTCCGTCCCAGCTCTTAGCAGCTCATTATCCAGTCGGTCCCGGTCCTCCCGCACCGTGACCAACTCACCGTGTTTAATTTCAACTTGCCTTTTCGCAAGGTCAAGTTGATCTAGGACTTTTTGGGACACAACACTGCCACCCTGGTTCTTTTTCATGGTGATGGCAGTGGTGAAGGCTTTCCTCAGCATCTGCATAAGATAACAATGTCAAAGAAGTGAAGCTTGGGGCCCTCATAATAAAAAGAATACAAAATAAAAAAATAATAAATTATTATTATTAAATTTGTGGTGAGGTCGAGGAAGCTCTCCATGATCTCTTCCTCAGACATGTCCGCTTGGACGTTGTCTGGGTTTTGCTCTCCATAAAGGCGGAAGTCCTTTAGTAAAGCGCTTCTCCAAGAGGTTAGCATCCTCCCCTTACTGAATCTGTCTAGTAGGTCCAAAGCAATTCCCCAATCGGAGTTAGTCTTCGGACCCGATGCAGGCTCCTTCGAAACGATCCCCTTGGTAGGGACCGAAGCGCTCTCCCCTTTCTTCAGCCTTTTGGGATCCTTCGGGGCTTCGGTCTCGGTCTCCCTTTTCCCAAGGGGACCGGCGGCAGGGAGACGTTCGCTTTAAGGTGAGGACCGGGGATAACCTTATCCACGGGAACGGCTCCCTGCAGCAATAAAGCAATAGTATTAACATTAATAAAGGAGTTGTTCCCGATCTGATAGAGGCTGGATAAGCTCAGAGAGCGAATCCGAGCCGTTATCACCTCCTCTACCACCCCAAATACCCGAAACGCAGACCCTTCCCCAGTCGATGGATGCCCTGTGCAGCGCAGGGTCAATGTGCCCGCGCTGGTAGTTTGGATCGGGGGGTTCCCGGACCCTGATGGGACCAGCGTACCCCCCGTTGCTTATTCTCTCCCATCAGCACTCCCCGATGCTTCACGTTGTCCTTCAGAAGGAAAGACCGAAGCAGCAGCCATACGTTTGAATCGTGAGCTAGGCATTGTCTCGGTCGAATATGCAAAACAAATACATAAGGATCAGGAAAGGATAAAATTAAAACATTACTTCATACCCGATCCTTCGGATGGATCTTAACTAGAGAACATCCCCTTCGGGGCTGGGGCTCCGGTCCTATCCTCGACACCTATTTCTCTTAGTCTTCTCTCCCGAAGCAGCTCCGTCCGCTTGAGGCATGCTTCGGGAGGGGAAAACATCGCAAGTGTATTTGTAATGTCCGGACGAGAGGGGTTGAATCTGGTTCGGTCCAACTGACCTATGCGTGGGTGAGTTATGCGTTGCCACACCTTCAACATATCCTCTTTCGGGACTGTTATCCACACATAACAAGATTCCCACACATGGAGAGACTCTTCTTTATCCACTATAGCGCACTCTTTAGTGCGCACCGCTATATAGTATAGTTTGCGGCATCCTAATAGACCATTACCCTTCCGAGACCCTATCAAGAACAGTTTGAAAAAATATTTTAAGGTCGTAGTCCTGTTCTGTTGGTGGCAATAAAATATGAATGCCACTATATACACATAACTACCCGGAAATAACGCAAAAGTAAGGCAATGAATTTCGTTTAGAACTGCTGCTACAAAAGGATGCAGCGGAAAACGGAGGCCACACTTCAACGAAGCATAACTGACCGGAATAGCGGATGCCGGCATATTCATTTCCGTCGGAAGGCAACATGGAACATCTTCCCGGCCCTTCCAAATGGAATAACGTGCGGGAATCGAAAATTTAAATCTGAACTCCTCAATATCTAACTCAGACATGGCTGGGTATCTCGTTTTATGAGGAGCCATATTATACACCTTAACGAAAATCGGAATGAATGGGGTGAAGCGTGAAAAGGATTCTGGGCGCAGAGAGCTCAATGGGGCAATTCTTCCTTCGCCAAATGACAATGGCAAGAAACAATATCCAAAACCCCGATTTAAATATTAATTTCCCAAACCAATGGTGAGCTGCCACGTGATACTGCCCAAGGAAACGGCAGTACCAGCATACTCATCAGGCCTGTTGAAACATCGAATGTGGAGAGGCTCAAATCTAGATATTGATATTTAAAGAATAACAAAGACAACACAAGTATACGCTACCAAGTTCTAAATATAAATTAATTCCTACACTTATAAATGTAAGCGAAGGATCGGTCCCTTGGATGCTCACTACCGGCAGGTACGGTCCCATATTCTCACGAATGTTTAAACATCATGTGATCGGCCTTGTATCACTTTTACAATGGCAATCAAGCCCAAGGGGCTAGTGATGAGAACTCTAGGACCGGCACCCTGTAACGGATGAGGTCCAATAACGATTGGGCCGATCCATATTGTGGAGGCGAACTTGTGCAACCCATTTACACATTTAACGAAAAACGGCCAATGTTCCGTGAGAGGACCGAAGATAACCTTGGCGAAATAAAGCGTTTTCTGGCAACTAACTCTGAGGTTCGGTCTAAGCGGTTATTGACCCACGCTTCGGGCCTTCACACGTTAACCATGCCTCGGGCCCGATCACGCAGACCACACCTCGGTCCCAACCTCGTTTTACATCGCACGACAGCAACCTCTAACAAACTTGTCAGAGGCGATTACAGAGCATGATTTACACACGCCATTATCTCTATAAATACATAGCGCGACGACGGAAATAGCAGCACCTTTTGGACGCGTAAGAACATGTCGTTACCCTGCTGGAGTTCTTACTGCTTTCTGTTCCTTGTCATTTTCATTAAGCCTCTGATGTATTTTGTATGAATTGCTTGATTAGTGAACAGGCTATGAGCGCAATTCGCTCGTAGTCAAGTGGTTTTCACCCCAATTCCTGAGGTTTCTACTATAAATTGATGTGTCCCTTTTACTTGTTTCTAGTGTTAATCATTTTCCCCATAAAAAACAAATCAAAAACGAGTTCGTTTGATGACGAATCGGGTGACTGTTGGTACCCCCTATAAAGGGACCATAACAATCACTTCAAGTTTTAATTGAAATCAAACTCATCACACCTTGAACATATGGAACTATGTGAAAAATGAGCTAAATCATATCCATACAAATCACATTGTAAATTCGGCAAATTCAAGTGTAATCAAATGAAATAATTTCAAAACTCACGAATACATATTATATACACGAAATAAGTATGTGAGACCCTAACATTCCGAAACTTGGACTGAGGATTTGAAATGATGTTTAGTAAGGTAATCCTTATTAGGATACATGATTATAGGCATATATAAGTGAGTTTTGGCAAAGCAATGTCACAAAAGCATGGAAATAAAAGAAAAAAGAAATAATGTAACTTAACACTTAAGTATAATACTTTAGTTACAAATTATAATTTGTTAATCATATAAATCTTATAAGGATGAACACCATATGAGGATAGAAAGAATAAAGAAAGCCAACAAGGATGAACACCATTGGGGCAGCAAGGTTTTTGTAATGTTTTAAGTCAAATTTTCGAAATTCTTAACTAACTAGGTGTTATACATCAGGGGAAGAAGTATCAGAGGTTTAAGAACCAGTTTCGAGAGGAAAATCAAGAAGAATATTAGAGGTAATGAACAATCATGCATGTAGAGAAAATAGAAAGAAAAGTGTGAGGTTACATGGTCCACATTTGTGAGTGCTCACTATGATAAAAGAAAAGTGGGTCTAAGGGGGAAATGAGTTGGTAGAGCTTCTTGTTTCTCTTGAGGGGAAAGATTGATCTCCAAGACTGTGGTGATGCTTAAGCCACAGGTCTTGGAGGGGTTACCAGACCTTATTTATGGCAAAGAATGAAATGAAAGTGCAGTTAATTACCTCTTAATTATTGATAGTGATGATTACTTGTTTTATTATTATATGACATCATGTGCACTTGTTTTCTTACTTGTTTCAAAATCATGACCGTTACCCAAAATGGTACATCTTCGGAGCGTTAGATCGGTTGATCGGCTATCATTAGGAATGAGAAACATCGTAGAGGTGAATTTTCAATGAAATCACTACGTGGTTGCTTTTAGTTTAGACATATAAAGATTGTAGACATTTAAAAATGATGGTGTTTTCAATGTTGTGTGAGTGGGTGACTTATGTTATATAAATAGACATATTCTGACATATAAGTGTTTTATGAGAAATGTTTAAATTGTAATTTCATATGGTAAAATGTATGGAATTTATAACGAAATGAATGTACCCTTATGTTTTTCTTAGGAAAAGCATGGCGTGTCACACTTCAATTCTAGAGTGAATAATAGGGTGTGACATCAAAACAACGTGAATCATAAGTAATTAAACCGTAGTTTAATCACATGAATCATGGTATAACCAAATTATTCTTTGTTCTAGCAACACGTATTCATATTGTAACAACATGAATTAAAACTTTAATAAAACCAAACTCATGACACCTTGAACATATAGAACATTGTGAAAAAAGGCAAATCATATCCATTCATATCACATTGTAAATTTGTTAAATCCAAGTGTAATAAAACGAAATAATGAAAAAGCTCACAACAACATATTATATATACAAAATAAGTATGTTCCAAAACATAATTATCATGCAAGTCATAACAACATGAATTGATATCATAAGCATTTAAACCATAGTTTAATAACATAAATCATAGAATAACAAGTTATTCTTTGTTCAAACAACACATATTCATGTTGTAACAACATGAATTCAAGTTTTAATCGAAACCAAACTCACGACACCTTGAACATGTGGAACGATGTGAAAATGAGCCAAACAATAGGCATACAAATAACATTGTAAATTCTGTAAATCCAAGTGTATTCAAAAAAAATAAAAGCTAACCCCACAAATACATATTGTATATATAAAATATCTATGTTCCAAAACGAATTATCATGCAAGACATTACAACATGAATTCATGTTATAAACATTTAAACCATAGTTTACTCATATAAATCATGGTATAACCAAGTTATTCTTTGTTCTAAAACATGTATTCATGTTGTAACAACATCAATTCATGCTTCAATNTGAACTATTGTTTCAATGCTATAACATGAAGTTGTGTTGTAATGACTTGCACGATCATTCCGTTATCGAACTAACTTTTTTTGTATATACAACAAGTAGTCGTGATGTTAGGCTTTATTTAGTTTGAATACACTTGGTTTTACCTCATCTCATCTGAAAATATTTTAGAGTGTTTGTTTATGATCAGTCAATTTTTAATTACTCGAAATTTAATTTTTGTGATGACACGAGCGATATACGAGGTTGGGCCCACAATGCGTGAGCTTACGTCCTCGGGAGAGCACAGCTCTACCTTGGTTTTCACTATAATAATCAAAGGATACAAGTATAATCATGAGATAATGATTATCCGAATGAAAACGGTACGAAAAACGATCAATTCCACTCCATCACACCCGAGGCGACAAAAACTTGCGAATTAAGGTGATGTTCGCGACTTTTGGACATAAACTCGCGAATGGTCCCAAAAGTCGCGAATCTTGGGGCCTAAGGGACGAAAACTCGCGAGTCCAGGTGTCCGGGAGGCGAAAACACGCGAATCGGAGGTCCAGGCGACGAAATCTCGCAAATACAACAATGAACACATGCTCTCGCGACTTTTGGTGCAAAAAATTGCGAGTGTGGCCATGAAAATGAGGGATTCGCGACTTTTGGATAAAAAAGTCGCGAGTGGGGCAAAAAGTGGCGAAACCGGGAGCTTTGGGAAGCGTGCCAAGAGTCTGAACCCATTTCTAGGGCTTAGGGTCTTGTATTTATAGAAAAACTTGGCCCAATAAGTGAACTTAAAGTCCAAAAGCCCAATCTCAGTCAAATTAGCACAACTTACTTATAAAATATCCAATTAATCCGGAATAAGTGTCACAGCGCCACTAAACTTCTCGACTACATCCCGGTCGAGAGTTCAGTCGGAAATGCGGTGAGGAAATACCGGAAAATCTCGTATATCAGTTCTTTGCCTCCAAACAGTGAATACGCAGCCACATATCATCATTGCACCCCGCCGATGTGCTACCGGGTGGCAAATTACGAAAATACCCATGGCCCCGTCCGGGGCCGAAATAGCCCAAAACATCTCAAAACACTAACAGAAGTCTTTTATGGGTCTACCATGCCTGAGTCACGAGAATACCCTCGAGAACACCTCGCGATAGACATATAAAAATACCGAAAATACCACATAGCCACGTCGGACGAGCCCCGAGGTTAACATAATTACATAAATAACCTCGGGCAATATTAATAGTCCCCTGGTTTTCAGATTCAGATTCTGAGTCGTAAACCACATTATATCAGCTCGTCTAGAAATCCAGAATTCGTTCATAAACTTTTAACAATGCCATGAATAAGGTCAAAGTCATCTTGTTATTACTAACGGAATCAGATTTCGAGATGAATTGAGAATTTCACGCTTCTTCAACTTGGAGTGCATGCTCTTATACGTATCACTTTTTACTTTGCATACTAGTGCGCTTCGTTATTGACTGAAATTATGATGCATCGTTTCGATTTGTTAGTATTACTCGATCGAACTTAGAAAATATTTCTCAACTGTCATCAAGAGGATTTAGTTTCGCCTTGGGGCTCTGGCTTTCTTCTTAGTCAAAGTTCCGCTTTTCATAACTTTGAGGGTTCGCTCGACTCCTTAACTCCATAATTCAATCCTGTTACCATCGTATATTTTTTCAAGCGTCATATATTTTTTTCCACAAAACACCGAGCTCATATATTTTTTCCACAAAACATCGAGTTCATATATTTTTTCCAGCATGAGATATCCACATCTTCTAGGAAGAAAATCACTCTGCCGCCTTTGTCAGGAGGTTGATACTTATTCCTTTGTCATTCCCACTAATTTACAATTATCGGCTACCGTAAAGGCTTTCGCCTATATAGCATGCGTGCTTTCTTAGTAAGGGCCGTTGAAATAAACAAGGTCATATNAGTCATCTTGTTATTACTAACGGAATCAGATTTCGAGATGAATTGAGAATTTCACGCTTCTTCAACTTGGAGTGCATGCTCTTATACGTATCACTTTTTACTTTGCATACTAGTGCGCTTCGTTATTGACTGAAATTATGATGCATCGTTTCGATTTGTTAGTATTACTCGATCGAACTTAGAAAATATTTCTCAACTGTCATCAAGAGGTTTTAGTTTCGCCTTGGGGCTCTCGCTTTCTTCTTAGTCAAAGTTCCGCTTTTCATAACTTTGAGGGTTCGCTCGACTCCTTAACTCCATAATTCAATCCTGTTACCATCGTATATTTTTTCCAGCGTCATATATTTTTTTCCACAAAACACCGAGCTCATATATTTTTTCCACAAAACATTGAGCTCATATATTTTTTCCAGCATGAGATATCCACATCTTCTAGGAAGAAAATCACTCTGCCGCCTTTGTCAGGAGGTTGGTACTTATTCCTTTGTCATTCCCACTAATTTACAATTATCGGCTACCGTAAAGGCTTTCGCCTATATAGCATGCGTGCTTTCTTAGTAAGGGCCGTTGAAATAAACAAGGTCATATGTTTAAACATGAAGAGCAACGTTTGAATTTGGAATTGAGTTCCCAACTTTAAGGCGAAATGACGACTTACTGTCTCTTTTAGATACGATCGCATAAAAAGTCGCATAAAAGCAAGGTGTGTCTAGCAGACGTCTAAGAATTAAGATTCCCTTTTATTTTTAATGAGTTTCTCTTGCGGCGAGATTCGCCTCTGAAGACACTAGCTTAACTCTCATAAGAAAGACAAGAAACGTCATACTTTCGTCTTACACTCATAAGTTTCCTTTGATAAAAGGAGTCACACTTCCGTCTGAGATTGATACTCTCTATCTTCGAATTTAAGATTTGCATCTACTTGATTCCGTGTATAGGAAAAGCTTACAATTCGATCAAGCCTGATAGATTATTATATATTCGTGGTGTTATCTCGGGTAAGAAAATCCATGCCGTCCTTAAAACGACTTTACAATATCTCCAATGGGAAATAAGATAATCCATGTCATGCTCGCAATAATTCTCTAGACCGTATGACCGTAAATAGCTACGCACGTGTTAAACAATAACGTGATAATCCGTCTCTCTCATAAATAATGAACCCGAGCCATCCATAAATACTTAAGACCCATTCATAATGTGTTGAAAGAGTCTACTCCTTTCGGGGGTAATTACTTGATCACTTTCGTATGGATCCTGATCAGGAGTCTCTCATCGTAGGAGATCGTAACACAAGTTTCCTCGTCATACATAAGGGAATGACCCCTGACTATCGCAACTTCGTTTAAGGGAGCGATTTTAATACATCCAGGCTAGCTTCTTGGTTCTTTCAATCATAACAAAAAATACGAGACAGTCATGAGATAATTACTGGATAAACCATTTATACGAAATAAAAATACAGACTCATCCACTTAACATATATTCATCATGTTCATCGCTGACATAAACAAGCGCCCAACAATAACTTGATTCTATCTCTTTGACTTATCCACTTGACATTCGGAGAACGGGCGAATGACACAATATTGTTCGAGACAAAGATACCTCTTCATGTGAGGCAGTTTTCACAACTTATCAAATGACTATTTTGTGCTATGGGCGAGACAAACGTCTTTCTCTATATCTGTCCGAAACAAATCCACTTCGTATGCCGCTTTACAATCTTTATCGAGAATTTTTCTGTATAGATTTGCTCATTCACCAATAAACAAACCGTCGTGCCGTAAGCTATCGAAGGTACCAAACATGAGATTTGTTAATCATCAAATGGGCAAATATCGGTGTCATTAAATGTCCTTATACGACAAACATTTTACCCAGAATATCCTTTGCTGTGGGATACTTTTTCGATCACTTTGATCATAACTGTGAGTCACCAGTCGTAGAAGAATTAAGTTGAATTCATACCATATGGTGAATATTTGGCTACTCTAATCATTTCTCTAAATGAAAACCATGAAAACGATCCATCATCAAGTAAATATATGTGCAGATGATTAAGCCTAAATGATGATTTTCGAGCGAATAGTCTCTTGGTAGGGTATCATTTTTCAATTTCTGTAATATCTGAGATTGCCCGATTATAACTAACAAGAATTGATACCATAAGGCCATCAATTGGTCAATTTGACGGTCAATGAAAATACGCGTTTGCAAATAATGAAGTTTGTGCTATGGGACCGTACTAAGTTGGTTTTGGCGAATGAAATCATGTTATAATGTGGCTTCATAACTACACCGCTAATACACTCTTCTCTTGATATTAAATAACTTAATACTCCTCGTCATTTAATTTCCTTTCATTTCTCTTCAATTTCTCCGATCGCCTTAAGAAAGATCTAATATCGAATAATCTGAATCAAGAAGATTTTCTCCCAAAAATAATAATAGCTTCTCATATGATTAGTTCGCTGATTCAGAATAAATACTTCCTCGGCGTGACTTGGCGAAGAGATATTTCATGAATATGACAGGGATTCCAGATAATCACCTAAAGTTTATTCGATATTTCCGATCTTGGGTGCGAGTCCCCAGTAATCATAACGTTTGTTGAATGCAAACCATAAAGCGACTATTTTCCCGTTTCCAATCGTTTATTCAAATGAAAACCATACGCACGATCACAGTCAGAGATTAACCGCTCGGCCATCCCAATCGCAATAAAAAATGCTTGACATTTTAATAGGTTTCGCTCCTAGTGGACGATAGATAGCTAACCACTCAAACGCGTGGTTTAATATTTTCTTTGACAATAAATAACGCGCTTTCATCTTGGTAATCGACCATGAATTTCGTAAAAAAGGATATCTCTGTCGCACAAGCAACATTTAGTATGTCTTATAAAAATATGGTCTCGACGAACTTGCATTCTAGTTGAGCATAAACATGAATCTCGGCATGCACTGTCCCACAGGTATAAACTTGCACCCAGGGTCAACATATTATAATAGGGTCTGACGAAGCACCCACAATTCACTACACATTATCTCCGTGTATAAACTTGCACCCGGCGCTATCATACTCTCGCCGCCGATATATTCTTCCACCCGGGGCCATCACCCTCACGCCGCCGGTATATACATGCACCCAGGACCATCACACTCTCGCCGCCGGTATATACTTGCACCCGGTGCCATCACACTTTCGCCGCCGGTACATACTTGCACCCGGGGCCATCACACTCTCGCCGCCGGCATATACTTGCACCCGAGGCCATCACACTCTCGCCGCCGGTATATACTTGCACCCGGGGCCATCACACTTTCGCCGCCGGAATATACTTGCACCAGGAACCATCACACTCCCGACCCGTCCATAAGACTGCGTCACCACTTACTCGGCCCGTCCATAAGACGGTTCCATCACATTCTCGACCCGTCCATAAGACGGCGTCACCACTTACTCGGCCCGTCCATAAGACGGTTCCATCACATTCTCGACCCGTCCATAAGACGGCGTCACCACTCACTCGGCCCGTCCATAAGACGACGAGATCACATTCTCGACCCGTCCATAAGACGGCGTCACCACTTACTCGGCCCGTCCATAAGACGGCGCCAACACACCCTCGACCCGTCCATAAGACGGCGTCATTCGGCCCGTCCATAAGACGGTGCCATGCGGAAATGGACCAGCCTCCGACGAGGGCGCGACCCTCGGCGACGTGTCATGGAGGAGTCAGGTATATACTTGCACCNCAAGTAAATATATGTGCAGATGATTAAGCCTAAATGATGGATTTTCGAGCCAATAGTCTCTTGGTAGGGTATCATTTTTCAATTTCTGTAATATCTGAGATTGTCCGATTATAACTAACGAGAATTGATACCATAAGGCCATCAATTGGTCAATTTGACGGTCAATGAAAATACGCCTTTGCAAATAATGAAGTCTGTGCTATGGGACCGTACTAAGTTGGTTTAGCGAATGAAGTCATGTTATAATGTGGCTTCATAACTACACCGCTAATACACTCTTCTCTTGATATTAAATAACTTAATAGTCCTCGTCATTTAATGAAACTTCCTTTCATTTCTCTTCAATTTCTCCGATCGCCTTAAGAAAAATCTAATATCGAATAATCTGAATCAAGTAGATTTTCTCCCAAAAATAATAATAGCTTCTCATATGATTAGTTCGCCGATTCAGAATAAATACTTCCTCGGGGTGACTTGGCGAAGAGATATTTCATGAATATGACAGGGATTCCAGATAATCACGTAAAGTTTATACGATATTTCCTATCTTGGGTGCGAGTCCCCAGTAATCATAACGTTTGTTGAATGCAAACCATAAAGCGACTATTTTCCCGTTTCCAATCGTTTATTCAAATGAAAACCATACGCACGATCACAGTCAAAGATTAACCGCTCGGCCATCCCAATCGCAATAAAAAATGCTTGACCTTTTAATAGGTTTCGCTCCTAGTGGACGATAGATAGCTAACCACTCAAACGCGTGGTTTAATATTTTCTTTGACAATAAATAACGCGCTTTCATCTGGGTAATCGGCCATGAATTTCATGAAAAAGGATATCTCTGTCGCACAAGCAACATTTAGTATGTCTCATAAAAATATGTTCTCGACGAACTTGCATTCTAGTTGAGCATAAACATGAATCTCGGCATGCACTGTCCCACANGACGGTCAATGAAAATACGCCTTTGCAAATAATGAAGTCTGTGCTATGGGACCGTACTAAGTTGGTTTAGCGAATGAAGTCATGTTATAATGTGGCTTCATAACTACACCGCTAATACACTCTTCTCTTGATATTAAATAACTTAATAGTCCTCGTCATTTAATGAAACTTCCTTTCATTTCTCTTCAATTTCTCCGATCGCCTTAAGAAAGATCTAATATCGAATAATCTGAATCAAGAAGATTTTCTCCCAAAAATAATAATAGCTTCTCATATGATTAGTTCGCCGATTCAGAATAAATACTTCCTCGGCGTGACTTGGCGAAGAGATATTTCATGAATATGACAGGGATTCCAGATAATCACCTAAAGTTTATACGATATTTCCGATCATGTGTGCGAGTCCCCAGTAATCATAATGTTTGTTGAATGCAAACCATAAAGCGACTATTTTCCCGTTTCCAATCGTTTATTCAAATGAAAACCATACGCACGATCACAGTCAAAGATTAACCGCTCGGCCATCCCAATCGCAATAAAAAATGCTTGACCTTTTAATAGGTTTCGCTCCTAGTGGACGATAGATAGCTAACCACTCAAACGCGTGGTTTAATATTTTCTTTGACAATAAATAACGCGCTTTCATCTGGGTAATCGGCCATGAATTTCGTGAAAAAGGATATCTCTGTCGCACAAGCAACATTTAGTATGTCTCATAAAAATATGTACTCGACGAACTTGCATTCTAGTTGTGCATAAACATGAATCTCAGCATGCACTGTCCCATAGGTATAAACTTGCACCAGCGGTCAACATATTATCATAGGGTCTCACGAAGCACCCACAATTCACTACACATTATCTGCGTGTATAAACTTGCACCCGGCGCTATCATACTCTCGCGGCCGATACATACTTCCACCCGGGGCCATCACACTTTCGCCGCCGGTATATACTTGCACCCGGGGCCATCACACTCTCGCCGCCGGTATATACTTGCACCCGGGGCCATCACACTTTCGCCGCCGGTTTATACTTGCACCCGGAGCCATCACACTCCCGACCCGTCCATAAGACGGCGTCACCACTTACTCGGCCTGTCCATAAGATGGTGCCATCACATTCTCGACCCGTCCATAAGACGGCGTCACCACTTACTCGGCCCGTCCATAAGACGGCGCCATCACATTCTCGACCCGTCCATAAGACGCCGTCACCACTTACTCAGCCCGTACATAAGACGACGCCATCACACCATCGACCCGCCCATAAGACGGCGTCATTCGGCCCGTCCATAAGACAGTGCCATGCGGAAATGGACCAACCTCCGACGAGGGCGCGACCCTCGCCGACGTGTCATGGAGGAGTCAGGTATATACTTGCACCCTGATTTGCCACGGAAATATGCTCGGTTCTAAGCCGGCTATGTCATAATAAATCGGGCCCCTTGACATATTCCAACAGTAATTATATATAAATGATTCTGCTGCAGACATAAGGACTCATCATGTTCAAAATATTTTGACGCAATATCTATTTGGACGAGTTTGAAAATGATCGACTACAAGACAGGCGGTACATTGCATTTCTAATCTGACCTATTAAACTATTCCATCCTCCATCATACTAAAATGCAATGGACCTACTCCTATCTTACCAGTCCCCTAGTTGATTGAATTCATGTCGTCAAAAAAGATACTTAAAAAATTTGAATATGACCACAAAAAAGAGGGGAAAATTTTATTTTAAAAAGATCGATGAGTCACATCTATACACAATACTTGCGCAAATTGGCAATATGCAAGTCCGTAGTTGCTCCTCTCCGCTCATGTCCACATGTGGAGGCCACACGTGACACCTACATCAATCACTTGACTTCCCATGTACATCTAACATCACTAACAATTATGAGTGCCTACATGTGGAGACCACACGTGACACTTGCTTTCACGCCATTCACCCATGATCTTTTTCAATAACTGTGCAAAGTATCTTACGAAGAGTTTCTTTGAATTATCCAACACGAATTTCTCAAGAATCACACACCAGCAAGCAACACGATCATAGAGAATTTTCTCTTTCATGTTCCCAAACTTGGGATACTCATTCAACTTATATAAGTTCAATGGCTCATTTCAATACCATAATGCACAATTCCTTCATATCTACAACCATCGAGAAGGCCCATACTATTGTCAGTCCCCATGTGTCGACTGAGAAATCAAGAACAATTGTTTAATTATCGCCACATATACCCAGTGCAAATATGACTCAACTTATAATTTCGCTAGCGATATTCACCGATGATACCTTGGGCAACACTGACCAAATTTCCCACTTAAGTTGCAATTTTTATCCCATCATCTTTTCACACTCAACATAGTCCCCGGCATAAACTTCTTTCTTGAATACACTTAGCTTCGCACAAGATGATTAGCGAAGATATAAATTGTTTACTAACCGATTCTACTTGCCAGTTCTGATACTTATAAGCAAACTCGGTTGCCAATTACACGATTTCAAAGATTGGCCTTCATCTTGAGATAATCTCACTAGTGATTTCTCCATAATGACGATAGGCACATGTATTCTCTTGCATCGCAACACACTTCACTGTCTAATATATAAATATTGAAAACTCATTATTCTGAACATCTCACGAATGCATAGAATGCATGTCACAATACATCTTTGTTTATTGATACGGAGAAAGGTAGACTTTTATATGCTGACTTGAGAATAAATCCGTTAGCACTATCATGTTCGAATAAATAAAAGAATCCCTCGAGCAGAAAGACATGACTTCCCGTTAATCGATAACATGTATCATGAATTCGAACAATAATGGGTTTCACTCCCGTCAACAAACTTTCATTCTTCTGAGTGAAATAAACTATAGGTTTTTGTACTCGCCTCTCTTGGTTGCTGGTTCAAAGATCATGATTATATCATCTCCATATTAATTCAAAACCATTATAATATCCACATATTCTTCCATATTGACGAAACGTTTTTATTCGCAAGTCCCCAGTGTTGACTGAATTAGTTTTCGGAGTATCGCAATTATCCGCAATCTCTATTTTGAGAATAAGAAATTACGCTCATAACAACGTACTAAGCATACTCGTTTTATTACATGGAAACTTTTGGTGTATATCCCAAAATTGGGTTAAATAGCATGGGTCTTAACTTCACCGGCCATCAAAACATGTGTAGTACCAAGAGCGGACATTGCAAATGTGACACGTCACGTACTATTCATTCCAACGATTCATTGGAAGGAAATAATTACTCCACCCTTTCATGTCAATAGAAGGCTCCGCATATATGGTCACTTTAATGAGACTCACTTTCGTAACATCTTAAATCCTCTCTCTTAACCGGTCTAAGGTTCGGTTCAGCAGAATTGGACCTTTTGTAGTCTCCTACTAACATCATTACGACCCTTCTTTCTCTTCATCAAATCCAACTAAGGCAATACTTATGACTTCTTTGAATGCGCAAAACATAAATCCAAAGGTTTATGATGAGGAGTAGAGACATAAACGAATCGATATTTATATAACACTTTCAACCTTCAAAAGCAACCCGAGTATGTAGTTATCAATTTATATATCGCTTACAAACATCATAGACCAAGAAGAATTTCCGTCTTTCACTAACAGCTCACATCTAGAAGGATTTCACCTCACTCAATACTTCATCAATATATTCAATCACTCGCTTAAATATTGGAAATGATTACTTGCATACCGGTTTTTATCTATATACCATCACTATTGACTTCCATACAGTCTTCTTCTCACATCTTTAAATATTGATCTCATCGACCGCTAATACGTAGCATCTGGTTTCTTCAAACCAAAAGGCTTAATNAGGTCGGTTCAGCAGAATTGGACCTTTTGTAGTCTCCTACTAACATCATTACGACCCTTCTTTCTCTTCATCAAACCCAACTAAGGCAATACTTATGACTTCTTTGAATGCGCAAAACATAAACCCAAAGGTTTATGATGAGGAGTAGAGACATAAACGAATCGATATTTATATAACACTTTCAACCTTCAAAAGCAACCCGAGTATGTAGTTATCAATTTATATATCGCTTACAAACATCATAGACCAAGAAGAATTTCCGTCTTTCACTAACAACTCACATCTAGAAGGATTCCACCTCACTCAATACTTCATCAATATATTCAATCACTCGCTTAAATATTGGAAATGATTACTTGCAGACCGGTTTTTATCTATATACCATCACTATTAACTTCCATACAGTCTTCTTCTCACATCTTTAAATATTGATCTCATCGACCGTTAATACGTAGCATCTGGTTTCTTCAAACCAAAAGGCTTAATTGAAAAACTTCAAGTATTCAAAAACTTAAACATTATGTCAAGGTCGACGATAGATATAGGTTCTCTGTAGGCATCGTTCGACTTTGGAGCCACAAATAGGTTCGCGATCGATTATGTGCATTTCATAAAGCCTTTCCTTGCAATATGACTTCCACATCTTCAATAACTATGTTTTCATTTTCACGGGAGAATATCCACCTCTTTCGAGGAATTCTTTTTCATTCTTAATAATCCCCTTAATAATAGAAGTTCCATCTTTATACCTTTTTTTCTCTTTTAATTCTAGAACAAAACCATATCATGTGAATACGATCTTCCATTTAGAATGCCACTATATAGATGCATGTCTTCGCATTAGACATCGTCGTATCGCTTCGTAACATAACACTAGGAACATATCTTGCCGACACATGATTTCCCTTTTACTCCGGAACATAATAATAGAGCTATCAAAGAGGAGTAGGGATATGGTAGCTCCGATTAGATTTAAAGCACTTCTTCCCAGGGGAAAATTGTAAAAGAGGATAGGAAGATCCACCACTACGAATTCCGTTAATAAAGACCTTGATATTTCCTGATATCCCAATGTGATTGGAAAAATAACAAATCGTTCAAAAGCAACAAAAATGTTGTTAAACCAGACTAACTCAATACGTTGCTTATTAAGTAATGCCAAGACATTTGCTAGGATGCACATATGGTCAAGGTACTTGCCGGCTTGATAATGTCGCAGGTTAATTAATAAAGAATGCTCAATAATCATATATTTCCGGACGAATACCATTCCGGGCGATCAATAAAATGCCACAACTTTGATATCTCTTTCGTGAACTCCAATAGGCATAGTCGTATAACGGTTGATGCTTCTGAAAATCCAAAAACCATAATTCTCAAATATCTTTAAATAACTGCTTATCATCTTGATGAATACATTCTAAGCGACATCCATTCTGGATAATGAAGTAAATCGAACACATGAAGCCTTCACGATAAAATAAGAATAATCCGAACGAATACCATTTCGGATGATTAAGAAAAATAATTAAATGCTCTTTTCAACATAGGGTTCATGTTATTAATAATTTGATCATCGAGTAGAGATTTAACTTCAACTATTGAAGCTCAATCGTTTCCTTTAATTCCAAATCCTCAAGCATAATTTCTTCAAGGGGTTTCGTTAATGCAGACCCACACGATTCAAATAGACAACACCGATCGTTAAAGACATGACCTATTTTTTCGAACAACAATTAATCACCAATGAAAACCTTGGCAATTAATCACCATTTTTTTGACTACTCCACAAACATGCTCGAATCCATTGAATGATTAGTAAGAGACTTGATATTCCATATAACAATTACTAAGTAGAGATGTCGAGACATAAATATACGCTTTATAAAATGAGAAGACGAGACCGTCTTTGAATAATACACTTCCACTCGGGAGTTTCATTTTATGATTCTATCATAACCTTACGCATTTCGTGGTTATCCGTTGATTAATACCTTGGCATTTTAAGCACATCTTCACTATCCATTTTGGAAGCTACTCCTTCTGTCACGATAAATACATTTATTCGCGAACGTCTTATCTTCCATACTAGTTTTGTCATAATAATCTATCGATGCGTTATATTCCCAAAAGCTTATTATTCGACTCTTCAAATTGTATATTAAGATACTCACTTCCTCACTATAGGACATGTACGATCCATCTACCAATAAACAGTTCAACAAGTTTTCATGAACTTCCTTAGTCTCCGAATCTTGAACCTTAAACCACCAAAGTAACCGATATGACGAATGGAATATGCACGATAGCTATATAGACTCTTCACGAATGGATAACCGGAAAACCCCGTTGATAACTCAAAACAAGAAAAACCCATATCATTAATTTCAGTCTTTCACACGTTCTATCATCCTGAACAAACTGAGTACATATTGAGTAAGCTCCTCCATACTCATGGTGTCTTTCTTCAGGTCATGTTAAACAGTTATTAGGGAGAGTGGCTGTGTGTTATCGGGTTGAATATTCAAGTCAACTCCCTCGACCTCGGTCTCTGGCATTCCTTCCACCATACTANGATAATGAAGTAAATCGAACACATGAAGCCTTCACGATAAAATAAGAATAATCCGAACGAATACCATTTCGGATGATTAAGAAAAATAATTAAATGCTCTTTTCAACATAGGGTTCATGTTATTAATAATTTGATCATCGAGTAGAGATTTAACTTCAACTATTGAAGCTCAATCGTTTCCTTTAATTCCAAATCCTCAAGCATAATTCCAAGAGTTGCGAGACTCTTCAAGGGGTTTCGTTAATGCAGACCCACACGATTAAATAGACAACACCGATCGTTAAAGACATGACCCATTTTTTCGAACAACAATTAATCACCAATGAAACCAGGGCAATTTGACTACTCCACAAACATGCTCGAATCCACTGAATGATTAGTAAGAGACTTGATAGTCCTTATAACAATTACTAAGTAGAAATGTCGAGACATAAATATACGCTTTATAAAATGAGAAGACGAGACCGTCTTTGAATAATACACTTCCACTCGGGAGTTTCATTTTATGATTCTATCATAACCTTACGCATTTTGTGGTTATCCGTTGATTAATACCTTGGCATTTTAAGCACATCTTCACTATCCATATTGGAAGCTACTACTTCTGTCACGATAAATACATTTATTCGCAAACGTCTTATCTTCCATACTAGTTTTGTCATAATAATCTATCGATGCGTTATATTCCCAAAAGCTTATCATTCGACTCTTCAATTTGTATATTAAGATACTCACTTCCTCACTATAGGACATGTACGATCCATGTACCAATAAACAGTTCAACAAGTTTTCATGAACTTCCTTAGTCTCCGAGTCTTGAACCTTAAACCACCAAAGTAACCGATATGACGTATGGAATATGCACGATAGCTATATAGACTCTTCACGAATGGATAACAGGAAAACCCCGTTGATAACTCAAAACAAGAAAAACCCACATCATTAATTTCAGTCTTTTACACGTTCTATCATCCCGAACAAACTGAGTACATATTGAGTAAGCTCCTCCATACTCATGGCATCTTTCTTCAGGTCATGTTAAACATTTATTAGGGAGAGTGGCTGTGTGTTATCGGGTTGAGTATTCAAGTCAACTCCCTCGACCTCGGTCTCTGGCATTCCTTCCACCATACTACCCAGCTCATCAAACTAATCGTGCATCAAAACCAATTTATATCGGACACCGATTTTCGACACCCACATTAGCATGTCCGAAACTGTGATAAAAAAGGACAAAATATGATAAAACTTATGAGTCCCCGGTGTCGGTTCTTATAATACGGGATCCTTCTCTCTTGTGTTAAACCATGGCGAGAAATATACTAGAACTGAATAAATACACTTGCAATTGAATACCAACAAGATTTGCGTGCTGAACTTCGGCAGCGATACATTCGATCGATCACACGAATTGCAACAATGTCGAGTGTACTTGTTAGGCCAGGCTCTTCCATATTCTACGGTGGATCCTCCAGATATTGCAACGATCAACTCTTCTCTTGTCGTCCATAGCCTCTTATTTTACTACGAACCTTACTTCTTACATTAATGCTGTCGAAAAATAGTATAAATATTCCTTCAAAAATTCACACATCGGATCCAATGGCTGGACTAGGATCGAAACTAGGATCGTGGTCATATAATTGCTATTGACAACGTCACATATCCTTGAGAACCAACAAATATTTCACATGACCATACACATATACTCATATAACCTCTTATTTATCCCGGTCAATTAACTCATGTTGACTTGGGTCCTCCAACTTTCCGTGGCTATTATTCTCACCAACGACTCGACGCACACTTATACCATTAAGCAACACGCATATAAATCCTCCTAATGCCACTACGAATCCGCTAATTCGCAATTTGAGGTTAACGTGCTTCACAAGTGCTCCATGCAATGCACACAACCACCACAAAACTGGATAGAAAACCACACAATACCTCCAAGGAATCGTTCCGTCGTTCCGATTAAAACTCATACCTGAATCCCAATATGAAATAGTAGAAAACATCGACAAGTAATTGAATTATTGTAGAGTAAGCCATTCCAAATATCAGGCAAAGTACATGGTCATATCATTGAAGTCCATCAAATTTACATGGATCTCGAGATTTGATGTCGAGGAGATCCTTAGGTATCTCAATATACGCCAACCTTATGAAGAATAACCTCCCTCGCGAGCGGAGATGTGTAAATGTATCGGATACGTTCACCATATAACCCTCATTCATTATAACCGAGAATCATGTTGATCCCCAATATATCCGTATCACAGAGCGAAATCCTTTGAATTATTCAAAATATGACAAAGTTTCGATAAATTGACCGAGATGGAATAGTAAAATGCCACTGAAATCCTACCCAGAAAATATCACACTATCATATCACCGTGTGATTGTATACATAAAATGGATCCTCCCATAAAATTTTGGTAGCGCCAAAAATCCAGAGTATGCGGACTTGTCTTCGGCACATATTAATGCAATATGACAATTTTCCATTTTTTTTTTTTTTTTTTTTTTTTTTTTTTTTTTGGAACCCTTGCGTCCCTTTGACATGTCTTCGGCACATATTCATCCAATATGATAATTTTCCAATGCACTCATAAATAGACCCCCCGGATGAAATCCCTCTCCGGAGGTTGGTTAGATTCCCGCTACTAAGGACTCTTCCTGTGGCACAGATTGAGTCCTCGATAAAATATCATTCCTTTTGTCTTCTACTACATAAAGGTTGCAATCCGATACACTTTCTTCATCTATATCACTCTTATGTTATGAATCCCGTATCCTCACAATACACAACAAGCTCCAAGCTCAGAACAAGAGCTCTCAATGGGATTAAGTCTCGGGTCCCCACGGACGGCGCCAAACTGATCTCGTCTAAAAATATTTTAGAGTGTTTGTTTATGATCAGTCAATTTTTAATTACTCGAAATTTAATTTTTGTGAGGACACAAGCGATATACGAGGTTGGGCCCACAATGCGTGAGCTTACGTCCTCGAAGAGCATAGCTCTACCTTGCTTTTCACTATAATAATCAAAGGATACAAGTACAATCATGAGATAATGATAATCCGAATGAAAACGGTACGAAAAACGATCAATTCCACTCCATCGCATCCGAATGGTATATGGCTCTGAGGCCGTGTCTCCGATTGAAGTGACTATTTTATCGGAAAGAGTTATCGCTTATGACGAGGTGTTGAACGAGGATATGAGAAAGTTGGACCTTCACTGTATTGATGATATCCGCGATAGAGCCGCAATACGAATGGAGGTATGTAAAAGGCAGATGGCTAAGAGGCACGACAAAGGCGTTCGACCTATGTTGTTAAAAGTTGGAGACTTGATTCTTAAGAAAGTGGAAGTCTCAAAGCATGTTGGCAAGTTGGATCGAAAGTGGGAAGGGCCGTACAGAGTAACGGCCGTAGTGAAGGAAGGAACGTACAAAATCGCAAATATGAGCGGGGAGGAGCTGCCACGGACTTGGCATATTTCCAATTTGCGCAAGTATTATGTATAGACGTGACTCATCGATCTTTTTGAAAATAAAAATTTCCCCTCATTTTTGTGGTCATATTCTAATTTTTTAAGTATCTTTTTTGACGACATGAATTCAATCGACTAGGGGACTGGTAAGGTAGGAGTAGGTCCATTGCGTTTTAGTACGAAGGAGGATGGAATAAATTAAATAAGTTAGACTAGAAACGCAGTGTACCACCTGTCTTATAGTCGATCATTTTCAAACTCGTCAAATTAAATACTGTGTCAAAATATTTTGAACGTGGTGAGTCTTCCTGTCCGCGGCAGAACCATCTATACATAATGACTGTTCGAATATGTTAAGAGGCTTGTTTGTTGTGATGTATATTTCCGTGGCAAATCAGGGTGCAAGTATATGCCTGACTCCTCAATGACACGCCGACGAGGGTCGCGCCCTCGCCGGAGGCTGGTCCATTTCCGCATGGCACCATCTTATGGACGGGCCGAATGACACCGTTTTATGAACGGGTCGAATGTACGATGGCGCCGTCTTATGGACGAGCCGAGTAAGTGTGATGACCCCGGGTGCAAGTATATACCGGCGGCGAGAGTGTGATGGCCCCGGGTGCAAGTATATACCAGCGGCGAGAGTGTGATGGCCCCGGCTGCAAGTATATACCGGCGGCGAGAGTGTGGTGGCCCCGGGTGCAAGTATATACCGGTGGCGAGAGTGTGATGGCCCCGGGTGTAAGTGTATACCGGTGGCAAAGATATATTGGTGAATGTAGAAAGGTGGACTTATTTTAAGTATCTACTCATTTCAAAGAGGCGTTCGCCTGAGAGTTATCGCAGACTTATACAAGCCCCGCTACACTGGGGACTTTTACGCATCCTTATTATTATTATATGCGTTATTATTGAGCATCCATACCGGAGATTCATCCTTATTCTTATTATCTTGGAAGTTTATTTCTTGAGTTGAATTGTTCGGAGTTATATATTTCTTGAAGAATGTGGCGAGAAAGGAAAGTTAAGAGGAGGAGAAGTTGTGTTATTTAGAGTGCGGCTCTTTATTGAAAGTACAGTGGAGAAATTAAAAGGGAAACAAAGTCGAATTTCATATATACAGGGGGGATACAAAATGCGGAGAGTAAAAAACTGAAGAAAATACATGTGGAAGTTTATTTCTTCTTCTTCTTGGTGCGCGAACCTTCACCGGTTTCGCTAGGGCGCTTTCTTACCAGCTTAATTGTCGAGGAAGGAGGATTAGTCTCTTTGTCTTTAGTCCCCGCAACGGTCAACTTCTCGGGAATAAAGCTTGCCATCTCGACCTCATGGCGCTCCCGAGCTCCTGTCACACTAGCAGGAACGTATAATGGAGGGTCACGTTGACCCATCACCTCCTCGTCTTTAAGAAGATCTCGCACTAGGGGACCCACCGATTCCGGGAATAATGCGGCCAACCTCCGAAATGCATCCGCCGATGGACCCTCCTCGGGTATTTTGATCTCCTCCGAATATAGCTGCTGGTGCAAGTCCTCCTCCAAGTTGAATTGGAGCGCCCCGAACGGATCCCCGAGCAGTCTAATTTATCCCCCGCATCCACAGGCTCGAACTTACCGGATAGACTGGGATCAAGTCTTCCCCTCTCTTCAGGAGTTAGGGATATGCCAGGATTCTTTGTGTCTGGACACTCCCTCTAAAGAAATATAGAGCAGACGAGGTCGCATTAGCTAGGGCCGCCAGGTTTCGGAAAGTCGGGGAGTGCACTGTATACTCCCAAATTAGTTTCCGGAAGCAATCGTTGACCTAGGATGGCAACATAGCGGCTCGAGCCCGAAGACTGTCCACGTGGATTGGAGGGACTCTTTCTTTGATTTTAATTCTTTGTTCTCCTCCAAGGCCTTCCCGAGAGCCTTCTTATCAGCAGCATTGGCCTCTTTGGCCTTTTTCAATTTGTCTTCGGTCTCATCCCTAACCTCCTTCAGCTTGTCTTGAGCATATTTTTCGTTCGTTTTGAGGGTGTCGATGGATTGCTCAAGAGCATGCCTTTTCCCAATGTGAAACGCCACACACTCCGTTAATTCACTGCGATGAACCCGAATTAGGGCATCGATCGCCTTGTTATGTTCTTCCCGTAGCGCCGCCATCTCTTGGGCATGCTTTTCCCGCTGATTCTGTATCAACTTTTCAGCGGCTTTCTTCGTCTGCTCCCCTATTAGATCCGGACTGTCAAGCTCCGAATGCCTGAGCATACAGTACTCCCCTATTGCGGCTGCGGTGTTCATCTCCACAACCGTCCGCTCCATCTGAAAGAAAAGTAAAAACCATGAAAAAACAATATATGGGTGAAACAAGGAGCAAGTTATAATTGTCGATGTGATTTACAAACTTCTCCCATCATGCGACGTGCTGTCGCAAATTGGCTCATCAACCGACTCAAATCGGTGAACACCGTGTGGTCATCTCGTCCACGCGGTGGTAATGACAGATTCCTTTCAAAATACGTCAAGGCCGGTCTATTGGAAACGCTATCACCCCTCGGAATCCGAAAGGTTACTCCGTCTATCACTAGTACCAGGCCAGCCTGACGTCCCATCTCGAGCCATTCCTTCACTATATGTTTCGGTATATCTCTTATTCGGAAGGCGTCGAGGAACTCGGTGGTTAACCCACTTTTTCTAATGGGTTCCGCAACCTCCAAAATGGTGGGGCCCTCCACCGGTCTTTTCCCTTTATCCGAAGGAGCTTCTTGGTTTACTCCTCCCTCCGGACAGGCCCCTTGCTCAGTCTCCTCCACCGATGTGCCTATCGACCCACCACCGCTTATCTCACCCTCTTCCTCGTCGTCTCCGACGACGTCCACTAGTGTCTCGGCGAAATCATACATCCCTTCGTCAGGGGAGAACTCTCTAGCAGTAAGCTCTAATCGCCGAGACACAGGAATTAAATCTTCTTGACTTTCGGGGTGCTCTGTAGCTGGCTCATTTCCAGCGAGCTCGGGATCCTCAATTACCGGAGCAGGCGGCGTTGGAGTAACCGGGCGGGCGTCTTCTGCCTGCGGCACCGTTTCTTGCAAGCTTTGCGCCAACTCGTCCGTGGCAGTGCGGTTCCGAGATCCGTGCGCCATCTCGAAGATCAGCTCATCCTTTTCCGTAACAAGATTACGGAGTGATCTCAGTTTGTCGCCTAATCTAGAATGACCTTCAGGGGGAGCCATTCTTTTATCTACAAAATAAGCAAGTAACGTGAGAAATAATGTTGAATGACTACAGGTATACATATATATATGCGCTGGTTTTGGAAAGGTTTTCTGATCGAGGAAGAGTTGTTGAGATGATTAAGTATTATTGCGTGGCCCAGATACCTAAAAGTTCCCTACTGAAATGGGTAGGGGCCGGAAGGACGTTGGATGCGACCAAGATCGGAGCATAGAAAAGCGTGTTCGGGGTCCAATCGGTGCCATCCGATCTAGCACACGCGATAAATATCTTCTCTAAAGCTTTTGGAGTAACAGATCGCGAAATAGGATAATAAGGATCCGGAAGGAAAGGATCCCCCTCAGTTGGGAACCGCCAAGGATGGCTAAGTACAGACAACCTAGTGGAGCCTAGGCGAGTGACAAAAAAGAAGTGTCTCTTCCAGTCATGGTTGGATGGGGAGTTCGAGAATGGAAAATGGCTCTTCTTGTGCCTTAGACGGAAAAAGATACAACCCTGAGACCCATAATGGATTGTGGAACTGATTTGAAATATTTGGAAGAAGGTGTCCACGGTCATCAAAATCCTATTGGTCTCCATAAAAATGATAAAGGCGACCACCAAGGATATCGAGTTTGGATTCAACTGAAAGAGGTGGATATTTAAGTGAGTTATGAGAGTTGAAATGAACGGATGAAGCGGAGACCACACTCAAGATACTCAAGACAGACAGTGTGGGTACCAACCGGTGGACGTAGGATCCGATCAGAGGGACCCGGTTGATAGAGAACACAATCGGAAGGGAGGTGGTAATTTTCCACCAGAGATTTCCATTTTCTAGGATGCATGGTAAAAGGCCGGTCAAAAGATTTTAGGGCACGGACAGCAGAACTCTGAGGACCGATCGTATTCTCGAGATGTGTGATTCGATCGAAAAAATGCGGATAAGGATTCGTAATTGGAGAACGGAAAGCTGAAAGACTCGAATTGGAACTCCCCGAGTTGGATGAGGAGTCCGAGGAATGGGAGGACGAGGCATCGGAATTCGAGGAACGAGCGGAGTCGGAGGACACGGTGTGGAATTCTCAAAATTAAAGTTTTTGGTACCAAAAGTCGTGAGAGTCACTGTGCAGAGTATGACGTCGCGAGATTTCGTTTCAGTCTCAAGTCTGGTTTTACTGTTCCGTCGCGAGATTTCGTTCCAAATGTCGCGAGAGTTACTGTACGATGGAAGTAGTCGCGAGATTTCGTTCGAAATGTAACGAGAATCCAGTGTTGCGTACTGTACCAGGGGGTGGATCCTGTATTTATAGGGGGATATCCCGAGTCGAAAAATCCAGAGATTTTCGCACGGACTCAGAATCTGACGTTCTTAGTGTCAAAACGATCATATCTGCGAGGAGTTTTCAACCCTACCTACGGTTTTTCCGGTAAAATTCCAGAGCAAGTATCGACTTTCGGGACGAGCTAATGTGATATGGTTTACGACTCAGAATCTGAATCTGAAAACCAGGGGACTATTGATATTACCCGTGAGTATTTTTGGTATTACGACATCCTGGGAGCTCGTCTGACGTGGTTAGGTGGTACTCTCGATGTTTTCGTGTATTTACGTCACTTCATAGTTTCGAGGGTATTTTTGTAATTTGGACACTCCGTGCCTCCGCATGAGCTTTCGATCAACGTTTCTAGCAGTTTTGGACATATTCAGACCCGGACGGGGCCAAGGGTATTTTCTTGATTTTGCGTGCCTCCGCATGAGCTTTCGATCAACGTTTCTAGCAGTTTTGGACATATTCAGACCCGGACGGGGCCAAGGGTATTTTCGTAATTTGGCACCCGAGGAGCGTGCCGATAAGTTGTGGCGACATTTCTTGTTGAGAAGTTCAGTACTGGAAGCGAGGAATTATTTTACGGGGTTTTCCGGTATTTTCTCATTGATATTTCCGGCTAATTCTCGATCGAAATGCATTTCCGAAGTTCTATCGCGGAATGGCATCTATTCAGGTTTATTTTAATATTATATGTTGACTTTGGGCTGAACCCAGTGGGATTGGGCTCCTGGGCCTGAAACTTGTTAGGTGGGCTGAAATTCTCTATAAATATGCCTCAGTGCACTGAAAAGAGGTCGGACCCTTTTTGCATCTCCCAAGGCAAGATTTTCGCTCGACATCGCGAGACTTTGTTTTTCAGCCACTATTCGCGAGATTTCGTTCAAAATCTCGCGACCAGGCAGCTTGTGNAACCTCGTATATCGCTCGTGTTCCCATAGAAACTAAATTCCGAATAACTAGAAAAATTGACTAATCTAAAAATAAATATCCAAAATATTTTTGACTAGATCAATGTTGTTAAAACATGAATACATGTTGTTAGAACCAAGAATAACTTGGTTATACAATGATTTATGTGATTAAACTATAGTTTAAATGCTATTACATGAAATCGTGTTGTTATGACTTGCTCGATCATTCCATTTTCGAACTTACTTTTTTTGTATATACAACAAGTATTCGTAATGTTAGCTTGAATACACTTGGTTTTAAAAAAAATTACAATTTGATTTGTATGAATATCATTCGGCTTATTTTTCACATAGTTGCACATGTTCTAGGGGTGATGATTTTCATTTCAATTAAACTTGAATTTATGTTGGTAAAACATGAATACATGTTGTTAGAACCAAGAATAACTTGGTTATACCATGATTTATGTGAATAAACTATAGTTTAAATGCTATGACATGAACTCGTGTTGTTATGACTTGTACGATCATTCCGTTTTCGAACATCTTTTATTTGTATATACTTCATGTATTTGTGATGTTAGCCTTAATTTAGTTTGAATACACTTGATTTTACCAAATTTACATTTTGATTTGTATGAATATCATTCAGCTAATTCTTCACATAGTTCCACATGTTCTAGGTGTGATGATTTTGATTTCAATTAAACTTGAATTGATGTTGTTAAAACATGAATACATGTTGTTAGAACCAAGAATAACTTGGTTATACTATGATTTATGTGAATAAATTATAGTTTAAATGCTATGACATGAAGTCGTGTTGTTATGACTTGCATGATCATTCCATTTTCGAACATCTTTTATTTGTATATACAACATGTATTTGTGATGTTAGCCTAAATTTAGTTTGAATACACTTGGTTTTACCAAATTTACATTTTGATTTGTATGTGATATTACCCGGGAGTATTTTTGGTATTACGACATCCCGGGAGCTCGTCTGACGTGGTTAGGTGGTACTCTCGATGTTCTCGTTTATTTACGTCACTTCATAGTTTCAAGGTTATTTTTGTAATTTGGACACTCCGTGCCTCCGCTTGAGCCTTCGATAAATGTTTCTAGCAGTTTTGGACATATTCAGACCCGGACGGGGCCAAATGTATTTTCGTAATTTGGGACCCGAGGAACGTGCCGATAAGTTGTGGCGACATTTCTTGTTGAGAAGTTCGGTAACTGGAAGCGAGGAATTATTTTACGGGGTTTTCCGGTATTATCTCGTTATTTTTGGCTAATTATCGATGGAATTGCATTTCCGAAGTTCTATCGCGGAATGGCATCTATTCAGGTTTATTTTAATATTATATGTTGACTTTGGGCTGAACCCAGTGGAATTGGGCTCCTGGGCCTGAAACATGTTGGCTGGGCTGGAATTCTCTATAAATATGAGCCTCAGTGCACTGAAAAGGGGTCTGACCCTTTCTGCATCTCCAAGGCAAGATTTTCGCTCGACATCGCGAGACTTCGTTTTTCAGCCACTATTCGGAGATTTCGTTCCAAATCTCGCTACCAGGCCGCTTGTGATACTATTCGCGAGACTTCGCACCAATTCTCGCGACTACCCTGCTTGTGCTGCTATTCGCGAGACTTCGCACCGAATCTCGCTACAACCATATACGTTACTGTTAGGATTTACTGTTCGCGAGACTTTGTTGGAATAGCGTCATTCGCGAGTTTTCGAGCAAAAACTCGCGGCTGCCCTCCCACTCGCGAGTTCTGGGCAGATTCGTCTTAACGGAGCGTTTTCGATCATTTTACGAGCCGTTCTCATCTATATTGTTGTTATCACATCATTGTAATTGTATTCTTTGAATATCATAGTGAAAACCAAGGTAGAGCTTTGCTCTCCCGAGGACGTAAGCTTACACATTGTTGGCCCAACCTCGTATATCGCTCGTGTCCCCACATAAATTGAATTCCGAATAATTAAAAAATTGACTGATCTTAAAATAAATACCCAAAATATTTTTAGACTAGATCAGTTTGGCGCCGTCCTTGGGGACCGAGATTTTTATCCCATTGAGAGCTTTATTGTTGAGTTTGGATTTCTATTATCATGACTACTCGGAATTCTGATGAAGATATTTTTGATGAAGAAATTGAGGCGGATCCTATTCCTCAAGTTAATGATGATTTTGTTGTGTTACCGGGGGCTCGGTCGTCAGTTCTGGAGGAGCCCCCTGCTCAAAATGTAACTATTCGGCCCTCCCGGAGCGGGTTTTTATCCGGAAGGGCACCAAGTTTTTATCCTCGATCACGCGAATGTTTATCTAAGTGTTATGAATTCGCAAGAATTGGCCGAGTTGCGGTCCTTAATAATGCCCACCTTACGTCACCTGCACGCTCTAGATCTGCGGATCAGACGGAAACATATGAGGTTTTGGAAGAGCGAAGGCGCACTTTAATTGCTCAATTAGAGCAAGCTGAAGCTCAAAGGAGAGCCCGGAGGAACAATGTTACACAAGAACCTGTTAATGATGTGGCCTCAGAGGAAGATATTGATCGTGTTCCGGAGCCGCGAGCGAATAATGCTGCAACCGGAGAGCAAAGCAATAATCTACAAAAGATTGGAGAATTGATAGAGTCAAAATTCAAGGAGATGAGTGGGAAGTTGGAGCAAAACGAGGTTAGGATGAACCAATTGGAGGCCAATCTGACTCTTGGCCAGGAAAGGAGACGAGTGTACGGGGAGCATACCCGAGATACTCATCAGACCTCAGCTTACGAGGGAGATTATTTTGAAAATGAGAGGGCTAATGAGCCCATCGGTAATCGAGCAAAGGCGTTGCCATCTTTGAAAGTTTTGCAAAGTCCGTGGAACACTTCAAATGCCTTATCTCCTTTTTCCACGGCGATTTTCGTAGCCACTCGCTCTGAGTTTATTGAAATGCCTAAGGATCTTCCACAGTATCGCGGGTCGACTGATCCGCATGCTCATACGTCGAATTTGGAGATTCATGTGAGTTTGATGAATTTCAGTGATGCGGCCATGTGTTTCGTTTTTGCCGCTTCTCTTAAGGAATCAGCCCTCCGATGGTTTAATCGGTTACCGAGGCGTTCAATTGTTTCATATCAGGACTTTAAGGATCAATTCTATTTAGCTTTCACGCCTTTCAATACGGCAATAACGTCTATTACTTCTTTGACTGCGTTGCGGTATGATTCTTCGGAAAGATTGTTGGGTTTTATTACCCATTTTGAGGCCGAGTGTAGGAAGATACCTCGGATTACTGTGAGTGAGAAGGTTGGGGTGCTCCAGCTTATTCTAGCTCTACACCCCTTGTGTAATTCTTTGAATAGAGACCCCCCGCAAAGTATGGAAGATTTGGCTTTGAGATGTACACAGTACATCCGAAAAGATGAAGGTTTGCGAGATCATGGAGTGATCGAAGTACGGGCGTATGGGTCTCATAATATTGTTGCAAGTCGTGGGCTGGATAAGATTGTCCAGCCTGCAAAGTCTAAGTTGAGAGTGTTTCCTACGTACAATTATGAACAGTTTTTCGCAATAATTGAGCATAAGAAGGGTATATCTCTTCGTTATCCCCCTCCCTTGCAAGAGCCAACGCAGGGGACTTACGAGTCCCAAGTATTTTGTCGTTTTCATCGGAGTTTTGGACATGCAACGAATGATTGTCGAGCATTAATGTTTGAGGTGGAAAGTTTGCTGCAGGCAGGATTCATAGAGCTTGTTAGATACACAGATTGGGTCGCGAATCCAGTGGTGGTCCCAAAGTCGAGTGGTGGCTGGAGAGTTTGCATTGATTTTACTGATTTGAATAAAGCATGCCCGAAGGATCCGTATCCGCTGCCGGCCATTGACATGATGGTGGATGCGGCCTGTGGCTTTGAATTCCTTAGTATGTTAGATGCTTTTAAGGGATATAATCAAATTTTTATGCATTGTGAGGACAAGTTGTTTACGTCATTTATGACAAATAAATGCATTTTTTGCTATAGAGTTATGCCATTTGGGTTGAAAAATGCTGGGGCCACCTATCAACGTTTAATGAATTCGATGTTCAAAGATATGATCGGAAAATCTTTGGAGGTTTATATCAACGATATATTGATAAAGAGTAAACATGGGGATAACCACATCCAGTATTTGAATGATTGTTTTGAGGTACTGAGAAAGTATAGAATGAAATTGAATCCGCTTAAGTGTGCGTTTTGTGTGAAAGGAGGCAA
>RWGZ01000935.1:455314-465929 GCA_009725065.1 Utricularia reniformis
ATAGGAGCGGGGTAGCGCTCGGACCCTATCCGGGGAAGGAAAGCATATATTCTCGTCGAGTCAACTAACAGCTAACGGTTGGTTTGGGCGAGACATGTTGTCGGTCATGTTAAAAACCGACCACAGTAGAAAACCAGAAAGACTAGGGAGAGGAAGTATAAAAGAGAGGAAATGATAAAATGAATAAGTAAAATAAAAGAAGGAAAGTGAAAAAGATAAAATGTGCTAATTAATTTATTATACTGAAGCTTTCTTTAATAGATTATGACCGTTTTACAGACTTTGTAGGGGGAGGACCGGAGGCTTAGGTGACATTGGAGTAAGGTCGTCGATCGTCCACTGTACGAGTCACCCTTTCTATTTCGTTGCTTTGTAATTAGCTAGTTGTATTTTGAAAAGAAACGATGATATTCCCATGCTTTAAGTGATGTTTTAATTTAAATGCTTATTTTCATTTCGCTTGCGCATAGACCTTGTTAAGGCCGGATTTACGGTCGTTACACTTTTGCGACTTCGACTTCCAACTAACAGTTGTACCGCTAACAGTAAATACATACCCAGATGTACTCTTCCGATCATCCAGATCTCCTCCAAGGTCGGCGTCCACGTACCCTGTTAGTTTGATCGGTCCCCTTCTAAAACACAGCTCCCGCCTTGATGTCCCTTTGAGGTATCGGAGCAACCACAACACTGCTTCCCAATGCTCTTTCCCAGGGTTCGACATGAACCTGCTCACGACTCCCACTCCATGTGCAATATCAGGTCTCGTACAGACCATTGCATACATCAAACTCCCGACCGCTGAAGAGTAGGGCACATTCTTCATCTCTTCGGCCTCCTAGTCGGTCATCGGCGCCTGCTCCTTTGAAAGTTTCATGTGTNACTTTTGCAACTTCGACTTCCAACTAACACTTGTATCACCAACAGTAAATACATACCCCGATTTACTCTTCCGATCGTCCAGATCTCCTCCAAGGTCGGCGTCCACGTACCTTGTTAGTTCGATCGGTCCCATTCTAAAACACAACTCCACCCTGATGTCCCTTTGAGGTATCGGAGCAACCACATCACTGCTTCCCAATGCTCTTTCCCAGGGTTCGACATGAACCTGCTCACGACTCCCACTCCATGTGCAATATCAGGTCTCGTACAGACCATTGCATACATCAAACTCCCGACCGCTGAAGAGTAGGACACATTCTTCATCTCTTCGGCCTCCTGGTCGGTCATCGGCGCCTGCTCCTTTGAAAGTTTCATGTGTGCTCCCAAAGGTGTTTTAGTTGCTTTCAAGTCTCCAACTTGAACTCGATCGATCACTTGTATTATCCTGGGACAAGGGAAGTGTACCCTTCTCTCGCGAACCTCATTCCGAGAGTCTTGACCGGTCCCATATCCTTCTCCAATGCATCGACAACTCCCACTTGACTTGTTTTATCTCCTCCATATCACCCCCTGCGATCAACATGTCCTCGACATACATTAGAAGGATTATGTAAGTACTTTTTCCCATTAGGAGATAACAACAGTTGTCTAACTCATTTCTCTTGAGTCGCCGTTCGGTCCCTAGGGAGTCAAGACCACTGCCGATAAGCTTTTTTTCAATATACAAGCTCTTTCCAGTTACCGCAAGATTTCCATTTCAATGCACATTAAAACCACTCGGGTGTGCATTTCTTTCTCTAAATCTCATAGAAGAAAACAATATTCTCATCCATCCGCCAAGGATGGAGATTCTCCACATCCACTTTACTCCATCACCCAAATGGTCGACCGGTGAGAGTACCTTGGAATAGTCAGTTCCATTCTGCAAGAATCCTTCGACTACAAATCTTACCTTGTAACTCTTGGACCCATCGACCTCTGAAGACCCAATTAAGGAAGGCCCAATGTTCCTTCGGCAGTTAACAAGACCCAAGTCTTGCTCTTTGACAAGGACGTCATTTCGTCCTCCATAGCGAGCTCCCACTTTTCCTGCTCACGAGACTCAATAGCCTCTCGGAAATTCTCTGGCTCGCCATCATCAGCCAGCAATGTATAATACATTGCAGGAGTGTAATGATCGGATGATCTCCTCTCCCTGGTTGACCGCCTCAACACAGGAGTGACTTCTTCGACATTGTCATCTGTCACCTGGTCTTCATTCTGCCTCGGCTCCTTAGGGACCGATCGCTCCAACTTAATACCGTTCGCCAAACAGTAACCTCTGAACTCCTCCCCGTAATACTCTCCTCCATTGTCTGATTTCAGACGCTTCAACTTGGTTCCAGCCTCGAGCTCCACCTNAAGACTATAAATCACTTAATGTTGAGTTTTTTGGTGACCATATTCACGAAATAATATATTAGTATATTATAATATCATAGATTGAAACATCTTCACAAAATAACACGATCGACATATATATCTCTTAGTTGACAACTTCAACCATCAACTAAAGTCAATCGGAAATGGATGAACATTGTTAATAGTTATTCTAATAAATATATTTTCTTAATTTACCTTGCATTTAAAAATGAATATAATTTTTTAATAAAAAATCGAATACAAAATTATTGTAAGTTACATTCTTAGAGATCAAATTATCTAGATAATTGTTTAAAATTTAGATAATTATCTACTACATAATTAACCTCTACATAACAATAAATATAATAATATAATGAAAGTATCTAATGTGTTTATCAAATGATAAGTTATTTATGTCAATAACAATTATATAAATTAAAATAATTTAGTAATAATACACCGATACAAATACTAAAAGACAAAATCATTGCTATTATAGCAAATTAAAAAATATCAGTGTTATTAATATAATTTTTTAAAAATAACTATTGTAATATAACTCTTTTTCATTTTATTTGAATGACTAAATTAAATTCTTTTGTGAACATAATTACAGTTTTTTTTGGTAGTTTTTGTATTAACCCAATTTCAATAATATTTAGAAAACGGGGAAAATTTTATATGTTTTCAAGCTCCATTGGTCCGTTTTTTGGACACTTAAGGCCCAATTTCGCAGTGGTTCCTAATGTGATATTTGCCATCGTTATCAAGACTTGTTGAATGCTGGTAATTACAGCCATTTTAGCAGCGCCGTGGCTACTGCAAATGTTGAAACACTGAGCATTTCTATGGGTAAAATGTGTACCTGAAAGAGTGAGAAATGAAATGAGTTTGGTTTTGCAAGTTTTCGCCATGGTTATTTATTTTAATTCTATTCTTACGTAGCTTCGGACGACAATATGAGGATTGGCGTTGTGTATGTAGCGGTCTAAAGAGAGTTTTGAGGTAAAACTTTCTGTATTATTTAATTGGAAGATTAGGTCAATTTCTATAAATTATAGAAATCGATCTACTATAAAAATTGTTCTCAATATATTACAAATCACTGCTATATATACAAAATGAATTTATTCATGATTAAAACAAAAGGAATGAAAAAAATACTATTATTTTTTGGAGTAATACTGTTATATTACTAAATTATATTAATAAAACTAACATTTTTCAATTTGTTATAATAACAGTGATTTTGTATTTTATTGTTTGTATAGATGCATTATTACTAAATTATTTTAATTGATATAATTATTATTGACATAAATAACTTCATCATTTGATAGACATATTAGATACTTTTATTATATTATTATTTTTATTGTTATACATAGATTAATTATTAGTAGATAATTATCTAAATTTTAAACAATTATGTAGATAATTTGATCTATAAGAATGTAGCTTACGATAAGTTGTATTTGATTTCTTATTAAAAAATTATATTCATTTTTAAATGCAAGATAAATTAAGAAAATATATTTATTAGAATAACTATTAATAATGTTCATCCATTTTCGATCGACTTTAGTTGACAGTTGAAGTTTTCAACTAAGAGGTATATATACCGATCGTGTTATTTCGTGAAGATATATCAATCTATGACATTATGGTCACCCAAAGACTCTACATTAAATGATTTATAGTCTTTTTCGCATTATAATATGTTAATATATTAAAGCACATATAAATAATTTATTATATTAAAAATATTAATATAAAAAAATATATAATCTATAGTAACAATTTTATAAATTAAAATGATGAAATCGGGATTAGATACGCATACCAAAAACTAAAAGACAAAATCTATAATGCAAATGTATATTTTGACAAATGTTACTAAATTAATAATTTTAAAAAAAAGATATTAATTTTTAATTATATTTAACATGACAATGGTATTGTAGATTTTTACCCAAAAAAATATTTGGGTAAACAGTTAAAAGTAAATGCACTTTAAAGCAAGGAAGTTAAATCGGTCAGTACAGTTCTGTGATATAACACATATTTATATCACAGTTCTGTAATATAACCGGTACGATCAATTTTTTTCTTATATATCGGTGATATATCGATGTACCGATCATGATCGATATTTACCGGTATAAATATAACACATATTCTGTGAGAACCTGACGCACTAAAAATTATATTTTTATTATGAATGTCCAAATCCATCATTTTTTACAATGAGACTTATCATCTCAAACAGAGATTATTGTTCCCATCGCAACCAGTTTGCGATCCCATCTCTTGAGCTCAAACCAAAGAAATCTAAAAACCTACCTAAGCATAAGAAGATCATGATATGAGAATCGTTAATTGTTCAAGATGGGTAATTGTGTTGTTTTTTAAGAATATTTGATTTACAGATAGATTGGACGCCGAAGCTTCACCGGAGATTTTTGGGTTGTCTTACTCGTCATAACGCAATTAGGCATCTCCAAGTACATTTCTTCATTTTTGGGTTTTTTTCTGTAGATTTAGGGATGGTTTCTAAAATATAATAATTGATCTTGCATAACACTCCCACCAAAAACTTCTACAGGTTAGGGAACTAGAGCAAGATGGAACTAGAAACTTCTATTGTGGCAATCGAACAAGTCCTTGGATTATATCGGTGACAAAGAAGTTTCCGCCTGACGTATTTTAAACATCTACATATATGGGTCATCCATCTCTGTCAAGCTTTCTACCAATTTGAACACCGATAACAACGTGCTTTCTGCAATTTTAGAGATTCTGATTACAAAGTTGTTTTAAAGAGACGACAAACTCAAGGAAGAATGGAGGGTCGATCTAATAATTTAAAAATAAAAAATGATGCCATATCAATGTTTAAAATATTTGCAAATTTAAACATATTAGTGTTATTATTAAATTATTGTTAAAAGTACTATTATTTAAAAAAAAATTAAATCTAACACACTTATTTTTAGCAAAAAACTACACAATGCAAGCCAATAAATAACACTAAACAACAAAACACTAATTCCCAAGCCAAAGGTTCCAAACACTAGAACCAATTCCAGCTGTGGAGGCAAGTAAAGAGATTGGAGAATGACCAGATGTTTTGGACACCATCATGAAGTCTTAAAGTTTCATCATTTTTATGATTAGCCAATAGGTATCCAACCAGCCACTAGGCTCTAACAACCGGAAGTACACATGCCTAAAGAGAATGAACTTAACAATGCAATAAGCAAACAGGGTTGGAACAATGGTAAGTTGATGCATCGTATTGTGATTCTATTTAATACAAAACAAACATCAATAAAACTGTATTTATTTGAAATCAAAAAACAATTGTTTCATGACAACAGGTTTTCATGAATACATTGCGCAAAGATCTAATTCACAGCACAATAGTGGTCTCACATCACCGTAATTGAGGTAATTGTTATCGTCCAATTATCAATATAGTAAAATCAATCTCAATACTTTGTAAACTTTTGCAAAATTACTTTTCAAAGTTTAATTTGTATAATATAATTGGTCCATAAAGTTTTCTGTCAAAATCAAATTTGGGAGATAATTTTGCCACTTTGATAATCTAATTTGCCAAAATCTTAGGCTATGTTCTGCATGCGTTTTGAAAATTAGAATGTAATTTAAGAATGTGTTTTTAGAATGTAATTATAAATTAAGAATGTATTGAGTGTTCTGTAATTGATAAATTGAATTGCAGAACAAGAATAATGTTCTGTAAAATTAGATTTATCCAAATTAGACTTATCATCGCTAGTATTTACATGACGAAAGAAATTATGTATAGTTATAGTTGCACGTTAAAGATACATTAGAATAAACAATTTACAAATATGTTTAACAATAATATAAATGAGAGATTATTGGAGGTAAAAGAAAATATAATTTTTTAGAGAATATATTTATAATTTAAATTTCGAGAATGCATTCTAATTTTCAGATCCAACCTCCTACTTTATTATGTATTCAAATAACAATTTAAAAATGTATTCTATTTATAATAAGAATGTAAATGTTGTACTATTATGTAAAAACTGCAATAATGCATTCTAATATTAAAATGTATTTTGAGAATGCATGTAGAACATAACCTTAAAGTCTGTGAATTAAATATGTTATTATATTGTGATCAAATTTGACAAACATGGGAAAGTTTGAGAACTTAAGTCATTTTCTAATTTATTAAGTTTTCTAATGTCATTGTGGTGGTTTTGTTAGCTTGTGACCACTATATAAAGTTTGCTTTCTTAGGCTTGTATAGACCTTTACTTTCTCTGTTGTACTCAAACTAAAACTCCCTGTTACATTATCTTTAAGAAGGAAGTTGTTTGGGTGCAAATTGCAAAGCTTCTTCATTTCAATTGCTCCCATTCCATATTAAATCAGAATACTCCTGGCCCTATGCCACTTTTTATTCATATGAAACGTGGCTCAAAGCATCAAATTTACTCATATTGCACCTTCATCAACAACAAACACCGCAAATAACTAAGAAGCTGCAGCAACTGGGAACAACCTGGGACTTGGAGATGCTATTTTCATCTCTTCTTCCTCATCCTCAGCATCCCAGAGGAATCTCGCGTATGAAGCCAGCACGTAGCTGTAGACAGCAAAATATCAAACAAATCTAGCAGAATCAAGCAGTTTTTATGCTCACCAGTCATTTGGATCAGTTTTGACTGCCTGATCAAAATAAGCTTCAGCTCTAGCAGAATCCTTTTGAGTTTGCCATATCAAATCAGCATAAAGTGATAAAGCATTCCCGTCATTTGGGTTAGCAAGAATTGCTCTCCCACAGTACTCTTCTGCTTTAACATAGTTACCACGAACCTGAACCCATCATCACATTATAACCCAGAAGACATACAGTTAATGAATGAATGAAGGAATAAATACCTCCTTTAAGAACTTTGCATAATTTGCGAGAACAAGAGAGTTTTCTGGGTTTGCTTTTATCAACGTTTCATAGTAAGCGTCCATCTCTTCTCGGCGATTCCGTGGATCAGGACCCGACTCATCATCCCAGTTTTTTCCACCATTGTATATCCCGCCACCGCCGCCCACTCCAGCGCCTCCGCCGACCAGTAAAGTCTGCGGTAGCCTCTCATTGGCACATTTCTCCACACCCAAACCGCAGCTCGACAAAAAAATCGAATCAACCTCCTGATCTTCATTACTCTCCTTGATTTTTTCCGGAAGGCTCAAACTCTTGTTTGTTTTCCATGGGTCTCTAAGATCCGAAGAATCAACACCTCTCCTACACGACATCGATATACAGAATGAACGATTTCTCGGCAATTGGGGCACCATATCTGGCTCCGGTAACAATTCAGATCCAGAATTCGAACCGTGAAACCATGAATCCAGGATCGGTGACGAAGAGCTTCTCAGTAACATTATTCCTTCCCTCACGTTACCGTTCACACCCACCTATCCCAAAACCTCTAGAAAGCTATCAAGGATTGAAATCCAGATGAAAAATAGTATAGATAATGGAGATGAAGATGGGTCTGGAGGATTGGGGAGTGGCGAATATTTTACTGGTAAAATTTGGATGAAAACAGTACACGTGAAGCCGCAATAGGTGGCGATATTTAGGATCGTTTGTGAGATTGCAGACGGGGCCACAAACCAAATTCCGCCATTCAATTGAAATAAAAATAAACCTTGCGCACAAAATGTTTCCTTAGACAAAAAAATACCAATTTTTGTTAGAAAAACTCACTATTTTTAGTTGGAAAATTAGATCTATTAAATGACTCAATTACTATTAAGGGTTAAACTTAATGTGATGTAATTCTAAAGAGAGAGGAATAGATGTTATAAATTTAAGGTAACATTTTTAAAAAAAAAGTATTTACGGTCCAATTAGTACAAATAATAACATATAAAGTGAAGAAAGTTTAATGCAGATTAGGGGTGTCTTAAAAGTAAATATGTCCTCAATATTATATTTTTTGTTTCCACACTAAATCTTAATATTTTATATTGCTTTCATTTAAGTGTTATTTTGAACTTGGTAAAACGATCCTACAAACAACATCTTCAAAACTTTTCCATAGCTCAAAGAAAGGAGTAAACAAATAATTCGAAATACCGAATACAATACCGAAATTTTCTTATTTCGGTAATTGATATTCGGAATTTGGTTTAGTATTTGATTTTGAAAAATTTTGTTACTTGGTTTGGATTCGGTAAGTGGATAAACATTTGGTATAATACCGAATATCAAAATTATTGTTTATACATTTTTTATTGAATATGAGTATATAATAACATTACATTTTTTTTAAATATACATAAAATTGTAACTACACTAAGAATGAAGAATATTTGGATTTAGGTGATATTGATAAGATATATATGAGTATAATAACTTCAAAAATTGTAAATAAATTTCTACATTAATAAAATATTATTTCATATTTATTTTGTAATAATAATTTTCATTTTTAATTTCCAAACTTTCTACGCACTATGAAATAGAAGTTAATAGAATTAAATTTTGTTTTATAATCCAGAAGAAAATGTGATCAAGAATTTTAAATAAGATTTATATTAAAGAAGAATAATATAACATTATCTTTGTATTAATTTTTGTATCAATAAACCGTACAAAACTACTATTTGTCTACATTTAAATTTGGAAATAGAAATGAGGGATTTAAATTTCGTCATTTTGGTACCGATATCAAAATACAAATAATTTTGGTATGGATACCAAAATTTTATTGGAAAGATATCGGTATTAGATTTTCTAAGAAATTCGATATTATACATTTTAGTATTCGGTATGGTACGATATTCAATATTGAATGTTCACCCCTACTCAAAGGATCAATTTTTTGGGGAACCTCATATGCCAAGTCAATAGCTATGCGCACCGATTCATTAGACACATTCGATACGATGCAATTCGGTTCGAATTTTTAAATAAAATAATATTAAATAAATAGAAAAATATATAAATAAATATTAAAATTTACTTATGCATAAACTCAAGTCTATAATTATAAATATTTTATTAATTTATTCTATAAGATGATTTGTTTTATAACAAATGATTATCGCTTGTTGATTTCAACGTCTTCCCAAAAGCTAGATCTTTCCGATCCTTGTATGAATAATTCATAAGTAGATTGCCTACATAACAAATTCGTGAAAACACATAATCCACTTCTCCGACGAAGAACAAATCGAATTAAGGATAAAATCAAAATGATATCATTTTATGTCAGGTGTCAGAGTTAGAGTGAATCGAATAATTCGAATCAATCAAACACGAGTGCATGTGCAAAATTGGAGAGTCAATGTCGGATAGGCCAATATAATTAAAAAATGTTATTTCACAACCTTTACATATTTTATGTATTTTTTATACATTCTTATAAATGAAATACTTTTCATAATCTTATTGAATCTTAAATTTCTACATACATTTGTATATCGATCAACACTACACTCAATGAAATCACTTATAGTGTATTAGGATAAAGTAAAATATTATTATAAAGCAAATAAAGTATATTAGGATAAAGTAAGGCTGATGAAGATATCTTATCTTATAAATCATTGATGATAATTATGATTTCTTTTAAAAAAGAATAATTTATTTTAAAAAAATTATTAGAATATATTATTATAAATAACTATTAGTAGAATGCAATTATGCAACATAAATCTAATATCAATATAAATGATAGGTTATTCTAATAAATGAAATATAAATATTCATTTTTTACTCTTATAAACTACTTTAATCATATTTAAATTAGTTTTATCATTATAAACCAATATTCTAATTTTGGAAATGACCAAGATTTCTGAGATATTTGTGAATTGAGAGATTGAGTCGACTTTGCGTCAATTGAACTTATTTCACATTTTAGGGTTCCTAAATTGTAACGATTTTTAATAAAAAAAAGAATATTCAACTAAACCAATTGTTGGATTTTTTTATTTTACAATAATTGTTGATTTAAATAGTTAATTCTCATACGGGGATTTTTGTACTAAATTGAGAGATTTTTGGATTTTTGTACTAAATTCTCATAATTGAGAGATTTTTGTACTAAAGCAATACTTTTTCATGTGACACCCAATACATCTTCTTGCGATACTGTTAAGTATGGAGATCTGTATTGTTGTCGATCGGATACACTTGGATAACGATCGATATTGATGTCGATCGACACACTTAGAGGATGGTCAGTATTGGTGTCGATCGGTCAAAACGACCGAGCATGCAATGTCGAAGGTAACAAGAGATTGGTCCAAGAATATG
>RWGZ01000936.1:0-52370 GCA_009725065.1 Utricularia reniformis
GGGGCTCATTAGTCAAAGATATCGGCAGTTATAGAAAGGGATATTAAAGGAAATAATATCATATCAAATCAGTATATATGGACGCATATATATGATTTGATTATGGATAATCATATATAGAGATATGATCAAATATTAGGAATATTTGTTTGTTACCTTAATATCTCAACCACCTCATCTATATAAAGGGGTCTTAGGGTTCATTGTTATGTACTTCAATACTCTTGTATTACGAGTTTTCCTCTTCGTGTGTGTGTGTTGTAATATTCTCAAGTGATAGTGAATTTGGCCGTTTCCGCCGGTCACGTGGTTTATTCCCTTTCCGGGTTTCCACGTTAATTTCTTGTGTCGTTGTTTTCTCTTTGTTTTAATTCTCGGGTTCTACTTAATTTATTGAGATTGTTCGCACACGTGTTCAATCCCCAACAATTGGTGGTGGCTGTGGGGTAGTAGTGGTGCAATCGGCGATGGGTGACAAAAAGGGAAGCCTAAAGATGTTTGACGGATCTGATTTTGCCTATTGAAAAATGCAAATCCGCAATACCCTTTATCGGAATGATCTAGGGGAATCATTGGAAGAAAAGAAGCCGGCAAAGATGGAGGATGCGGATTGGCAGAAATTGGATCGCAAGGCGTTGACGATCGTTCAACTATCGTTGTCGAAGAAGGTGGCGTCTAACTACAACAAGCATACGATGACTCACGGTATGATGAAGGCGATGTCCGATATGTACGAGTGGCCTTCATCGACAAATCGTGTGCTCTTGATACGGCAGTTGTATACCATGACGATGGGAGAGGGTGCCTCGGTTGCAGAACATCTTAATGATTTCTGCAATCTTACATGCCAGTTGTCGCTCGCTGGACATGTCATGGATGATGACACGCAGGCCGTTGCCGTTCTTGGTACCATGCCCGAAAGCTGGTCAACGACGGTTGATATTATCAGTAGTCAACCTGGGAAACTCAATTTCGATGATGTGCGGGCTCGACTCATCAGTGAAGAATTGAGACGGAAGCATAAGGGAGACACCAAAAGTAATGCATTGGTGGCAGATTCTTCCAGGGGTCGGAAGAATAACCCAGGGCAGAATGGCGAGAGCAGGGCCCGATCGAGGAATCGGGGAAAGTCAAAGAATCGGGGGAATCCTTATTGCTGGAATTGCGGAAAGAAGAGACACTTCCGCAGGGAATGCAAAGAGCCGAAGAAGGAGGAGAATTCAGCATCGGTAGCGGCTGAATCTGACGATGCACTTGTACTCTGTCTCGAGAGTCCAGTGGAGTCATGGGTGGTTGACTCAGGTGCATCATTTCACTCCTGTTTTAATCAGAAGTTATTTAAGTCTTTCAAAGCAGAGAATTTCGGGAAGGTTTATCTTGCCGATGGGAAGTTCCTGGAGATCACAGGTCGGGGTGATATACCAATTCGATCCTCAAATGGTTACTGTTGGACCTTGGAGGATGTGATGTATATACCCGGACTGAGTAAGAACCTGATATCGGTCAGACAGTTGGATTCCAAGGGGTACCGAACGTCTTCCGGGAGCGGTTGGTGGAGAGTGACCAAAGGGGCTTTGGTCATTGCTAAAGGAATCAAGTCGGGAACTCTGTACGTGGAGAAACCGATCGGGCCAGATGGGTACCGATCCACTCTCACTACACTGAAGACCGATCGGTCCCATGGGGACCGATCCACGGAGGACCGAAGGAGGTTGCTGAAGATGTGGCACGATTGTCTTGGCCACATGAGTGAGAATGGCATGAAGATCATGGCCCGGAAAGACTTATTGCCGACCTTTGAGAACAAAGAGGTTGGGTTCTGTGAGGATTGTGTGCTTGGCTAGTAGAGGAGAGTAACCTTTACGAAGGTGAAGCGGGATCGGAAAACCAGCAAGCTGGAACTCGTGCATACCGATGTGTGGGGTATGGCACCAGTCAAGTTCTTTTGAGGCTCGAAGTACTACGTCACCTTCATTGACGACTGCACCCGTAAGGTATGAGTCTATTTTCTAAAGAGGAAAATCTGATGTATTCCATACATTCAAAAGGTGGAAAGCAGAGGTGGAGCTCGAGACTATAACCAAGTTGAAGTGTCTGAAATCAGACACTGGGGTGAGTATGACGTGGAGGAGTTCAAAGGTTACTATTTGGCGAACATTATTATGATGGAGAGATCGGTTCCTAAGAAGCCGAGGCAGAATGAAGACCAGACGACAGATGACAATGTCGAAGAAGTCACAACTGTGTTGTGGTGATCAACCAGGGAGAGGAGATCACCTGATTGGTATACTCTTGCAATGTTTCATACATTGCTGACTGAAGATGGCGAGCTACAGAATTTTTGAGAGGCTGTTGAGCCTCGTGAGCAGGAAAAGTGGGAGCTTGACATGGAGGACGAAATGGCGTCCATGCCGAAGAATAAGACTTGGGTCTTGTTGACTGCCGAAGGGACATCAGATCTTCCTTAATTGGGTCTTCAGAGGTCGATGGGTCAAAGAGTTACAAGACAAGATTTGTAGTCGAAGGATTTTTGCAGAAGGGAACTGACTATTCCAAGGTACTCTCACCGGTCGACCATTTGGGTGATTGAGTAAAGTTGCTGCAGAGAATCTCCATCCTTGGCGGATGGATAGGAAGACTGTCTTCTTCTATGGGATTTAAAGGAAGAAATGCACACTCGAGTGGTTTTAAGATGCATGGAAATCTTGTGGTGACTGGAAAGAGTTTGTATTGAAACAAGTTTATCGGCAGTGGTTCTGACTCCCTAATGACCGAACGGGGACTCAGGAGAAATGAATCGGACATTAGTTGTTATCTCCGAATGGGCAAAGGTACATACATAATCCTTCTAATGTATGTTGGTGACATGTTGTTCACAGAGGGTGACATGGAGGAGATAAAACAAGTCAAGTGGGAGTTGTCCGAAGCATTGGAGATAATGATATGGGACCGGTCAATACTCTCGAAATGAGGTTCGTGAGAGAAGGGTACACTTCCCTTGTCCTAGGATAATAAAAGTGATTGATCGGTATCAAGTGGGAGACTTGAAGGTTACTAAAACACCTTTGGGAGCACAGATGAAACTTTCAAAGAAGCAGGCGCCGATGACCGACTAGGAGGCCGAAGAGATGAAGAATGTGCCCTACTCTTCAGCGGTCGGGAGTTTGATGTATGCAATGGTCTGTACGAGACCTGATATTGCACATGGAGTGGCATTCGTGAGCAGGTTCATGTCGAACCCTGAGAAAGAGCATTGGGAAGCAGTGTTGTGGTTGCTCCGATACCTCAAAGGGACATCAGGGCGGGAGTTGTGTTTTAGAAGGGGGCCGATCGAACTAACAGGGTACGTGGATGCCGACCTTGGAGGAGATCTGGACGATCGGAAGAGTACATCGGGGTATGTATTTACTGTTGGCGGTACAACTGTTAGTTGGAAGTCGAAGTTGCAAAAGTGTGCCTCACTTTCCTCCACTGAGGCAGAGAATGTTGCAATTTCGGAAGCAGGAAATGAGATGGTGTCGCTCCAGAATTTCCTGATGGAGATCGGTAAAGGGATCGATCTGCGGACTTTGTACAGTGACAGTCAGAGTGCCATTTGTTTGACAAAGAACACGGTATTTCATGCTAGGACGAAGCACATTGAGTTGAAGTATCACCATATTAGGGATTTGCTCAAGAGAAAGGCGCTTCAGTTGATGAAGATCAAAGGTACTGAAAATCCGGCAGACATGTTGACGAAGGGAGTCACTGTGGCTGTTATGGTCCCTTTTTAGGGGGTACCAACAGTCGTCCGGTTCGTTTAACAAACGAACTCGGTTCTGATTTNACGTAATCCATAGGTCGCAATTTAGAAAAAGCTTTACAGAAGGAAAACAAGATGTTAAGTGTGGAGATCGGTATTGGTATCGATCGGTGACACTTGGATGACGATCGGCAATGTGGTCGATCGGGGCACACATGGAAGACGAGATGGTCGGTATTGGTATCGATCGGTCCAGGACGGAAGTACGCAATACCGAATGTAGCAAACAGGACCGAAGCAATCGGTAGAGGACCGATGGCACGTGACCCGAAGATATGAGATGGAGGCAATCGGTCGAGGACCGAACTGAGATATGGTGGGGCTCATTAGTCTAAGATATCGGCTATTATGGAAAGAGATATTGAATGAAACAATATCATATCAAATCAGTATATATGATCGCATATATATGATTTGATTATGGATAATCATATATGAAAATATGATCAAATATTAGGAATATTTGTTTGTTACCTTAATATCTCAACCACCTCATCTATATAAAGGGGTCTTAGGGTTCATTGTTATGTACTTGAATACTCTTGTATTCCGAGTTTTCCTCTTCGTGTGTGTGTGTTGTAATCTTCTCAAGTGATAGTGAATTTGGCCGTTTCCGCCGGTCACGTGGTTTTTTCCCTTTCCGGGTTTCCACGTTAATTTCTTGTGTCGTTGTTTTCTCTTTGCTTTAAATCTCGGGTTCTGCTTAATCTATCGAGATTGTTCGCACACGTGTTCAATCCCCAACAATTGGTGGTAGTTGTGGGGTGGTAGTGGTGCAATCGGCGATGGGTGATGACAAGGGAAGCCTAAAGATATTTGACGGATCTGATTTTTCCTATTGGAAAATGCAAATCCGCAATACTCTTTATCGGAATGATCTAGGGGAAGCATTGGAAGAAATGAAGCCGGCAAAGATGGAGGATGCGGATTGGCAGAAATTGGATCGGAAGGCATTGGCGATCGTTCAACTATCGTTGTCGAAGTAGGTGGCGTTTAACTACAACAAACATACAACGACTCACGGTATGATGAAGGCGCTGTCTGATATGTACGAGCGGCCTTCATTGACAAATCTTGTGCTCTTGATACGGCAGTTGTATACCATGACGATGGGAGAGGGTGCCTCGGTTGCAGAACATTTGAATGATTTCTGCAATCTTACAAGCCAGTTGTCGCTGGCTGGACATGTCATGGATGATGACACGCAGGCCGTTGCCGTTCTTGGTACCATGCCCGAAAGCTGGTCAACGACGGTTGATATTCTCAGTAGTCAACCTGGGAAACTCAATTTCGATGATGTGTGGGCTCGACTCATCAGTGAAGAATTGAGACGGAAGCATAAGGGAGATACCAAAAGTAATGCATTGGTGGCAGATTCTTCCAGGGGTCGGAAGAATAACCATAGGCAGAATGGCGAGAGTAGGGCCCGATCGAGGAATCGGGGAAAGTCAAAGAATCGGGGGGATCCCTATTGCTGGAATTGCGGGAAGAAGGGACACTTCTGCAGGGAATGCAAAGAGCCGAAGAAGGAGGAGAATTCAGCATCGGTAGCGGCTGAATCTGACGATGCACTTGTACTCTGTCTCAAGAGTCCAGTGGAGTCATGGTTGGTTGACTCAGGTGCATCCTTTCACTCATGTTTTAACCAGAAGTTGTTTAAGTCTTTAGAGCAGGGAATTTCGGGAAGGTTTATCTTGCCGATGGGAAGTTCCTAGAGATCACAGGTCGGGGTGATATACCGCTTCGATCCTCAAATGGTTACTGTTGGACCTTGGAGGATGTGATGTATATACCCGGACTAAGTAAGAACCTGATATCAGTCGGACAGTTGGATTCCAAGGGGTACCGAACGTCTTTCGGGAGCGGTCGGTGGAAAGTGAACAAAGGGGTTTTGGTCATTGCTAAAGGAATCAAGTCGGGAACTCTGTACGTGGAGAAACCGATCGGGCCAGATGGGGACCGATCCACTTTCACTACACTGGAGACCGATCCACAGAGGACCGAATGAGGTTGCTGAAAATGTGGCACGATCGCCTTGGTCACATGAGTGAGAAGGGCATGAAGATCATGGCCCGGAAAGGCTTATTACCGACCTTTGAGGACAAAGAGGTTGGGTTCTGTGAAGATTGTGTGCTTGGCAAGCAGAGGAGAGTAACCTTTTACTAAGGTGAAGCGGGATCGGAAAACCAGCAAGCTGGAACTCGTGCATACCGATGTGTGGGGTATGGCACCGGTCGAGTCCGTTGGAGGCTCGAAGTACTACGTCACCTTCATTGACGACTGTACCCATAAGGTATGGGTCTATTTTCTAAGGAATAAATCTGATGTGTTCGAGGCATACAAAAGGTGGAAAGCAGAGGTGGAGCTCGAGGCTGGATCCAAGTTGAAGTGTCTGAAATCAGACAATGGAGGAGAGTATGACGGGGAGGAGTTCAGAAACTACTGTTTGGCGAATGGTATTAAGTCGGAGCGATCGGTCCCGAACAAGCCGAGGCAGAATGGAGTTGCCGAACGAATGAACCGAACATTGAATGAGCGTGCCCGATCGATGAGATTGCAGGCTGGTCTACCAAAGACTTTTTGGGCGGATGCTGTGAGTACGGCAGCATACCTGATCAATCGGAGTCCATTAGTACCACTGGATTGCGAGTTTCCCGAAGAGAAGTGGACTGGGAAGGAGGTGAAGCTGGATCATCTCTGTAATAGCCAGGATAAAGGTATGATGGAACAATAGTAGGGAAGGTAGCGATAAGTCTAAACAAGGGATAACGAGAGATACGGGAACGAAAGAACGTAAAAAGAAACGAAAAATGGAAAAAGTAAAGTAAAAGATAGAAGTGGGGTCAAAATCAAAGGAATGAGGGGTTAAAGTGTGAATTAGAAAAGTTAGGATGTCGATAAATAGAGGTGGGAAGGCCCAAAAACGAGTTAATCATCATTTAAACACGAAAATCCGAAAATTGTCACGAAGAAGGAAAATTATCGAGGATTCTGCACAGGCCATTATTATCGCGGATTCTGCACAGGCCATTATTATCGTGGATTTCTGCACATGCCATTATTATCGCGGATTCCTGCACATGCCATTATTATCGCGTATTTTGCACAGGCCATTATAATCGCGGATTCTGCACATGCCATTATTATCGCGGATTTCTGCACATGCCATTATTATCGCGGATTTCTCACAGAACATTATTGTCGCGGATTTGGGTGATGAAGAGAATTATCGCGGATTTTTGGTGAAGCGAATTGTCGCGGAAAAGGAACAAGAGTAAAATTGTCGCGAAAAATCCTTGAAGTGCAACATTATCGCGGATTGTGTTCTAAGGGTAAAATTATCGCGGATTTGGAGTTGAAGCATAGAATTGTCACGAATTTCAAGGAAAGAAGTAAATTTTCGCGGAAATACTAAGTTTAAGTGTTTTCGTCGCGTCTTGACGTCGGATCGTGGGAGGAAAAGAACACGTAGAGTCTACGGTAATCACATAGTTAACAATAGAATGATAACGTCGGAACTCGAGTAACTAAAACCTATTACGAAATGCAGGAAAGCGAGGAAATACAATAGCAAGCAAAAGCGAACGGTAAGCGGAGTGAACACAATATAGTAAGGGAAGGTTCACACTTAGGGAATGGGATTGGGTTAATAAAGAAGGAAGAAAGGGTACGAATGAACGAGATAAATGATAATAAGACTCGGGGTAAGGAAAGATGGACCGTCCGACCGAACCCGGCATCGTGCCTAGTACACGATTCGCCAAAGGAAGGGCATGCCTTATGAAGGGAACGATAAGTTACAAAGAGGAAAAGATACGTACGAAGAGGGCAGAACGGATCCGGGTGGGAAAAAGGGTAGCGCCTAAGTACCCACCCAGGGAAGGGAAGCATATGGCCCGTCGAGTCATCCAACAGCTAACGGTTGGCTTGGGAGGGACATGCACCGAGCATGTTAATCTCGGCAACAGTAAAGTTAATGAATGATGGAAATGATAAGGGTAAAAGAAGAGGGAAATAAGAAAACGGTTAAGTGGAATGATTCACGCGTGCGTGTACGGTGTAACTAAGAAGTGAAAAGATAATGCGTAGTGTGTGTGAAGTTTCCTATAATAGATTGTGACTGCTTTACAGATTTTGTAGGTGACGCAGACGAGATATGATAGGGATCGGGGAAGGAGGTCGTCGGTTGTCCGGTGATAGAGTCCGATCCCTTTGGAGAATACTCTAAATTATGTTGTCGTACTTTCATGTTTCGAACTATGTTTTAAATTTGCATTCGAATGTTTTCGTTTTAATTATCATGTTTTAACAAAACAACTAGGCCCAAATTAGGGTCGTTACAATCTCAAAGTGTTCGGTTGCATTGCGTATGTCCACATAGACCCTGAGAAGAGGTATAAACTTGATGCTAAGCTGTAAAGACTGTTTTCGTTGGTTATGGAATTAATTATTTTGGTTATCGGTTTTGGACCGAAGAGAGAAAAATAATTAGATCGGTCAACGCAACTTTCAACAAAGATCAACTTTACAAGGATGCTATCGCAAAGGCTAAAGAGAAGTCTTCCGAGGTGATAGTGCTGATACCATCAAGTGGGAGCAGTGGACCTCCGGACCGATCGGATGAGCCGATCGGTATCACTTCTGACAAGGAGTCAGAATCTCAGTCTGATCGGTCCGATACCGATCAACAGAATGAAGACCAGACGACAGATGACAATGTCGAAGAAGTCACTCATGTGTTGAGGCGGCCAACCAGGGAGAGTAGATCACCCGATCGTTACACTCCTGCAATGTATCATACATTGATGACTGATGATGGCGAGCCAGAGAATTTCCGAGAGGCTGTTCAGTCTCGTGAGCAGGAAAAGTGGGAGCTTGCCATGGAGGACGAAATAGTGTCCCTGTCAAAGAACAAGACTTGGGTCTTGACTAAATTGCCGAGGGGACATCGGGCTTTACTCAATAGATCGGTCTTCAAAGTAAAGCAGGAGGCAGATGGTCCAAACGATACAAGGCGAGACTAGTGGTCAAAGGATTCTTGCAGAAGAAGGGAATTGATTATTCCGAGGTATTCTCACCAATCGTCAAGATGACGACGATCAGGGTGATTTTGAGTATAGTGGCTGTGGAGAATCTCCATCTTGAGCAGATGGATGTGAAGACGGCCTTTCTTCACGTTGATTTGGAGGATGAGATTTACATGGCACAACCCGAGGGGTTTAAGGCGCATGGTAAAGAAAATATAGTCTGCAAATTGGTAAAGAGCTTGTATGGGTTGAAACAAGCTCCTCGGCAATGGTATTTATAGTTTGACTCCCTAATGACCGAACGGGGATTCAAAAGATGCGAGACAGACAACTATTGTTATCTCCGATGGGGCAAAGAGACATACGTAATCCTTCTACTATATGTCGATGACATGTTGATCGCAGGGGGTAACATGGAGGAGATAAAACAAGTCAAGCGGGAGTTGTCCGAATCATTCGAGATGAAGGACCTGGGACCGGTCAAGCAGATTCTGGGAATGAGAATCTCGAGAGATCTGCATAAGGGTACACTTACCTTGTCTCAGGAAAAGTATATTGAGAAAGTGATTGATCGGTATCAAGTGGGAGACTTGAATGTTACTAAAACACTTTTGGGAGCACAAATGAAACTTTTAAAGGAGCATACGCCGATGACCAACCAGGAGACCGAAGAGATGAAGAATGTGCCCAACTCTTCAGCGGTCGGGAGTTTGATGTATGAAATGGTCTGTACGAGACCTGATATTGCACATGGAGTGGGAGTCGTGAGCAGGTTCATGTCGAACCTTGGGAAGGAGCATTGGGAAGCAGTGCTATGGTTGCTCCGATACCTCAAAGGGACATCAGGGCGGGAGCTGTGTTTTAGAAGGGGACCGATCAAACTAACAGGGTACGTGGACGCCGACCTTGGAGGATATCTGGACGATTGGAAGAGTACATCGAGGTATGTATTTACTGTTGGCGGTACAACTGTTAGTTGGAAGTCGAAGTTGCAAAAGTGTGCCTCACTTTCCTCCACTGAGGCAGAGTATGTTGCGATTTTGGAAGCAGGAAAGGAGATGGTGTGGCTCCAGAATTTCCTGATGGAGATCGGTAAAGGGACCGATCTGCGGAATTTGTACAGTGACAGTCAGAGTGCCATTTTTTTGGCGAAGAACCCGGTATTTCATGCTAGGACGAAGCACATTGAGTTGAAGTATCACTATATTAGATATTTGCTCAAGAGAAAGGCGCTTCAGTTGATGAAGATCAAAGGTACTGAAATTCCGGCAGATATGTTGACGAAGGGAGTCACTGTGGCGAAGCTAGAGCTGTGCGTAGCTCTACTTGGTCTCACCAAGTGAGTTGATGAGGGGGAACTATCAAGAGAAGATGCATTATCGATCTGCAAGTGGGAGATTGTTAAGTGTGGAGATTAGTATTGGTATCGATCGGTGACACTTGGATGTCGATCTGCATGTGGTCGATCGGGGCACACATGGAAGACGGGATGGTCGGTATTGGTACCGATCGGTCGAGGACAGAAGTACGCAATACCGAATGTAACAAAGTGGACCGAAGCAATCGGTAGAGGACCGATGGCACGTGACCCAAAGATATGAGATGGAGGCAATCGGTCGAGGACCGAACTGAGATATGGTGGGGCTCATTAGTCAAAGATATTGGCAGTTATGGAAAGAGATATTGAAGGAAATAATATCATATCAAATCAGTATATATGGACGCATATATATGATTTGATTATGGATAATCATATATGGAAATATGATCAAATATTAGGAATATTTGTTTGTTACCTTAATATCTCAACCAGCTCATCTATATAAAGGGGTCTTAGGGTTCATTATTATGTACTTCAATACTCTTGTATTCCGAGTTTTCCTCTTCGTGTGTGTGTGTTGTAATCTTCTCAAGTGATAGTGAATTTGACCGTTTCCGCCGGTCACGTGGTTTTTTCTTTTTCCGGGTTTGCACGTTAATTTCTTGTGTGGTTGTTTTCTCTTTGCTTTAATTCTCGGGTTCTACTTAATCTATCGAGATTGTTCGCACACGTGTTTAATCCCCAACACAAGAGCGAGCTGTGGAGGGGACTAACACAAACACTCACATACAAGGAGGTTCCAATGAGAATCCTAGAGAGAGTGGAAAGGAAACTCAGAAACCCGGTAGTTCCGATGGTAAAGGTGCAATGGTCAAACCACAGGTGGAAAGATGCAACATGGGAAGTGGAACGGGAAGCATAGAGGGCTCGTCAAGATCCAACTCTGAAAAGAGAGGTCGGTTTGAGCGAGACATGTTATCGGGCATGCAAAAACCCAATAAGATGAAATTAGAAGAGGAGTAACAAAAAGCTTTTAAGAGGGTTTTATAAGACAAGAATTTAAAGTTTCATTTTCAGTTAATTATTATGTTCGAAGTTTTTGTTATTAGACCATGACTACTCTATAGACTTTGTAAGTGAGGTGGAACCTTGAGCTAGGACAAGAAGTGTAACGACCGTAATTTGGGCCTAGTTGTTTTGTTAAAAACATGATAATTAAAACGGAAATATTCGAAAGCAATTTAAAACATAGTTCAAAACAATAAAGTACGACTGCATAATTTAGAGTGTTCTCCGAAGGACCGGACTCTATCACCGGACAACCGACGACCTCCTTCCCCGTCCCTATCATATCTCACCTGCGTCACCTACAAAATCTGTAAAGCGGTTACAATCTATTAAAGGAAACTTCACACACACTACACATTATCTTTCTTACTTCTTAGGTACATCATACACACACACATGAACCATTTCACTTAACCGTTTTCTTATTTCCCTCTTCTTTTACCCTTATCATTTCCATCATTCATTAACTTTTCTGTTGCCGAGATTAACATGCTCGGTGCATGTCCCGCCCAAGCCAACCGTTAGCTGTTGGATGACTCGACGGGCCATATGCATCCCTTCCCCGGGTGGGTACTTAGGCGCTACCCCTTTTTCCACCCGGATCCGTTCCGCCCTCTTCGTACGTATCTTTTCCTCTTTGGAACTTATCGTTCCCTTCATCAGGCATGCCCTTCCTTTGGCGAATCGTGTACTAGGCACGATGCCGGGTTCGGTCGGACGGTCCATCCTTCCTCACCCCGAGTCTTATTATCATTTATCTCGTTCATTCGTATCATTTCTTCCTTCTTTATTAACCCAATCCCATTCCTTAAGTCTGAACCTTCCCTTACTATATTGTGTTCACTCCGCTTACCGTTTGCTTTAGCGTATTATAATCTTCCCGTGCTTCCCCTGCATTTCATAACAGGTCTTAATTATTCGAATTCTGACGTTATCATCTTATTGTTAACTATGTGGTTACCGTAGACCTCACGTGTACTTTTCCTCCCACGATCCGACTTCGGGACGTAACGAAAACACTCGAACTTAGTATTTTCGCGACAATTCTACTTCTGCCCTGAAATTCGCGATAATAATACCCTAGGATTAAAATTCGCGACAATATTGCACTGGGATGAAATCCGCGATAATTTATGCCTTACTGGAAATCCGCGACAATTTTACTCTTCGTGAATTTTCGCGACAATTTTGCCTTCGTAAATTTTCGCGACAATTTTTGTTCTTCAAAATTTTCGCGACAATTCTTGCCTTCAACTTTTTCGCGATAATTTTGTGCCTTGGAGATTTTCGCGATAATTTTCCTTCTTTGCGGGAATTTTCGGATTTTCGGGTCTTAATGATGATTAACCCATTTTTGGGCCTCCTCACTCCTATTTATAGACATTCTAACTTTTCTAATTCACACTTTGACCCCTCCTTCCTTTACTTTTGACCCCTCCTTTATCTTTTTCTTTACTTTTCTATTCTTCGTTCCCTTTTACGTTCTTTCGTTCCCGTATCTCTCATTATCTATTGTCTAAACTTTACCGTTACATTCCCTACTATTTGTTTCGACATACCTTTTTCTCGGCTATTACAAGAAGGATAGGTCGTTGGCTGATTCCAGAGGTTTAGGGGTCGTCAAGTCTTTTGCGATGGTGTAGCGTTTGTTTTTCGAACTATCTGGTTGTGTCTTACCTCAGTATGCTGATGTTTTGTGGCTTGTGACCTTTCGCTACATTGTTTTCGACTTATAACTTTTGTTATTTCTGTTTACACATTTAATTGCATCGCACCACAACATGAGGTAGCACTGTCGAAATCTCGTACCGGGATAGGTGCGTGACAATTTATGTAACCAATAAGATACATCGATCTAACTGCAATCGACATCTATCAGAAAGATTAATCACAATCGTCCGATCTGTATCATTGATCAATCGAGCAGACCGATCAAACCTATTAACATCACCGCTTCATTTTAGGTTTCCCCAAATCGATCATCCACACCGATCCATATTAGCCCTTCGACTATCACTTAACATCCATTCCTAACACACTTGTGCATTTCATTGTTTTCCCATTCCTAATCCACCACAAACAGGATGAGTGACAACTGAATAGTTGAACGGATAACTTATATTTTCATCCATTTCAAAGTGCTTGCGTGTCTCAAATTTTTTATCACCATAGTTTTTTTCACTGATTTTATCATCTATAAATATGACTTCTTTATGTCAATAAAAAACCTTGGAAAGAAATCAATCAACTTTTTCAAATCTTTATACTACTCATAATGATATTAAATTTATTTAAGTTCACTTGCAAAGTAAAAAAATCGTGTAATCAATACTCAAACTTTAATAATTTTTATAAATTTGTTCTCCATAATTTGTAATGTTATATTTAGGTCCTTTAATATTTTGACAAATTTGGTTTTCAATCTTTGCAAAAAGAAAAAAAATTGTGGAACAATTATGTCAAACAAATGAAACTTTTGAAAATAATTTTGACAAAACATAAATAGTATTGGGATCACTATTGCTATCTTGATACTTTAGTGATCATAATTGAAACAATAATAAAACTTTGTAAACCATAATTATCAAAATGATTAGATATGGAAATCAAATTTGTGTATCGACCAAAAGATCTAATTTTATAATTGGAGTTGTGTTTCGAAGTTGAAGTTCTATTCCAAACATATATTCCTTTGTTTTAATGCCACATTATAATTTAGGAATTTATGATATAAAAGCTATGAGTCTACAATCTATTCAACAATTTTAATTGTTCAATGAATGTTTTTGTACATTTGATTAATGTAAGGTTGTATTGAGGATTTTGATTTACCGTTATATCTTTCATGTGTATTAGTACCATTTGTACTAATCACACTAATTTAACAAGACTAACAAATTATTTTCATGACATAAATAAAGAAGATTCACAAAGATAAATATTGACAATAAAATATTTTTATATAAAATAAAAAACATCAATTTTGACAACAAATCATTTTTTATAAATTTATATTTTGTTAAATATACATTTTTGCTAATAATTAATGATTAAATAAAATTTGCAATAGTATCATACATTCACGCACATTGTTATCATAATTTTAATATTATAATTATAGATATAAAATATTAGTTATAATGCAATAAAATATATTTATTTATTATGAGAACGCATACATTTAATCAATATAATGCATATTTTTACAAAGCATGTTATTAGTACAAATATTCATCTTCATATATTTCATGTATCCCATTTGACTAGTATGTTTTCTTTCCCATCCTTCTGAATGTTACAGATCTCAATTCCTCAGCGAAAGAAAAGGATCTCCTTATACCATGCAAAACTCTTTCCTGCTTTGCATCTCTAAGTTAGCACTCATTCTTCAACCAAACTGACCACTTGTTATATCCTCTTATGTTCCTATTTTCATCTGTCACAAACGCAACCAGGGTAAGGATTTGTGTAGAAGTTCTCCTCTTATCTTGGCACATTCCCTGCTTGTCTTAGATATGGTAAACCAGTTCTATTCTCATGTATTCTCTTCACCTCCCTGAATTCCTCCCATGAAATCAACCCATCATCAAATGACTCAATTAATCTAGCAAAATTCAACCTGCAACCATCACAACAGTCAACACACAATTTTACTTTCCTCTTTGCTCTCAACTCAATAACTTTTGTATATATGTACCTCTACTTGTTAGGGTTTATTGTTGACTTGAATCCTTTGAATATGCGATGCCCTTGAACACACTTAGCCATATTTCCATCATATGTGTATATGAACACATCACTCTCTAGTGCTACAATATAGTTCAAAGCAGCAAGCCTATTCTGGTACTTGATGAAAGGCTCGAATTCAAGTGCACTTGCGAGTGTAGAATGGGAGAAAATGTTTGGATACTCAGCTTGAAGTGTATTGATGCTATTATGACCGTAGATTTCTCCTGCAACTATGTATATTTTTGTTGAAGTTGGATAACCCATGGCTTTTAGAAAGAATGATGATTCTCTTGGAGACATGGGGCAACCTCCGTTCAGTCTTCTTTCTTTGCTATCTATCTCTTTCTCCTTCCAATGTTTAACATTGTACCTCATTTCATTAAGCTCATTTTTTTCAGTAGCAGTAAGGTTATGGTTACAGCCAGTGAATGCTAGCATATCCTTTTCATACGTGATCACATTTTAGATTTGAAATATATCTCTCAACAATTAACTCATCAAAAACTAATAAATACCTCATGTGGAGGGCGATATAAGGTTCACCTTCATCTCTAAGTCACTTTACTAATCGGTTTCCAAGATCCTCGATCTCTGAAGTGTATTGAAGAGCTTCGTAATTTGCTCTGCACCTCAACTTTTGGATAGAAGGTGCAAGTCCATTGTTTGCAAGCCTGGAATCTGTATGTGTAAATTTGATCACCTTATGTTTCTTCAGTAGAGGAAGAATCTCCTTTCTGTAGTATCTTCCCTACATATATACAATCAAAAATTACATACAATCAATGGCCATGTTCTTTCCACAAGATCATGGTCATCATTATCTCATTCTGTTACTAAAATGCAACACCTTTGACCAAGAGACTGGTGCTTTATTGAGAGGTTTCATTGTCAAAAACTTGTCAGGCAACTTCTCAATAATTTTGATGTGGTTCTTAAGAACTTCAATGAAATTCTTCCAGTAAAAAATATCCTTAAAGTCACTGTAATGGGAAAACATATATGTAAGTGTCGACCAAGGTTTATGCTATGAATGACGATTGACATCTGCCGACCGACATTAGTAGTCTAAGTCGATCAACATATTGTTTCAATCGACATCTTTCATATTTTAGGTCTAATTCGCTCATTATATAAATATGTAATACATTGAACATCCGCCGCAAGTGCGAGAATCATTTCGATTAAGAATCTTTTAAGAAATTATTGAACTTTAACATGATATTAGAGCTTAGGTGATATGAGCGAATTGATTCCAACAACGGGGGAAGATTTCCCCCACTGAAGTCGAGGCCTTTGGGTTAGCTGACTCCACACGAAGCAAGAGGAAGGGGCAGACGCACTCATAATCCTCAGACACCATCTTCCTCTGCATCGAATGCACCACCATTGATGAGTGATACATACACTGGATCGAATGCCAAGTTTGAAAAGAATGTAGGGCTCTGCCGCCCGAACATTATTCGGTTGAGTAACCCAAACTTTGTGACGTATGTTCCACATAATATGTTGGGTGCAAGGACAACACCGCCTTCCTTTGACATCAACGGAATCCAGTATAGGGATACATTGGAGTGGGCATTAGCTCCCTCGGACCACCCCGGTTTAATTATTCATGCTGTCATTTTGAAGGGAGACAATTATGGTGCATGGTCACATGCCATGAAAATGACATTAAGAAATAAGAGGAAACTAGAATTTGTGGATGGTAGTATTGCCGAACCACACCCTGGAGTAGGGTTGAGCGATGATTGGATAACCATTAATTCTTTGCTTGCTAGTGGATTTTGAACTCGTTAGAGCCCCAAATCCGTTCGACAATCTCTTGTATGTATTCTACAAAGTTGCTTTGGGAAGAATTGTGCCAAAGATAGTCAATGAGAAACGACCCTCGAATTCATGAGTTGAAAGGAGAGCTCACTGCTTGTCGACAACGACGGGATAGCCTGGTAGATTATTTTAGAAAAATGCACAAATTATCGTGTGAACTTTCAACCTATGAAGAGGGATTCATTTGTTGTTGCAGACAGACTTCGTGTGACGCCATAAAGAGGTTTCTGCGGAGACAGGAGGATGAGACAGTACATCCATTCTTAGTAGGACTAGTTAATCTATAGCACATTTCGATAAAATATTCTCAATGTAGAAAATTTACTGTCCTTGAATTAGATGTATTCCAAAATAATCTTGGAAGAAAGACATTGAACCATGATGAAAAATAAAGAAGAACGACATAAGCTGTTTGTTTCACGGCTTACACAGATACAACGGAAAAATCGACGAAGGTTGTGTGCACTGCGGTGAGATGCCCGTACACACAATTGAGACATGCTTTTCTATCAATGGGTATGCAAACTGGTGGGGAGAACCACCCAGAGTGTCGATAAAAAACTCAACGGCAGTTCTGACCTACCCTGGGTAGAAAAGCCATGGGTCGAGTCTGGAAAGGAGCAAGGGTCGACAGTCGGTAACCAGTAGTAAGCTGCCGACCGCTAATGCAGCTGCGACTGTCTCGAACCTTGCCGACCCACTTCTTGAGTTTTCTGATAAGCAGTGGACCTTCCTGAAGAACGTCATTGCATGTGCACCCACTTCCACTACTAAGTCACATCTTTCCTCGAGCGTATTGGACTATAGATTCTGGTGCCAATCGGCACATGATGGGTGACTTGAATTTATTATCTGACTTACGTCAGATAAACCCTCGACATGTGACATTACCTGACAACAGCAATCGGTTGCATTGAAGTGTGGGAAAGCACGCATTTCATCTAACCTTACTATTTGCGATGTCCTTTGTTAGCCAGTTGCTCATAGATGAATCTCCACTGGTGATCTTTACTCGTGAATTTTATATCTTGCAGGACCCAACTTCGAAGACCCCGATTGGGGTGGGCCTTCAGAGTAATGAAGTTTATTGGCTGAACTCGGTGGATGATCTTCTGGCAAATGCGGCTATCAAAGAAGATGGATGGTCATGGCACTACCGATTGGAACATTCCTCAAAATCAATAGTCTCAAATCTCCTTCGATCTTTTTCTTTCTCGTGAAACTATAATTGCATTGCTTGTTTTAAAGCTAAACAAATCCGAGATTGTTTTCCTTCTAGTTTTAATGTTGCTACTTCATGTTATGATTTGAAAAATTGTGATTTGTGGAGACCCTCACAAATTCAATCCACTTGTGGTGGATCTTATTTTTTGAAACTTGTTTATGATTGTTCCAGGGCGATCTGGGTTTATTTGATGCCAGATAAAACTCAGATTGCTTCCACTGTTGTAGATTTATTTAAGCTAATTCAGACTCAGTTTGGCCATACAATTAAGCTTTTTCGCAGTGATAATGGTACTGAATTTCTCCCTTTTAAATCTTTCTTCCATTCCAAAGGTGTGGTACATCAATCTAGCATGTCTTACACACCTCAACAAAATGGTCGCGTAGATCGAAAACATCAATATATTTTGAATGTTGCTCGTGCTTTACGTTTTCATGCATTTTGTTTTTTAGGGGAGTGTGTCCAAATTGTTGTGTATCTTATTAATTGAGTTCCTTCGCCAGTCCTCGACAATCGTTGTCCTTATGAAGTTCTCCACGGTCGTCTTCCCCTCATAATCCACCTTCAAGACTTTGGTTGTTTGGCCTTTGCCTATCATTTGCCTAAACCTTCAAATAAATTTGCACCTTGTAGCCAACATTGTGTTTTCATGGGCTATCCTGTTAATCCAAAAGGGTGGCGTATGTATGATCCAAAATGTAACAACTCTAATTCGGGTTTAGCTGTTTTGGTAAAACGTGCTAAATAAAATGAAACGTTCGAATGTAAATTTAAAACGTAGTTCGAAAACATTAAAGTTTATCATCATAATTTAGAGTGTTCTCCAAAGACCGGATTCTATCACCGGGCAACCGACGACCTCCTCCCCATGCCCTTCTCATACCTCGTCCGCGTCACCTACAAAATCTGTAAAGCGGTCACAATATATTAAAGGAAACTTCACACACGCTACACATTATCTCTTCATTTCTTAATTAAACCGTACACACACGCGTGAATCATTCCTTTTAACCGTTTTCTTATTTCCTTCTTCTTTTACCCTTATCATTCCCCTCATACTTTAATTTTACTGTTTCCGAGAGTAACATGCTCGGTACATGTCACGCCCAAGCCAACCGTTAGCTGTTGGATGACTCGACAGGTCATATGCTTCCCTTCCCCGGGTGGGTACTCAGGCGCTACCCCTTTTTCCACCCGGATCCGTTCTGCCTTTTTCGTATGTGTCTTTCCATCTTTGGAACTTATCGTTCCCTTCATCAGGCATGCCCTTCCTTTTGTGAATCGTGTACTAGGCACGATGCCGGGTTCGGTCGGACGGTCCATCCTTCCTCACCATGAGTCTTATTAATATTTATCTCGTTCATTCGTGTCTTCTCTTTCTTCATTATTAACTCAATCCCGTTCCCTAAGTCTGAACCTTCCCTTAGTATATTGTGTTCACTCCGCTTACCGTTTGCTTTCGCTTGCTATAATCTTTCCGTGCTTCCCTGCATTTCTTAACAGGTCTTAGTTACTCGAATTCCGACGTTATTATCTTATTGTTAACTATGTGATTACCGTAGACCCTACGTGTCGTTTTCCTCCCACGATCCGACGTCGAGACGCAACGAAAACACTAAAACTTAGTATTTCCGCGATAATTCACTTCTTCCTTGAAATCCGTGTCAATTTTTATGTTGGAACCAAAATCCACGGCAATTCTATGCTAGAACCAAAATCCGCGATAATATTACACTTCAAGAAATTTCGCGACAATTTTTTTATTCACCCATTTCCGCGATAATTTTGCCCTTCCCGTTTTCGTGACAATTTTCAAATAGGAACTTTTCGCGACAATAATTGTCTTCCCAAAAATCCGCGACAATTTGCTCACCACATCAAATCCGCGACAATAATTGCTCACCAAAAATCCGCGATAATTTCCTTCTTTCGCGACAATTTCCGGATTTTCGTGGCTTAATGATAATTAACTCGTTTTTGGGCCTCCCCACCTCTATTTATAGACATCTTAACTTTCATAATTCACCTTTTGACCCCTCCTTCGTTTCATTTTGACCGTTCATTTATCATTTGCTTTACTTTTCTATTTTTCGTTTTCGTTTTCGTTTTTCGTTCTTTCATTCCCGTATCCCTCGTTATTCCTTGTCTAGACTTTACCGCTACATTCCCTATTATTTGTTCCACCATACCTTTTTTCTGGCTATTACACAAAATCTCAAAAATTCATTGTTTTCCAAGATGTGACTTATTGTGAGATTGTTTTCCCGTTCGGTGTATGCTCTCTTCCCTAGGATAAGTGCTGCCGCATTCCCTCTATGTCGACCAAATCGGTGCCGATTGGCCAAGTGCCAGTCGACCCTGTGTCGATCATTCGCTCGACTCCCGTGTGGACCAGTCAGTCGCAATCTGTGTCAATCGTACCCTCATCGACACCCTAGTCAATTGAACGTTCCCCATCGCACCGTCACTTCCTCCCTCGTCGATTGTGGCTTCTAATTAGTTGACCGACGCCTCGACCACTGTCCCAATCTAGAATACCTGAGACACTGCGCATACGAGAAAAGGTCATCGACGCAAGTGTCGACCAATACTTTTGAAGGACTATGTCTGCTCGACAGTACATGTGGAGAACATAAACTCTATTGCTTCTGGAAGTCCACCTCCTACACGGGTCTTGGCTAAGTGTGCCTATCATATTTGTAACTATATTACTAATGGTCATTTTTCCTCGGCAAACACAACCTTTGCTAGTGTAGTGGTTCAGTCTCCTCGAGAACCACACTCATTCAAGGAAGCCCATAAATCTAAAGAGTGGCGAGCAGCTATGCACAGTGAGATCAGTTCCTGGAGTACATCATCACATGGACATTTGATGACTTGCCGAAGGGAAAATGACCATTAGGCACCAAGTGGGTCTACAAAATCAAAAATAAAGCTGATGGATTCATAGAGAGATACAAAACACGTTTGGTTATTTTGGGGAATACTCAAATGGAAGGGATCAGCTATGAGGACACATTTGCTCATGTGGCAAAAGCCATCACAGTTCGAACTCTGTTAAGTGTCGCTATTGCTAAAAACTGGTGCATTCATCAGATGGATGTAAACAATTCCTTTTTGCATGGAGATTTAGATGAAGAAATCTATATGAAGATCCCTCAGTGTTACAAAGGAGCACCCGAGGGAAAAGTTTGCCGGCTTTGGAAATCTCTATATGGGCTAAATCAAGCTCCACACTGTTGGTTTGCTAAATTAACTACAGCCCACAAAGGTTTTTGTTTTAAACAATCCAAGGAAGACTATTCATTATTTACATATTCTGCCCCGGACTCTCATATGTGTGTTTTAGTCTATGTCGACGATATTATTGTTGCAGGAAACACCTAAGTCGTTGTTGATGATTTCAAACGCAGACTCGGGAACATGTTTCATAAGAAAGATTTGGGAAAGTTGAATTTTCTTTTGGGAAGCGAAGTAGCACAAGGGCCGGATAGAATGTACCTCTGTTAGCATAAATATATTCTGGATATTATCTCTGAAGCTAGACTCTTAGCGTGTAAACCGGCTAGAACACCCATGGAGCATAATCATAAACTGCTTTCGGCCCAAGGGGATTTTATGGTTGACCCCATGCCATACCATCGTCTGGTCGGCAAACTAATCTACCTGTTATTTACTCGTCCTAAGTTTTGCTATCCTGTACATGTACTGTCCTGATCTTGTCTAAAAATTTTTTGGGTATTTATTTTTAGACCAGTCAATTTATGATTAATTCGTAATTTATGTTGTTGTGGGGACACGAGCGATATACGAGATTGGGCCCACAATGTGCGGGCTTACGTCCTCGGGAGAGCGAAGCTCTACCTTGGTTTTCACTATAATAATCAAGTGGTACAAATACAATGAAGTGCTAATGATAATACGGGTGAAAACGGATCGAAAAAACGGTCGAATATGCGGTTGCATCGCACTGGACGCGAGTGAACAGTGCAGGCAGGTGGACTGAGCGCGAGACGGTACTGTTCGCGACGAGTGGAGGACTCGTCGCGGCTGGGCTATTTAGGGTGACTGGACGCGAGTCAGGGTGACTCGTCGCGGCTAGGTTCAATGAGCCACTGGACTCGTCGCGGCTAGGCTGTTTGGTCGCGAGTCAGGGTGACTCGTCGCGACTGGGAGGGCTGGTCGCGAGTAAGGAGTTTGGTCGCGACTGGAGAGCTTGTTTTGCCTTGGGAAGCGTGATAAAAGTCCGAACCCTTTCTCAATGCCTTGTGACTCCTATTTATAGAAGAATTCAGCCCAAAATTCACCCTTTTGGGCCCATAAGCCTAGTTCACCTCACTTAGCTCAAAATGATTAAATATTCATAATTATGATATAATAAATGCCATGTTGATCTCGAAGCCTCGGGAACCAACCCGGACAAGATGTTAGTCGGAAATACGATCAGAAAATTCCCGAGAACCTCGTATATTGATCCTTCGCTTTTAGATAGCGAATTCGCAGCCAAACAACCCTATTGCACCTGTTCGGTGCACTCCCGGTGGCAAATGACGAAAATACCCCTGGCTTCGTCCGGGGCCGAAATGGCCCGAAATACCTCAAAATGCTTACAGAGGCTTTATATGTCGCTCGGCAAGCCAGAATTACGAGAATACCACTTGATAATGCCATCCGATAAGAATACCGAGAATACCGAAAATACCAATAACCACGTTAGACGAGCTCCCGGGTGAGAATAAACACAAAGGAGTATACCCGGGTAATATCATGTCCCAATTTATGCAACGTCCTCGCTGTGACCAATGGGAGGTTGCCTTGAGAGTGGTGCGCTATTTAAAGGGCAGTCTAGGTCGAGGGATATTATTGCGCTTGACATTCGACTTACACTTGTATGGTTTTTATGATGCTGATTGGGCAATGTGTCCATCAACACGCAAATCCTTGACGGGCTATCTCATAATCCTAGGTTCTTCGCTAGTGGCATAGAAAACTATGAAACAAAATATGTTATCTCTTGGCTTAGTACCGAGCTATGCGGGCTGCGTGCCAGGAGTTTCAGTGGCTTTATAGCTTACTGACAGAATTGGGAGTCAGACACAAGATGAAGGCTATGACTCTCTTTTGTGACAATCAGTCGACTATCCAGATTGCCACTAATTCGGTTTTCCATGAGCGCACCAAACACATTGAGGTTTATTGTCACTATGTACAGAATCAAGTGCTGTTGGTACAATCAAACACGATATGTGAAAAGTGAAAATCGATTGTCAGATATACTGACTAAATCTTTGTGTGATGATCGACTTCACCATTTGTTGAACAAGTTGGGGATACATGACATGTACCTACAGACTTGAGAGGGGGTGTCGACCGAGGTTTATGCTATGAATGATGATCGACATTTGCCGACTGACATAAGTAGTCTAAGTCGATCGACGGATTATGTCGATCGACATCTTTCATATTTAAGGTCTAATTCGTGCATTTATATAAATATGTAATAGAGTGAACATCAGCCACAAGAGCCAGAATCATTTTTACTCAGAATCTTTTCAGAAACTGTTCAACTTTAACAGTAAGAGAAAAAACAGGCTGCTCGAAGATGATATAAAAGACACAGAGAAAAATGAACCTTGGATCTGTCCAGAAGCTCTCGTGATCAAGAGAAGGTAGAACCAGAGTGGCGTTAATAAGCTTTGCTACTGCAACCATATCACATATCTATGAAGTAAAAAGAAAACCCACAAGTTAAACTCGGGAGAAAATTCAATCCAATCCAATATAGAGAATGATGTGTTACCCCTATTCTCATTTGATTCAGTCCCCCATTTGCATGAACTAGAAGATAACCGTTGCTTACATATCCAGCATCTGATCAGAGAGCAAAAGAGTTTTTTATACTTCAATAACATACTATAGAATGATTAGCAACAGCTTACCGATTGTATTCCCCCTCTGAGCAATGCAATTGTACAAGTTGTTATCACTGTTTGTTTTCATCCGTATCTCTGAAACCTGTTAAACCATCAAGAAAATGCATATATGAAATAGTCATGATTAATTGTTTAAATTAAATATGTTATATACAAATACAAGTAAAATTATAAAATCAAAAATAATTTTAAAATATAATATATATCATAATATTGAATATGGATATTATAGATCATCACGGGAATATGTATCCACATATTCAAAAACGTGAACTTTTAAAAAAATGGAATGTGGTGCCTAAGTAGGCGGAGGAGTAATCAAGTAACCATCGGCATTAAACGTGGATAGGATAGTCACTGGCGAATAACAATAAATTTAACTCGTAAAACAAGTTGACCCCCACGATAGAGCTTGTGGGAAAAATGAGAAAACTGAAACCAGTAATGAAATTAGAATTCGCCGGGTTTCCTTTTATATTCATCACTTCAACCATCATGCTGGTTCACTGCAAGATCATGGAAATATTAACGGAACATGTGTGTGGGATCAACTCACTGGAAAGTGCTTCATCTGAGCCATGGAAAACATATTCTTATTGAAATTTTGGATATACAAAATATCCTTCTCTGTTCTGACAATCTTTCCGGAGGGTTCCGCTTCACTTCCACCTCCGGTAATCAAGAAAGACAGCTTCAAAATAGTCCAAACCAGAACCATCAACAAAAGGAACGCGAATATCGTACGCTTCATATTTTTCCTCAAGGGCAATGAATTCAGAGCTTTCAACCAATTATCCGGAAACCATTTTCTAAATAAAAAGCACCTCGTCACAGGAAAATGGTGGTTATGGCCTAGACTGCTACATCCAACGTCACGGAACAATGCTTCTTCACCGTCATCGTTTCTGTAACGATCCCCCAACTTCTCTTGATCATCCATAAACTCCCCCGCCCTATGGCGATGATGGGTCGTTAAACCGAGCATTTGGGCGACGCTGGATTTTGTCCAATGTGTCGGAGTTCCGCCGCTCGAAATGTGCATGATATATACATATAAGATTTGCAAATCCCACTTCACTAGAAAGCAGACAACAAGAATTAAATCAGATCAAGAAACAACATTGATTGTTTCCATCTTCGTTTGGATTTCATTTAACAAAAGTCCATCGACGGCGTCAAACTTAACAGCACTAGAATTTTCTAATTGGACTTGTATTCGAATTAACCAACTCTATATTTGAAATGGAAAACAATACGCTGTATAATTATACCTTTTTACTTAACTGACCGTTAAAATTCACTAAATTTTCTACCAAATATTATTACCATATTGTACAAATTGATTCTATAAATCTATTATTATAATAATTAACCAATTTTTAATTTACAATTGTTAATAGATACCACCTATGATATTTAGATCCATCGAAACTTCAAAGCAAAATGCTGAAGCAGAAATTTTAGAAGAATCAGATTTTCGAACGACTGATAACCCACTATTCTTTAAATATAATTATAATTATATAAATTATAATGATAATCATTATTTGAAACTTGAAAATTGAAATTGAACATTTGAACATTTCATCAATTTTACGTTAATAAAAATTATTATCTATTAATGACCAAGAGCATTTAAAAATCAATTGTAAAAAATGTTTTAGAAAATGAAATACTTTTTTTAAGCTTCGTAGATTTCGATACGATTCGGCACGCTTCCGAAACGGGAACGGCAGTAACCAGAAGCTTCGACGCAACATAGGATACCACGTCCACCATAATTAATTACTTGAACACTTAATTTGCGGGTAAATATCAGTTTTAGTCCCTCAAATATGCTTCAAAATCAATTTTGGTCCCTCAATTCAAAAAAATCAAAGCTTCCGAAACGGGAGCGGCAGTAACCAGAAGCTTCAACGCAACATAGGATACCACGTCCCCATAATTAATTACTTAAACATTTAATTTGCGGGTAAAATCAGTTTTAGTCCCTCAAATTTGCTTCAAAATCAATTTTGGTCACTCAATTCAAAAAAATCAAATTAAGTCCTTCAAATTTGATATATTATCAATTTTAGTCCAAAATTACTAAAATACCGTTAATTTCAAATAAGTATAATTGTTATGGTTCCTTTTTAGGGGGTACCAACAGTCGTTCGGTTCGTTCAAACAACGAACTCGGTTCTAATTTATAAAAGATATGGAGAACGATTAAAAGTTAAAATCAAAGTAAAAACACAGCATATATAGTGGAAACCCCGTAAAATGGGGTGAAAACCACTCGACCAAGAGCCGATTACGCTCTTGGTCTGCTCACTAATGAAAATAAGAGAAGTTTACACAAAGCAGGCTAATGAAAATGACTAAGTATAGAAAGCAGTAAGAATGTGGGCAGCGTAACAGCCTGTTCTTCTGCATCTAAGGGGTCCTGTCTTTTCCTTCGCCCTACCCTGTATTTATAGAGTTGCCGGCGAGTGTAATCCACGTCCTGTAACCGCCTCTGACAAGTTTGTTAGAGGTTGTTATCGCAGGATGTAAAACGAGGGTGGGACCGATGCGTGGTCTGCGTGATGGGGGCCCGAAGCGTGATAAACGTGACAGGGCCCGAAGCGTGGAACGCGTGAGCCTGTAACTGTTTTGTAACCGTTCGGACCGAACCGCGGAGCCAGCTGGCAGATAACGCTTATTTTTACTAAGGTTATCTTCGGTCCTCCGTGTTGAACATCGGGCCGGTCTTCTTAAAGGTGTAATTGGGCTGTGAGAATTCGTTTTGATTATTTAAACTGGCCCAACAGTTATCGGGCTCACTCATTACAGGGTACCCGGTCCTAGAGTTCTCATCACTAGCCCCTCGGGCTTGATTGCCAATCGCAGAGGTGACACAAGGCCGATCACATGATGTTTACACATTCATGAGGACTGGGGACCGTACCTCCAGGTAGTGAGAGTCCAGGGGACCGATCTTTGCCTTAGTGAATGGGTTAGTTACGTTCAGAATTTGCTAATCGTAGGTTTAAATTATCCTTTTACCCCTAATATCCTTTAAATATTAATATCCCAGCCTGCGCCTCTTCATATTCGAAAGTCTAAGAGGCGTGATGAGTGCGGTCCGTACTGTTACAGTTTGTGACAGTGTTACGTGGCAGCGCACTATTGGTTGAGAGATCAATATTTAAATCGGGATTTAGGGCACTGTTTCTTCTCATCGTCATTTTCGCGAGAAGAAATTTGCAGTTTAAGCTCTGTGCCTTCCATCGCCGTTTCGTCAAAAACCGCCTTTCAACNTAAAATGGGGTGAAAACCACTCGACCAAGAGCCGATTATGCTCTTGGTCTGCTCACTAATGAAAATAAGAGAAGTTTACACAAAGCAGGCTAATGAAAATGACTAAGTATAGAAAGCAGTAAGAATGTGGGCAGCGTAACAGCCTGTTCTTCTGCATCCAAGGGGTCCTGTCTTTTCCTTCGCCCTACCTTGTATTTATAGAGTTGCCGGCGAGTGTAATCCACGTCCTGTAACCGCCTCTGACAAGTTTGTTAGAGGTTGTTATCGCAGGATGTAAAACGAGGGTGGGACCGATGCGTGGTCTGCGTGATCGGGCCCGAAGCATGATAAACGTGACAGGGCCCGAAGCGTGGAACGCGTGAGCCTGTAACTGTTTTGTAACCGTTCGGACCGAACCGCGGAGCCAGCTGGCAGATAACGCTTATTTTTACTAAGGTTATCTTCGGTCCTCCGTGTTGAACATCGGGCCGGTCTTCTTAAAGGTGTAATTGGGCTGTGAGAATTCGTTTTGATTATTTAAACTGGCCCAACAGTTATCGCGCCTCACTCATTACAGGGTACCCGGTCCTAGAGTTCTCATCAATAATAATTATATTTAACTTAAGTTTCAACAATTATAAACCGATGTTTTACCTACTGAAATTTTTGGCTCTATGCTAAAAATAATTTTTCGACAAAACGAATGAAATTTTGTCGAAATTTCGGACTAAAATTCAAAAAGAAAATGTATGTGAACTTAGTGAACAATATGTGTTTGGTTCGTATGTGATTGTGTTCGCACGTTCGAATAAAATATGAACATTGTTCGAACATTATTTTTGTTCGTTTATAAGTTGAACGAACATGAATATTTTCGTAAACAAATATATTATTTAAATTATTTTTATACTAATAAATTATTATAGTATTTAAATACATTTACAAAACTTTTTGATGGTTTTAATAATGTAGTCTTCTTCTTTATTTTGTGAAAGATAATTATTTAATAATTTTTTTAAGTACATTTTTTTTTTTTATTTTGTTTGTAAAACAACAAACAAATAGTACAAACATGTTTGAACAAATCGTACGAACAATGTTCGAACGAATATGAATAATGTTTGTGAACAATATTCATAACTGTTATGGTCCCTATTTGGGGGGCACCAACAGTCGTCCGGTTCGTCAGCGGATGAACTCGGTTTTGATTTGTTTTTGATGTGGAATACGATTAGAATTGGAAACAATAAATGGACACGGCGATTTATAGTGGAAACCCCAGGAATTGGGGAGAAAACCACTTGACTAAGAACGAATTACGCTCATAGTCTGTTCACTAATTAAATGATTCATACAAAATACATCAGAGGCTTAATGAAAATGACAAGGAAATAGAAAGCAGTAAGAACTCCGGCAGGGGAACGGCCTATTCTTACGCGTCCAAAAGGTCCTTCTATTTCCGTCGTCGCACTCTGTATTTATAGAGTTAGTGGCGTGTGTAAATCACGCTCTGTAACCGCATCTGACAGGTTTGTAAGAGGTTGTTGTCGCGCGATGTAAAACGAGGCTGGGACCGAAACGTGGTCTGCGTGATCGGGCCCGAGGCGTGGTAAACGTGTGGTGGCCCGAAGCGTGGAAAACGTGGGTTTGTAACCGTTCTGACCGAACCATGGAGCCAGTTACCAGTAAACGCTTTATTTCGTCAAGGTCATCTTCGGTCCTCTCGTGGAACATCGGGCCGCTGTTTATTAAGTGTATAAGTGGGCTGCAAGGGTTCGTTTCTACTATTTGAATCGGCCCAATTGTTAATGGGCCTTATCCGTCATGGGGTGTCTGGTATTACAGTTCTCATCACTAGCCCCTCGGGCTTGATTGCCATCGTAGAGGTGATACAAGGCCGATCACATGATGTTTGCACATTCATGAGAACATGGGACCGTACCTGTAGGTAGTGAGCGTCCATGGGACCGATCTTTCCCTTAGTGTAGGAATTACTTGCATTTAAAACTTAATAATGTATATTTATGTTATATTTTTATTTTTGTTATTCTTTAAATATTAATATCCGATTGGCGCCTCTTCACATTCGATAGTTCAATAGGCGTGATGAGTGCGCTTGTACTGCCTTTGTCTGGGGCAATATTACGTGGCGGCTCACTATTGGCTGGGAGATGAATATTTTAATCGGGTTTTGGGCACTGTTTTCCCTCATCGTCATTTTCGCGAAGGAAGAACTGCAAAATCAAGCTCTCTGTACCCTCCATCCATTTCACGTTCAATTCATTTCACTCCGACTTTCTTTAAGGTATACACTATGGCTCCTCATGAAATGAGATACCCAGCCATGCCTGAGTTAGATATTGAGAAGTTTAGGTCTAGGTTTTAGATTCCGGCACATTATTCCATCTGGAAGGGACGGGAAGATATTCCTTGTTTCCTTCCGGCGGAAATGAATGTGCCGGCATCCGCTATTCTGGTCAGTTACGCTTCTTTAAAGTGCGGGGTTCGTTTTCCGCTGCATCCCTTTGTAACGGCCGTTCTTAAAGAAATTCACTGCCCCACTTTTGCGTTATTCCCGGGTAGTTATTTGTATATAGTGGCGTTTATATTTTACTACCAACAACAGAATCGGGCCCCGACCTTAGAACATTTTTTTAACCTGTTCTTGGTGGGATCCCGAAAGGGGAAAGGTCTATTAGGATGCCGCAAATTATATTATATAGCGGTGCGCACTAAATAGTGCACTATTGTAGATAAAGAAGAGTCTCTCCATGCGTGGGAGTCTTGTTATGTGTGGATAACAGTCCCAAAAGAGGACCTGTTGAAGGTGTGGCCACGCTTAACACACCCACGCATAGGTCAGTTGGACCGAACTAGGTTCAACCCTTCTCGCCCGGACACCGCAAATACGCTTGCAATGTTCCCCCCTCCCGAAACGCGCCTTAAGCGAATAGATCTGTTTCGGGAGAAAAGATTGATAGAAATAGGTGTCGCGGGTAGGACTGGAGCCCCAGCCCCGAAGGGGATGTTTTCTAGTTCAGATCCATCCGAAGGATCGGGTATGAAGTATTGTTTTTATTTTATCCTTTCCTGATCCTTATGTATTTGTTTTCCAGATTCAACTGAGACAATGCCTAGCTCACGTTTCAAACTTATGGCGGCTGCTTTGGTCCATCCTTCTGAGGGACAGCGCGAAGCATCGGGCATCGCTGATGGAAGTGAATCAACAACGGAGGATACACTGGTTCCATCGGGGTCCAGGAACCCCCCGGTCCAAACTTCCGGCGCGGGCACATTGACCCTTCGCTGTACAGGGCAGCCTTCAACTGGGGAAGGGCCTGAGTTTCGGGTATTTGGAGTGGTAGATGAGGTGATAAAGGCTCGGATTCGTTCTTTGAGCTTATCCAGCCTCTATCAAATCGGAAATAACTCCTTTATTAATGCTAATACTATTGCTTTATTGCTACATGGAGCTGTTCCCGTTGAGAAGGTTCTCCCCGGTCCTCACCTTAAGGCGAACGTCTCCTTGCGCCGATCCCCTTAGGAAAAGGGAAAAGGGCGACCGAAGCGGAAGCCCCGAAGGATCCAAAAAGGTTGAAGAAATGGGAGAGCGCTTCGGTCCCTACTAAGGGGATCATTTTGAAGGAGCCTGCATCGGGCCCTAAGACTAACTCCGACTGGGGAGTTGCTTTGGGCCTGCTGGACAAGTTCAGTAAGGGGAGGAAGTTAACCTCCTGGATGAGTGTTTTCCTAAAGGACTTCCGCCTTTATGGAGAGCAAAACACAGACAACGTGCAAGCGGACATGTCTGGGGAAGAGATTATGGAAGGTTTCCTCGACCTCGCGACCAAGGTAATTTAATTTAACATGAAGGCCCAAAGTTTCATCTTTTTAAACGTGTTATCTTATGCAGATGTTGAGGAAAGCCTTCACAACTGCCATCACCGTGGAGAATAACCAGGGTGACATCGTTGTATCCCAGAAAGTCCAAGATCAACTTGACCTTGCAAAGAGGCAAGTTGAAATCAAGTATGGTGAGTTGGTCACAGTACGGGAGGACCGGGACCGGCTGGACAATGAGTTGTTAAGAGCTGAGACGAAGGTCTCGCTCTTAGCAGATAAAGTCTCTTAGCTGGAGAAGATAGGACAAACAGCTCAGGGGCGAATATCTGACCTGGAGGCCAAGCTGCGGGCCAAGGAGGAAGAAATCAAAGAAGTCCAAGGTCGGGCCTAGGATAAAAGGAATAAATTGAACGAACTTCACCTTCAGGCCCAAGAAGACAAGACGACATTGGAAGAGGAGTTGACAAGAGCCCGCACTTCGACCGAAGGTTCGGTCCGAGAGGCAGTTCTGGGTTTCGCTCGGTCCCCCTTGTTATTCGCATTAGCGGATAACATACATGGGGTATATAATGCTAAGTATTTGGATAACATGCGAGAGCAAGTTTATCAGCAGTTCGGGCTTTCCCCTTCGGACGAGCGATGGAAGGCGATCGAGCCACTTGAGAGAGATGGTAAGTTTCAGGTTATTCCAACTTTGGAAGAACCTGTTCTGGAAGAAGACCCTTTCTTCTATCTCTTTGAAGAGATGGAGAGAGCGGTCAATCAAAAGGTGGCCGATCAGGAAGCAGAACTCAAGCAGCTTTCGGCCCGGACCGAACCGCAGGAGCAGGAGATTGAAGATAAAGAAGATGGGCAGGATAACTAGATTGCGTTTATACTTTGTATCTGTCTTGCTTCTTATTTTCAATATATAACTCTTTTCTTTCAATTCTTATCCTTTTAATTGCCAGAACGAAGCATTATAACCAACTTTTAAGTAAACTAATATGTTTCATATTAATGACATTGTATTAACCACCAAGTGTAAGATCGGGGACGCTTATGGGATGTTAATCCATAAGTCCCAGATATTATGTTTGGCTTATTTGTATCATTTCTGATTGGATCAGTGTCGTTTTACATTGTGTGTGGGTCACTCTTATTCCATCCTTGGAGTCAATACTTGATTGGAGAGGCGTGGTCTATGTTCAATGTGAGTTTTTATGAGCTTCGGCCGAACCTTGGTTCTAATAAAGTCCCGTAGGTTATATTGGCTAAACTTTGCTCATACCACGTCCTATATTAGGACCGACCTTATGTTTCGATATGTTGACTACCATTCCTTTTATCATGGCAGATTTCATAGGTGCAAAGGGCCATTTCTAAAGACTGAATGCCGTTGAAGGGAGTGTTTTAGTTCATAATGAATTCTGGGAGAATCACGACTCATCCATGGGGCTAGGCAAGTGCATGAGCATCTGACTCGTCAGAGCAATCACTACAACTTGTGTGCCTTGCGGAGAAAAAGCTTCGGTCACTAGTCCAGATTCGTCCTAAGTCACCCAACTTCAAGATCGGTCCATCATTCCATTAGAAATAGTTTGTTTTGTACTTACTTGTTTTCTGCTTACGTTTAAAGGAATGTATTTTATTGAGTCAGACATATTAATCGAAGATTCACAAGAAATATCGCCTTAAGTTCATGACGTTCCAAGTTCGGGGGACCTCTATACCATCCAATGTCTCAAGTTAATACGCACCTGATTCCAATTTCTTTGATATTCGATATTGTAACGACCCTAATTTGGGCCTAGTTGTTTTGTTAAAACATGATAATTAAAACGGAAATATTCGGAAGCAAATTTAAAACATAGTTCGAAACATTAAAGTACGACTGCATAATTTAGAGTGTTCTCCGAAGGACCGGACTCTATCACCGGACAACCGACGACCTCCTTCCCCGTCCCTATCATATCTCATCTGCGTCACCAACAAAATCTGTAAAGCGGTCACAATCTATTAAAGGAAACTTCACACACACTACACATTATCTTTCTTACTTCTTAATTACATCATACACACACACATGAACCATTTCACTTAACCGTTTTCTTATTTCCCTCTTCTTTTACCCTTATCATTTCCATCATTCATTAACTTTTCTGTTGCCGAGATTAACATGCTCGGTGCATGTCCCGCCCAAGCCAACCGTTAGCTGTTGGATGANTTCCATTAGAAATAGTTTGTTTTGTACTTACTTGTTTTCTGCTTACGTTTAAAGGAATGTATTTTATTGAGTCAAACATATTAATCGAAGATTCACAAGAAATATCGCCTTAAGTTCATGACGTTCCAAGTTCGGGGAACCTCCATACCATCCAATGTCTCAAGTTTATACGCATCTCATTCCAATTTCTTTGATATTCGATACGGTCCTTCCCAATTTATGTCTAGCTTTCCAACATTCCTCTGCACTTTAATGCTTCTGAGGACAAGATCATCTTCAAAGAATTCTCTTGGGAGGACTCGCTTGTTATGGGCCCGTTCCATAGTTCGCTGATAAGCACGCATCCGTGCGTAAATTGCATCTCTCTTTTCTTAGATCGTCTCGAGGTCCAATAATCTCCTTTCACCATTCATATGTTCATAATATTGAGATATCCGAGGTGATCGGATGGCAAGCTCCACCGGACTAACAGCTTTGGTCCCATACACCAATGAGAACGATGATTCATGGGTTGTTGAGCGAGGTGTAGTTCGGTATGTCCATAAGACCTCCTAGATGTGTTCAAGCCATTTACCTCCGAAATATTCTAACTTGGTCTTCAATCCTTTCAGGATAACCTTGTTAGATACCTCTGTAAGTCCATTAGTTTGGGGGTGGGCTACTGATGAGATATGTTGGATGATGCCCAACTTGGTGCATAGATCCCGTTATTCTGCTCCTGTCTTCCACCCTCGTTTTGCGGGGCTCTGCCGCCATGGCCCTGCCATCTTCTTCTTCGGTCCTGACCACGGTTCTCTTGACCGTGTTGGCCTCTGTCTTGCTCTGGAGGAGGAGACCGTCGGTCCTCCGTCCGATCATTATAATTTCGGAGTTGTCCTCGATTATCCCTTCGCCATGGCCTGTGACGATCGTCACCTTGGTGGCCCTTTCGAGGGGATTCTGCTCGCTTGCCCTTCTGACCATTCCGGTCGGGCTTTTCTTTATTCATTGCCGCTATTGTCTCTTTCAACTGCATGCACTTCAGGGTCGGGTGATCGCGATTATGATGTAACTCGCAATACACCCGGTTGTCCTCCTGCTTCGGGGGGATGTCTTTCTCGCTTTCAGACGCTACTTCTCGCGACTGCTTCTTAGGGTAGGAAACCCTATGATCACTTGCGGGCTCAGAGTTCCCGCTAGGTTTCCGATAGCCTAGCCCCAGTGCTTCATCCACCTTAATATACTTGTTGATTTTCTGAAGAAGTTTTCCCAAGGTGGATGGTGGGCTCTTTACCAAACTGACCGAAAGGCCGCACGGTCCCAAGACCTGCTGTAAAATATCAATCTTATCCTGGAGCTCAAGCTTGATGCCCCGGGCGGTCCTATTGAATTTCTCCATGAAGGACCGAAGACTCGTAATACTAGTATTGCCGGGAATACTAGTATATGCCCCTGGGTAATACTAGTATTGGCGCAAATGTCAGTTTCGTTTTGAGACATTCAAAACTCTCTTTGCATTTCTCATCCCACGTATACCTCGTTTCCTTTCGGGTCAAATTTGTCAACGGTTTAGCAATCCTTGCGAACCCTTCGATGAATTTCCGGTAGTACCCGGCTAATCCTAAGAAACTCCTTACTTCCAGAGCATTTGTCGGTCTTGGCCAATTCGTAACTGTTTCTATCTTTGTTGGGTCTACCGTCACCCCCCCTGCTGATATCACATGGCCTAGGAAAGCTATGCTGTCCATCCAGAATTCACACTTGTTGCATTTGGCATATAACTTCTCTTGTCTGAGAGTCTGTAATACTATCCTCAGGTGTTGCTCGTGTTCTTCCTGGTTGCGAGAGTAAACTAGGATGTCGTCAATGAACACCACAATAAACTTGTCTAGGTATTGACGAAACACCCGATTCATCAAATCCATGAAAATTGCTGTTGCATTAGTTAATCCAAACGGTATCACTATGCATTCGTAATGGCCGTACCTCGTTGGATTGGCTGTCTTCGATATGTCTCCTTCTCTCACTTGAACTTGATGGTATCCTGACCTCAGGTCTAGTTTGAGAATACCTTCGCACCTTGTAACTGATCAAACAGGTCGTCGATCCTAGGCAACGAGTACTTATTCTTTATCGTGACCTTGTTTAATTCTCGGTAGTCGTAGCACAATCTTAACTCGCCGCTTTTCTTTCTGACAAATAATACTCGTGCTCCCCAAGGAGAATTGCTTGGCCTGAGAAATCCTTTTTCCAATAGCGACTCAATCTGTTGCTTCAGTTCTTGCATTTCTCGGGGTGCCATTCGGTATGGAGCCTTGGAAATCGGTTGCGTTCCAGGGAGTAGTTCTATTCCCATTTCTACTTCTCTCTGAGGCGGTTGCCCCGGCAGCTCGTCGGGGAATACATCGATGTACACACAAACTACTGGAACGGACTCCAATGGTGTCTCTTCCTTCTCCGTCGTGACAAATGCTAGCCAGTTCGATCGATCCATATATTCCCCATTCTCACTCGTAATCGATTCTCCTACCATGCCTTTTCTCCCCTCCCGGGGCGTACTAAAGGTGATCGTACGTTCCCGACGTCTCACTTGCGCATCGTACTTAGATAACAATTCCATTCCTGGTATGACATCGAATCCCATATCCCCTAACTCAATCAAATCTGCCTCTGTTCGTACTGTGTCCACTTCTACCATGCACCCTTTGTAGATTCTATTTGCCTCCATGGCTTCGGATCCAGGTGTTTTTACTTTGATTTTAGTGTTACTTCCCGTTATCCCAAACCGTTTTGCTAACTTCTCCGACACAAGCGAGTGTGTCGCCCCACAGTCAAATAATACGAAAGCTGTAAAGCCGTTAATAAGTAGTGTACCTATGACGACGTCCTCAGCCTCCGAGGCCTGTTCCTTGTTCACAGCAAATACTCGAGCATTTCCAGTAATTCTTTCCCTCACTCTGTTCTCAGTTACCCCGGTTTCGATCATCCTTCTCTTTGGGCAGTCCTTGGCAAAATGTCCTTCCTGGCCACACTTGAAACAACTGTTAGTTCCTGCGCGACATTCTCCAAAATGGTTCCTTCCGCATTTGATGCATGCAGGCCTGATCGGTAGTCCTGGTGCCGATCCGAAACCCTCTATAGTGCCCTTTCCTTTCCACTCTCCCCGTCCTTGGACTTCGTTCCTTGTAGAGTTTTTTGTGCGTTCCCTATCCATTCTCCGTAACCCTCCATCAACTCGGACTGCCGCCGCCACCAAACTAGAAAATTCTCATCGTCGCGGCCATACATAGTCAGTTTCACTTTCTCATTCAGCCCTTCCGTGAAGCGGTGCATCTTTTCCTGTTCGCTCCCCATGATCTCGGGGGCGTACCTGCCTAGCTCAATGAATTCTTGCATGTATTCCATAACGGGGCGGTTTCCATGAGTCAATCTGTCAAATTCGGCCCTCTTGTACTTCTTAAGTCCTTTCGGCACGTAGTAGTCCGAGAATGCATTCTTAAACTTTGCCCAAGAGATAGGCCCATCCTTCAGTAATGCAGCCGATACAATTCCCCACCATCGGGCGGTACTGCCATCGAACCATGGTGATTCCTGTTCGCTCCCCATGATCTCTGGGGCTTCGATCAGTTCGAACTTCTCTTCAATGCGGATAATCCATGCTTCTGCACCTCCCATCTTTTCTCCCGTGAAGCTGTTCATCCCATTCTTCTTTAATGCCTCGTTGTAGTTCATCCTACCCTTTTCGGGCCTTGCCCCTGGTTCCATTTGCACGGAGTATCCCCTCTCCGTCTGTCCCTATCTCATTGCGCTAACTAGGGAACTTGCCATGGTCTGGAACAGATCCCTGAGACTTTCCTGGCTAAATGTGAGAGGCGTCGATGAATCCGCAACCGGAGCCTCTGTCGCCGGTGCTTGTTCTGATGCATTGCTATCCTCCTCTCGGTTTCCATGCGCTCTCGTCCTTGGAGCCATTCCTACATTAAACTTTCGTTATGTCTATGTCTATGTCTACTCATGTCATATGTTACATTCTATACCCATCCCCTCCTATGGTCGGTTGTCCACCTACGGGTTTCGTGGATTTTTTTTTTTTTTTTTTTAGACTCTTCTACGTAGGACCGCACTGTTACCGGTTTAGTAACGATGTTACGCTCTGATACCATTTGTAACGACCCTAATTTGGGCATAGTCGTTTTGTTAAAACATGATAATTAAAACGGAAATATTCGAAAGCAAATTTAAAACATAGTACGAAACATTAAAGTTTGACAGCATAATTTAGAGTGTTCTCCGAAGGACCGGACTCTATCACCGGACAACCGACGACCTCCTTTCCCATCCCTATCATATCTCACCTGCGTCACCTACAAAATCTGTAAAGCAGTCATAATCTATTAAAGGAAACTTCACACACACTACACATTATCTTTCTTACTTCTTAGTTACATCATACACACACACATGAACCAATTCACTTAACCGTTTTCTTATTTCCCTCTTCTTTTACCCTTATCATTTCCATCATTCATTAACTTTTCTGTTGCCGAGATTAACATGCACGGTGCATGTCCCGCCCAAGCCAACCGTTAGCTGTTGGATGACTCGACGGGCCATATGCATCCCTTCCCCGGGTGGGTACTTAGGCGCTACCCCTTTTTCCACCCGGATCCGTTCCGCCCTCTTCGTACGTATCTTTTCCTCTTTGGAACTTATCGTTCCCTTCATGAGGCATGCCCTTCCTTTGGCGAATCGTGTACTAGGCACGATGCCGGGTTCGGTCGGACGGTCCATCCTCCCTCACCCCGAGTCTTATTATCATTTATCTCGTTCATTCATATAATTTCTTCCTTCTTTATTAACCTAATCCCATTCCCTAAGTCTGAACCTTCCCTTACTATATTGTGTTCACTCCGCTTACCGTTGCTCTCGCTTGTTATAGTCTTTCCGCGCTTTCCTGCATTTCGTAATAGGTTTTAGTTACTCGAATTTCGACGTTATTATCCTATTGTTAACTATGTGGTTACCGTAGACCTTACGTGTTCCGTTCCTCCTACGATCCGACGTCGAGACGCGACGAAAACACTTAAACTTAGAATTTCCTCGAAATTCGCGATAATTCTATGCTGAAATATGAAATCCGCGATAATTTACTCTTGAAACCAAATCCGCGACAATTCTCTTCACTAAGCAAAATCAGCGATAATTCTCTTCATCATCAAATCCGCGAGAATACTGCACTGATCACAATTTCCGCGATAATTTACACAACCTCCACTTTCGCGACAATTTCCTCTTCACATAAAATTCGCGACAATTTGCTCATGAAAATTTCCGCGATAAAAAGACATGCAGGTGAAATTCGCGAGAATTTCCTTCTTCGCGGGAATTTTAGAATTTTCGGGTTTTAATGATGATTAACTCGTTTTTGGGCCTCCTCACCCCTATTTATAGACATCCTAACTTTTCTAATTCACACTTTGACCCCTCCTTCCTTTTGCTTTTGACCCATCTTTTATCTTTTTCATTACTTTTCCATATTTCGTTCCCTTTTACGTTCTTTCGTTCCCGTATCTCTCATTATCTCTCGTCTAGACTTTACCGCTACATTCCCTACTATTTGTAACGTCGTACCTTTTTCTCGGCTATTACATTATCTAAGTGGGAAATCAAAATCAGCTCAATGTACCTGGAATTCATACCCCGAAGGGCGATCAAGGCTCAGGTTCTTGATGACTTCGTGGTTGAGATCACCCGATCATCGATATTCTTAAACGAAGAGGATGATCGATGGATTATTTATGTTGATAAATCAACCTTCGGAGGAAAGGGGGCTCGCATTACCCTCACTATATTACAAGGTGATCTTATTCATTCTTTAGTTAGATTCTTACTCACAGGAACTAATAACATGGTGGAATTTGAGGCCATATTATAGGGAATGACCCTGGCCCGAAAGATATGAGTTGCTAAAGTATGAATGTTCTCAGATTCCAAGTAAGTTGTGGAAAATTTTGTCTGAAGATTCGATACACATTAGCCCATGATGAAGTTATATCATGCCAAGATTCTGGAATTGTCTAAGAAGTTCAGCGATTTTTCACTTGACCATATGCTGCGAGAACAGAATAAAGTTGCCGATGCGTTGCCCAGACTGGCCGCAAGAATACCAAACGTAGGACCGGGTACTGTATCGGTCCACATTCAAGACTGTCCTTCGGTCGAAATCCCGGTGACCGAACAGTCAATCGAGGAATTTGTGGCTTGTACCATGAACTCCAGGACTTAAATATTGATGCCATTGAGTCTCACGAGGAACCCACATGGATGGACACCTTCATCAAATACTTGACTAATCGCTATCTTCCTGAGAACACGTCAGAAGCCACAAAGATTGAATTCCGAACTATAAGATATGTCTTAAACGACGGGTGATTGTTTAAGAAGAGTTTCGAGGGATTGCTCTTGCGATGTCTGTCCCCTATTGATGCCGAATCTGTGATGATTTATGTTCATGAAGGAATATGCGATATTCATTCTGGGGATCGATCCTTATATCATCGCATTAATAGGACTAGGTGTTTTTTGATGACATTGCTTGAAGATGCCAAGAAGTACACCAAACGCTACGATGTCTATCAATATCATGCTTCTGTCCCACAATAGCCAGGGCTCCCTTATCGGTGACCCCGCTCCCCTGTCCATTTGACAGATGGGGAATTGATATTCTGGGACCGTTCCCTGGATCAGTAGGGCAAAAAAAATTCAGCATTTTGCCAGTGGAGTATTATACCAAGTGGATTGAGGCAGAAGAAGTGGACATTAATTTCACATCGAGTTGTGAAACATTTCTTATGGAGAAACATCGTGAACCGCTTTCCAGTACCCCAGGCATTGGTATGACACAACGGGCTCCAATTTCGAAGAAAGGATGTTCGCGATTTCTGTATCATGTGGGGCATTACCCAACATTTCTCATCAGTGGCTCATCCCCAAACCAACGAACTCACAGATGTGTCTAACAAAGTGATTCTGAAGGGATTGAAAACTAAGTTGAAGGATCAGGGGGGAAAGTGGCCCGAACATATCTATGAGGTATTATGGGCCTACAGAACTACACCTCGTTCCAAGACCCTTGAATCTTCATTCTAACTAGTATATGGGTCTGAAGCAGTTAGTCCGGTAGAAGTGGCCATCTGATCCCCTCGAATATCTCAATATGACAAGGATATGAATGGAGAAAGGAGATTGCTGGACCTCGAAATAAATGAAGAGAATAGAAATGTTGTTTACTTGCGTATGTGTTCTTTTCAACGAACCATGGAGCGTTCCCATAATAAACAGGTCTACCAAGGAAATTCTCGTAAGACGACCTCGTCCTTAGAAATATAAGGGTTCATAGGAACGTTGGAAAGCTGGATAGAAATCGGGAAGGTATTTATCGAGTTCTAAAGAAATTGGAAGATGGGCTTACAAGTTGGGAACTCTAGATGGTGACGAGATCACCCAAACTTGGAACATCATTAATTTAAGGCGATACTTATTGTAAATCATTGATTATTAATGATGATTTCGATCCAAAAATATGTTTTCCAATTCGGATACAAGCGAGCGTAATATAAATTGTTTATAACTAGGTGATTGATTGATCCTGAAGTCTGATTTTTTGGACTTGTCTAGACTGGTGACCGAACGATTCATCTATAGGGCTCCCAAGTAGCGGTGACCACTCTGGAATGACAGATGCTCTTGTGCTTGTTGACTGCTTAGGATGAATCGCATAACTCCCTGAACTCACTACGAACTAAGCATCCCCTTCTACGGTACTCACCCTTCGGAAATAGACATTGCACTCTTGTAATCTACCACATGGAGAAAAAATAGGGTTCAAATTAATCAGTCAAAGTGCAAGCTCAAGCCTGACTTTGGGCGTATGTAGAACCGGGGCTTGGCCGAAGCCTGACGTGGGAATTATATAGATCCGGGGCTCTGCCGATGCTCGTCATGTGACTCATAAAGAACATGGGCTACCCCATTTCAATAAAATCATGATCTCAGGGACGGAATAAGAGCTTTCCTCACGTACATCTGAGAATTCAAACTTATCAACCTTAGCGAAATCTCAATCTAAGATAAAAATGGGGACCGAGGAGCTTAAGCCTATCGGATAACCTCGACCTTATACTTAGTGAAAATTGAAAGAAAATAAAAAGCATAAACCCAATAAGCTTGAACATTTATAATGGACCCGAACTTTGTTCGTTATAACCTTATTCTGACTCTGAAAAGAGAAACCGAAGAAGGAAGAACTAGTCATTTTACTAAGGAAAATGAAATAAGAAACATGGGTACAAAACGTAAAGATGTTCCTAATATATCTGCCCCTCTTCTTTATCCTCATTCTCTTGTTCCTTCAGTTCGGTACGGGCCGAAAGCTGCTTGAACTTTCTTCCTGATCAGCCACCTTTTGGTTGACTATCCCCTCAATCTCTTCGAAAAGAACTGGTGTCGCCAAAACGGATTCCTACAAATAAAGAATTACCCTGAAATCTCCATCCATTTCCAATGGATCGATCATTCCACCTCTCATCATTTTGTGAGAGCCAGAACTGCTTAGTAACCTAGTCTCACATTTTGCTTTGGTACTTAGCATATAAGCCCCGTGGATGTTATCTACTAATGCAAATAACAACAGTGGCAAATTTCAGAAGAGTTTCCCGGACCGAATTCTCCACGGTGGCATGGGCTTCAGCAAGACCTTCCTCAAAGCTCGTCTTTTCTTCCTGGGCCAGAAGGAGAAGTTCGTTCAAATTATACCTCTTCTCTTGGGCCAGAACCTGGACTTGGTTCATTTCCTCATCCTTTTCCCGTGTCTTGGCGTCCAACTCCACAATCCGGGACTTGGCGGAATCTACTTATGTTTGAGCTGCTTTGTATTTCCCATCCAGCTTAGAGACTTGAGTCTCTATGACGGAAATATGTGTTCCCTCTCCTAGCAACTCATTATTCAGCCTATCCCTCTCTTCTGTGACAGACACCATTTCTCCTTCCTTTATTTCAACTTGCCTCTTAGCTAGGGCAAGTTGATCTTGGACTGCTTGGAGGACCGACGAGTCACTTCGTTTCTTATGGATAGTAACCGTGGTCGTAAAACCTTTTCGCAACATCTGCATAAGAGTTCACATGAAAACTCGAACCATGTAGTATTTCAAAGGGTAAAACTTACCATTGTTGCAAGGTCGTAGAATGCTTCAACCATTTCTTCCCCTGACATGTCTGGCCGAACATTGTCACGGTTCGTTTTTCTGTAAAGATGGAAATTTTCCCAAAAAGCGCTCCTCCAGAACGCCATCTTCTTTCCCTTTTTCACCATGTCCATCAGGTACAAAGCAAATTTCATATCTAAGTTTGTCTTGGGGCATGAGGCAAGGTCCTTCAAAACAACCCCCTTGTTAGGGGCAGGGACCACCGCAACCGTCTTCAACCATTTCAGCTGCTTCGGGGCATCAGCCTCGGTCGCCCGTTTCCCCTTACCTAAGGGAACTGGCGGCAAAGAGACGTTCTCTCCAAGATTCGGGCTCAGGAGGACCTTCTCCACCTGAACCGCTCCCTGCAGGTACAGGTTTATTACATTAAGACTGATAGGGGAGCAATTCCCGATTCAGTATATACTCGCTAAGCTCATAGAGCGGAGTTTGGCCGTTATCACATCCTCCACCACTCCTATCACCCACATAGAAGGCCCTTTGCCGCTAGAAGGCTCCCGTTGCAGCGAAGTGTCAGTGTGCCCGCACAAGTGTGGCTAATGGGGGGTTTCCAGCCGATGATGATCCCAAAGGGATCAACGTGCCCCCAGTAGCAAACTCTGATGGTTGAGCAGCATCTGGTGTGCTCGATTATCTTCAACGGGGCGAGTTGAAGCTGCTTCCAAATGCTTAAATTGGGAGCTAGGAATTGTTTTCGTAGAACCTCCAAAAGAAACTTGTAAGGATCATGATATATGAATCAAGTTATATTTTACTCCATACCCGATCCATCCGATGAATCGGACATGGAAAATATCCCCTTCGGGGCGGGGGCTCTGGTCCTACCTGCTACCCTATCTCTATCAACCTATTCTCCCAAAGTATATTTATTCGCTTGGCGTGCTTTGGGAGGGGGAAACATCGCTAGGGTATCCGTGATGTCCTCATGGAAAGGGTTGCACCGAGTTCGGTCCAACCTGCCTATGTGTGGGTGGGTGATAATAGGCCACACACTAAGCAAGTCCTCCTTTTGGATTTGTAATAGCCAGGAAAAAGGTATGATGGAACAATAGTAGGGAAGGTAGCGATAAGTCTAAACAAGGGATACGGGAACGAAAGAACGTAAAAAGAAACGAAAAATGGAAAAGTAAAGTAAAAGATAGAAGTGGGGTCAAAATCAAAGGAAAGAGGGGTTAAAGTGTGAATTAGAAAAGTTAAGATGTCTATAAATAGGGGTGTGATATTACCCAGGTATATTCTCTTGTATTTATCCTTACCCGGGGGCTCGTCCGACGTGGTTATATAGTATTTTCGGTATTTTTATATTTTATCGCAAGGCATTCTCAGGTGGTGTTCTCACAATTCTGGCTCGTTGGGCCCCATTTAAAGCTTCTGTAAGTGTTTTGAGATGTTTTGGGCTATTTCGGCCCCGGACGGGGCCAGGGGTATTTTCATAATTTGCCACCCGGGAGCACATCGGCGGGGTGCAATGGTGTTATGTGGCTGCATATTCACTGTTTGGAGGCACAGAACTGATATACGAGCTCTTCCGGTATTTTCTAATCGTATTTCCGACTAATATCTTGACCGGGATTGGTTCCTAAAACTTCGGGATCAGTATGGCATTTGTTATATTATAATTGGAGATTATTTAAATATTTTGGGCTAAGTGAAGTAAATTAGGCTTATGGGCTCAAATAAGTGAAGTTAGGTTTGGATTTCTCTATAAATACAAGGTCCGGTGCACTTGGACGGGGTCAGAAAATTATCACGCTTCCCAAGGCAAGACTTCGTCTTTCTATGCTGTAGATTCGCGACTTATTGACTATGCACGATTAAAGTCGCGACTTATTGACTCTGCACTATTCCAGTCGCTACTTATTGACTCTGCACGATTAAAGTCGCGACATATTGACTCTGCACTATTCGAGTCGCCACTTATCGACTCTGCACTATTCCAGTCGCGACTTATTGATTCTGCACAATTCCAGTCGCGACTTATTGATTCTGCACTATTCTAGTCGCAACTTGTTGCTGAAACAGTGTTTCCTGCGTGTTGTTGCCCACAACTCGCGGCTGCCAGCCTTTTGAGCCCGACTGAGGGTTTTCGTTCGTTTTTCGAGCCTTTTTTGCCCGTGTTATTATTATCGCCTCATTGTACTTGTATCCTTTGATTATTATAGTGGAAACCAACGTAGAGCTTCGCTCTCCCGAGGACGTAAGCCCACACATTGTGGGCCCAACCTCGTATATCTCGTGTCCTCACAATAATTTAATTTCGAGTAATTAAAAATTGACTGATCTAAAAGCAAACGCTCAAAAACATTTTTAGACTAGATCAGGGTGGGAAGGCCCAAAATTGAGTTAATCATCATTTAAACACGAAAATCCGAAAATTGCCACGAAGAAGGAAAATTATCGCGGATTCTGCACAGGACATTATTATCGCGGATTTTTGCACAGGCCATTATTATCTCGGATTTCTGCACACGCTATTATTATTGCGGATTCTGCACAGACCATTATTATCGCGGATTTTGCACAGGCCATTATTATCGCGGATTTCTCACAGAACATTATTGTCGCGGATTTGGGTGATGAAGAGAATTATCGCGGATTTTTGGTGAAGAGAATTGTCGCTGAAAAGGAACAAGAGTAAAATTGTCACGAAAAATCCTTGAAGAGCAACATTATCGCGGATTGTGTTCTAAGGGTAAAATTATCGCGGATTTGGAGTTGAAGCATAGAATTGTCGTGAATTTCGAGGAAAGAAGTAAATTTTCGCGGAAATACTAAGTTTAAGTGTTTTCGTCGCGTCTCGACGTCGGATCGTGGGAGGAAAAGAACACGTAGAGTCTACGGTAATCACATAGTTAACAATAGGATGATAACGTCGGAACTCGAGTAACTAAAACCTATTACGAAATGCAGGAAAGCGCAGAATAACTAAAGCAAGCAAAAGCGAACGGTAAGCGGAGTGAACACAATATAGTAAGGGAAGGTTCAGACTTAGGGAATGGGATTGGGAAAATAAAGAAGGAAGAAAAGATACGAATGAACGAGATAAATGATAATAAGACTCGGGATAACGAAGGATGGACCGTCCGACCGAACCCGGCATCGTGCCTAGTACACGATTCGCCAAAGGAAGGGCATGCCTGATGAAGGGAACGATAAGTTCCAAAGAGGAAAAGATACGTACGAAGAGGGCAAAATGGATCCGGGTGGAAAAAAGGGTAGCGCAAAAGTACCCACCCGGGGAAGGGAAGCATATGGCCCGTCGAGTCATCCAACAGCTAACGGTTGGCTTGGGCGGGACATGCACCGAGCATGTTAATCTCGACAACAGTAAAGTTAATGAATGATGGAAATGATAAGGGTAAAAGAAGAGGGAAATAAGAAAACGGTTAAGTGGAATGATTCACGCGTGCGTGTACGGTGTAACTAAGAAGTGAATAGATAATGCGTAGTGTGTGTGAAGTTTCCTTTAATAGATTGTGACCGATTTACAGATTTTGTAGGTGACGCAGAGGAGATATGATAGGGATCGGAGAAGGAGGTCATCAGTTGTCCGGTGATTGAGTCCGGTCCCTTTGGAGAATACTCTAAATTATGTTGTCGTACTTTCATGTTTCGAACTATGTTTTAATTTTGCATTCGAATGTTTTCGTTTTAATTATCATGTTTTAACAAAACAACTAGGCCCAAATTAGGGTCGTTACAGGATTGTTAACCATATATAACAAGACTCCTATTCATGAAGAGAGTCCTCTTTATCGACTATAGCACATTTTGCGGCGCAGACTGCTATATAATATAATCTACGGCCCCCTAACAGCCCATTCGAGACCTGACTAAAAACAAATTGAAAAAAAGTTCTAAAGTCGAGGCTATGCCATGTTTATGACAGTAGAAAATAAACACTAGTATATACACGTAACTAACCGGGATCAGGGTATAGGCCGGATAGTGAATCTCCCGAGTACGTCCGCTACAAACAGGTGTAACGGAAAATGCAAACTGCACTTCAGGGTTGCATAACTTACAGGGAGGCCGTTTGCAGGAATATTCATTTTCGCTTTAAGAAAACAAGGATCATCTTATTTCCCATTCCAGATCAAATAATGACTCAGAATAGAAAATTTTGACATAAACTCTTCGATATCCAGTTCAGATAGGCTGGATACCTAGACTTGCGAGGAGCCATAATCTTTACCTTGCAAAAACTAGTTGAAACAAATCGAAGATTGACGAAGAATTTAAATCATAGAATTCCTTTCGCTCAAACGGATTTTCGCAAAAAGGTGATGAAAATGAATAGTCCCCAAAACCCCGATTTATATACACTTTTTCAAACAAATGGCGGGTCGACACGTATGTTGCCGCATGCAGCAGTCTGACCGCACTCATCACATGTGTCAGGTAACGGAATACGAAAGGTGCAAGTCTGACTGTTAACTTATATCGTTTATTTAAAAATAGCAAATATATTCGTTGGAATTTCAAATTTGAAATTTTCCTCAAAAAATTCGCCAAGTATAGGGTCGATCCTAGGACCCTTGTCACAAGTGATTCAGGTACATTACGGTACCTTGTTATGCTCGATCGGATATCACGGCGAACGCATTCATCGTCATATCGAGCCAACCCACAAGACAAGGAAGGAACATACGAGACCCTAAATACTAAGCTCGGCCCATCCAAAATAACCAGCCCAAAGGATTGCATGACTACAATGGGCCCAAAGGCCCATTTAACTTGTAGGACCGAAGGTTGGAGTCGAACATTTCTTCTAACTTCGGGGACTGATCTTCTGTATCAGTCCAAATGGTCAAAGCTAACTTCGATCGTGCATATGTTGTCCACGCTCCGAGCTTGCTGACGTTCTGTGCACCACGGGCTCATCCACATTTTCTGTCAAGAGAAAACGACTTTGTCAGAGGCGGTCACAGAGTGCTTCCCACGCACGTTTTCACTCTATAAATACAAGGCTTGAAGGCAAGCTCATGAATACCTTTTGGATGGGTGAAATAGGTTGTAACTCTATCTATTTCTATTCTCGCACTTTCTTGTTGCCTTAGTCATTTTCATAAGTGTTATTTGTTTGTATCATAAACTGTTTTATTAATAAATTGTTGTGTGCATTGCTTGCTTTTCATTACATATCATTCCCCAAATATAAACAAATTAAAATCAAGTTCGTTTTATTGCGTATCGGACGACTGTTGATACATCTGGTCTCTTGACCACAACAACAGTAAACTTAAATAAATAAATTACACATCAAATTTAACTAAAAATAGCATATTAAAAAACACAATTATTTTTGAAATATCAATAATACTATACTCATTTTTATAGATTACGCATTTCATTCATATCGGTCCCGAATTTCAAACCGATCCGGAGTGGCATGAGCAGTACGATCCATGGTTTTAAAAAACCAGTCGGACCGGCCGGTTAGATTGGGAATCATTCATTATTGTTATGGTCCCTTTTTAGGGGGTACCAACAGTCGTCCGGTTCGTTCAACAAACGAACTCGGTTATGATTTCTTTAAAATGTGGAAGACGATCAAAAGCTAAAAACCAAAATAAATGCACGGCAATATATAGTGGAAACCCCGTGAACTGGGGGGAAAACCACTCGACTAAGAGATGATTATGCTCTTAGCCTGCTCACTGAAGAAAATAAATCAAAGTTCATACAAAACAGGCTAATGAAAATGACGAGACAAAGAAAGCGGTAAGAATTCGGCAGAGTAACAGCCTGTTCTTCCGCGTCCAAAGGGTCATGTCTTTTCCTTCGTCTTGCCCTGTATTTAAAGAGCTGCCGGCGAGTGTAATCCACGTCCTGTAACCGCCTCTGACAAGTTTGTTAGAGGTTGTTATCGCAGGATGTAAAACGAGGTTGGGACCGATGCGTGGTCTGCGTGATCGGGCCCGAAGTATGATAAACGTGACAGGGCCCGAAGCGTGGAACGCGTGAGCCTGTGACCGTTTTGTAACTGTTCGGACCGAACCCCGGAGCCAGCTGGCAGATAACGCTTTTATTTACTAAGGTTATCTTCGGTCCTCTGTGTTGAACATCGGGCCGCTCTTCCTAAAGGTGTANTTAAAACTCCATACTTATGGAGCCAGTCCATTCCTAGAATAGCATCAAATTCTAAGGACTCCAACTCGATTAGATCTGCGGTAAAAATTTGATGATTCATACTAATCTTACAATCCTTATACATCTTCCTTGATGTTAATCTCTTATCACCTGGGATATTAACCTTCCAACATACATTGTTCCCTTCTAGTCTCAACAGATATGCAAACTTCTTTAAACGAACTCGGTTCTGATTTCTTTAAAATGGGGAAGACGATTAAAAGCTAAAAAACCAAAATGAAGACACGGCAATATATAGTGGAAACCCCGTGAATTGGGGTGAAAACCACTCGACTAAGAGCTGATTATGCTCTTAGCCTGCTCACTAATAAAATAAATCAGAGTTCATACAAGACAGGTTAATGAAAATGACGAGGTAAAGAAAGCAGGAAGAATTCGACAGGGTAACAGCCTGTTCTTCTGCGTCCAAAGGTCCTCTCTTTTCCTTCGTCTTGCCCTGTATTTATAGAGTTGCTGGCGAGTGTAATCCACGTCCTGTAACCACCTCTGACAAGTTTGTTAGAGGTTGTTATCGCAGGATGTAAAACGAGGCTGGGACCGATGCGTGGTCTGCGTGATTGGGCCCGAAGCATGATAAACGTGACAGGGCCCGAAGCGTGGAACGCGTGAGCCTGTAACCGTTTTGTAACTGTTCGGACCGAACCCCGGAGCCAGCTGGCAAATAACGCTTTTATTTACTAAGGTTATCTTCGGTCCTATGTGTTGAACATCGGGATGCTCTTCGTGAAGGTGTAAGTGGGCTGTAAGTGTTCGTTTTGATTATTTAATTCGGCCCAACTGCTATCGGGCTTCACCCATTACAGGGTACCCGGTCCTAGAGTTCTCATCACTAGCCCCTCGGGCTTGATTGCCAATCGCAGAGGTGATACAAGGCCGATCACATGATGTTTATACATTCATGGAGAACTGGGGACCGTACCTGTAGATAGTGAGAGTCCAGGGGACCGATCTTTGCCTTAGAGCAGGGGTCGATTATGCTTGAAATTTGCTAACATAGTTTTAAATTATCTTTTTACCCTTGATATCCTTTAAATATTAATATCTTGGCCAATGCCTCTTCATATTCGAAAGTTCAAGAGGCGTGATGAGTGCAGTTCGTACTGTCACAGTTTTGGAAAGTATTACGTGGCAGCACACCATTGGTTGGGAGATTAATATTTAAATCGGGGTTCTGGGCACTGTTTCTTCTCATCGTCATTTTCGTGAGAAAAAATTTGCAGTCAAGCTCTGTGCCCTCAACCGCTATTTCGTCAAACCGCCTTTTCAATCCTTTCTTTCTAAGGTAAACGCTTATGGCTCCTAACAAAACGCGTTATCCCTCTATGTCTGAGTTGGACATTGAAGAATTTAGGTCTAGGTTTTCAATCCCAGCACATTACTCTATCTGGAAGGGACGGGAAGATGTTCCCTGTTTCCTTCCGGCGGAGATGAATGTGCCGGCATCAGCCCTTCCGGTTAGTTACGCCTCCCTTAAGTGCGGGCTTCGCTTTCCGCTACATCCCTTTGTGGCGGACGTACTTAAGGAGATTCATTGCCCTACTTTTGCATTGTTCCTGGGCAGTTATGTGTATATTATAGCGTTTATCTTTTATTGTCACCAACAGCGTCGGGCCCCAACCTTAGAACATTTCTTTAATCTGTTCTTGGTTGGGTCCCGAAAGGGGAAAGGTCTGTTGGGGTGTCGTAAGTTGTACTATATAGCGGTGCGCACCAAAGAGTGCGCAATTGTAGATAAAGAGGAGTCTCTTCATGCGTGGGAGACTTGTTATGTGTGGATGACAGTTCCGCAAGAGGATCTGTTGAAAGTATGGCCACGCATAACACACCCACGCATAGGGCAGTTGGACCGAAGCAGGTTCAACCCCTCCCGCACGGACACCGCAAACACTCTTGCGTTGTTCCCCCCTCCCGAAGCACGCCTTAAGCGAATAGATCTGCTTCGGGAGAGAAGATTAATAGAGATAGGTGTTGCGGGTAGGACCGGAGCCCCAGCCCCGAAGGGGGCTTTATCTTCTAGCTCGGATTCAGATCCATCATAAGGATCGGGTGTGAGTTAGTACTTGTGTTTTACTTAATCCTGATCCTTATGTATTCGTTTTGCAGATTCAACTGAGACGATGCCGAGCGCCCGCTTTAAACGTATGGCAGCTACTTCGGTCCGTCCTTCTGAGGGACAAAGGGAAGCATCGGACAGCGCCGAAGCAAGTGAATCGGCAATGGGAGGCACGGTGGTCCCTTCGGGGTCAGGGAACCCCCCGGTCCAGACAACCAGCGCGGGCACATTGACCCTTCGCTGCACCGGGCAATCCTCAAGCGGAGAGGGGCCTACCTTTCGGGTATTTGGAGTTGTAGAGGAGGTGATAAAGGCTCGGATTCGTTCTCTGAGCTTATCCAGACTCTATCAAATCGGTAATAGTTCTTTTATGCACGCTAAGACTATTACTTTGTTGCTGCAGGGAGCCGTTCCCGTGGAGAAGGTTCTCCCCGGCCCTCAGCTTAAGCCGAACGTCTCCCTGCCGCCGGTCCCCTTGGGAAAAGGGAAGAGGGTGGCCGAAGCAGAGCCCTCGCAGGAGCCGAAGAGGCTTTGGATCTGCTGAACAGGTTCAGCAAGGGGAGGAAGATGTCCTCCTGGCGGAGTGCCTTTGTGAATGACTTCCGCCTTTTTGGGAGCAGAACCCAGATAACGTCCAAGCGGACGTATCTGCGAAATATATCATGGAAAGCTACCTTGACCTCACATCTAAGGTAATTCTTAGTTAACCTGGAGGCCCGAAGCGTTATCCTTAACCATGTATTGTCTTTTGCAGATGTTGAGGAAAGCTTTTACAACGGCCATCACCATGGAGAAATACCAAGGCGATGGCGTTGTATCCCAGAAAGTCCAAGAGTAACTTGACCTTGCGAAAAGGCAAGTTGAGATCAAGCACGGGGAATTGGTCACGGTACGGGAGGACCGTGACCGATTGGACAATGAGCTGCTAAGAGCAGGGACGGAGGTCTCGCTCTTAGCAGATAAAGTCACTGAGCTAGAGAAGGTGGGGGAAGTAGCTCAGGGACGAATAAACGATCTGGAGGCCAAGCTGCGGTCCAAAGATGAAGAAATCAACCAAGTCCAAGGTCGGGCCCAGGAGAAGAGGAATAAGCTGAACGAGCTTCTCCTTCGGGCCCAAGAAGAAAAAGTGGCCTTGGATGAGGAGTTGACGAGGGCCCGCACTTCGTCTGAAGGTTCGGTTGGGAGGTGGTCCTAAGGTTCGCTCAGTCCCGTTGTTGTTCGCTTTAGCGGGCAACATACATGGGGTTTACACTGCGAAGTATCTGGATAACATGCGAGAGCAGGTTATCCAGACGTTCGGGCTTTCCCCTTCGGACGAGCGATGGAAGATGATCGAGCCACTGGAGAAGGATGGCAAGTTTGAGGTCATTCCAACTTTGGAAGAGCCTGTGCTGGAGGAGGACCCTTTCTTCTATCTCTTTGAAGAGATGGAGAAAGCGGTCAACCAGAAGGTGGCTGATCAAGAAGAAGAGTTGAAGCGGCTCGCCGAACGGACCGAATCCCAGGAGCCCGAAGCGGAGGATCAAGAGGAGGGGCAGATTAGTTAGAAATTACTTTGTATCTGCCATTCCTTTTGTTTTATATAAAATTTTCTTCCCTTTTCCTTCAGCTTTAGATGTTTTAATTACCAGAGTGAACTGATATAATTAACTTCTGAATAAACTAACAAGTTTTAAT